>OY987255.1:29912515-30044946 GCA_963920725.1 Rhamphomyia laevipes
CAACTCTGTATCATAGGGCCCACGTGTAGGGCAAGGTGGGTTACTTGCCTAGTCTTATAGCTTTAAAGAAAAATTAAAACAAAACTAAGTTTTATCTAATAAATTTTAAAAATTTATTAGATAAATTCTTGTCAGAAGTTCAATTTATTATACTTCTGTCTGAAAAATCATTTCTCCCTTGTTTAAATCTTGAGAAATCACTAATTAATTTTGTCTTCACCGTGGGAAGAACTATTTACTTATTGTTGCATTGATTCCTACAGCTACGTCTTGAGGTATTTAGTACTATACGCAGGATTAAAACCTGGTTTCGATCAACTATATGGTAGATAAATATACTGGAGTGTCCATCGCCTAATAGTTGAAATAGAAGGACAATATTTTATAAATGTTTTTAAGCGTTTTGCGTTAAAGAAGAGAAGGTATCAATTTATTTTCTCAGAATAATTTGTGGTTGTCAACAAGACAATTTTTAAGAAACATGCATATTCTGACAACCATCAATATGAAATTTTGATATCCCCTGGTAAAAGCTTTCGGGCACATATTTTCTGGAGAGCGGTATGTAAGACCTCATCACAAAAAATTTCAGTAACAAAATCTTGCATTTTTTTATTAATCTTGCAACATTAAAATCTTGCAATAATAAAATCTAGCACAAGAAAATTTAACATTTTAAAAAAGTTTGACCGAAAGTCCAAATTGCAATAAAAAAATCTGACAATGTTTTAATAAAAAATATCATTTTAATAAAAATCTTATAATACAAAATAAAATTAATTCAAAATTCACTCAAATTTTAAAAATGATTAAGGAGCCATCAATAAGATGCTGTACATGAAAAAATTCAATGAAGAATAATTTCCGATCAATCCGCTTTAAAAACTCAATTTTGTTAAGGATGTCCCTTTTCCAGTTCAATATGTCATATATTATTTCGTCGAAGAAAATTATATCATGAAAATTAAACAAAATCTTGCATGTAAATCGGTCGCGAAATTAGTATGCAAGTTTTTTTTTTATTTTCATGATAGAATTTGTAATGCAAGATTTTCTAATGCAGGATTTTGTATGCAAGATTTTGTAATGCAAGATTTTGTAATGTAAGCTTCCATACCCAACCCATTTTCTGTATAGTAAATTATAATGCAACTATGCAACGCGCATTATATAAACACAATTAATAAAATATTTAAATTTGAAAATTAGACTATCTGTGAATTAATTATATTAAGCTATTCGACTGTCTATACACTTACCTAGATTTTAGTATATGTAATTACTATATAATATTAAATATTTTTTTAATTTACCCTTAATATTACATACTATAATTTTTAAATAATAATAAAAGTTTTTTTTTTCAGTGTATGAGTTTAACAATCAAATGAAAAAGAGGAAAAGGAAACATATGATTTTATTATGAATAAGAACTTTATTTAAAAAAAAAAAAAAATATCAGCTGTTTTTGGAGAATTATTTTTATGTAATATGCTCTCTCATAATAAATATGTATTGATGATGATAAAAGGGGTCTAATGCACACAGACATATTAATGCTATTGTATAGAAGAGGGTGTTGTACATATATATGTAAATAATTTCACACAAAATTTACTTCCGTTTTCTGAAGAGCGAACAGTTTTTTAGTTTTTTTTTTAAAGTTCTGACCATTTTACTTTATATAATTTATTCTTTCCGGTATAGAAAAATTATAATATTTTCAGGTCTACAAAACCGTAAAGCATATTTTTATTTATAATCATGCGCAGACTTTGCGGCCAAAGAACAAGACTTAGTTATTTTATTTTAAACTGACAATAATATTTGAAACAATATCATTAAAAAAATCACTGTAGACCTTATAGTAGTGTAATAATTTAAATAACAATTTTGTTTCAAATTATCGAAACAATTATAAAAAGGTTAAGGTGGACGAACAGATTCAACTGAAGAATATTCAGAAGAACTTAAATATGAGTCTCAATGTAAACGTAAGTCTGCAAATTTTCAGCCAGCCAAAGTTCAATGTGAGCCTTAGTGTAAAATTTAAAATTCGGAAACAATAAACAAACTTAAAATATGTTATTACAATACTTTCTGCATGGCGCAAATACCTACCAAAAAACGGAAATAACAAACACATTTTTTCTGGCATAGATTTTGACTCAACACAGCAATTCCAGCTTCGATTATTTTTTAACGGCCGACATTTGACATTATTATATAAACAATGTTGAAGTTTCGTGATGATGCTAACATTGGAGATTCGTTTCAATTCTTGTGGATTTATAATACAAAGGGTCTTAAATTTCGTTTGAAATTAGAATTAAATAGCTATCTATTAAAACATAGTCTAGTCTAGACTAGATCTAGATGTTCATATATACATTTTCGAATATACATACATATGTAGTACATATATACCGAATGCGTCAAATATTGAGTATTGAAACTTTAAATAAAAAGATATAAATAATGAATGCTAATATTATACATATTCAGTATTATCTCACGCTAAACATTATTATTTTTCAAAAACAAATTAGAATCTAAGATTTTGATTAAATTATAATCCATATGAGATATTTTTCCATAATTTGAGATATTTTTCCATCTCAATAGAATAAATATCCCCCTGCTTTTTTTATTTACCTATACCAATTTTACTGACACACCCTTATAATATATATGCATATGCATTTATTTTTTTATTGTCTACCGATTTTGAAATTAAATAATTGTAGATATTAATTTTACTATGTGATATTTCTTGTAAAGAATTAAAATGAAACTCTAAATACTTTTTATCTATTAGATTGTTTTAAAACCAAAATTCATGGTTTTTCTTTGTGTTTTATATTAAAATACAAAGAAATTTTATTATTTCCTCTCTATAGTAACATACATATAACTATATATTTTTCTTTCATAAATTCTTAGCCAGCCAAAATCGAAGCCGGTTGTTTTATTATTCGGAATTTGGCAATGTATTCACATGTGCTCCAAAAATTAAATTGAGAGACAATGTTAATAATGTAAATCTTGTACTTGTACGTTGTACATCGTACTTCGTAACCGTATATAAGTAATATAGTATAACTAGACAAGCTTATGTATTAGTACGAGTATTTTACGAAACACAGTACGACACATTCATAAAACCTATAACTCTCCCTTAATTATAGTTTTATTTGCGGATTTGCGCAATAGTGTTTTCTCACATTTTCCTCTTTCATTATGGCTATAATTTACCACATAAATTTAAATTATACAATCTTCGTGTATATAACCAAAAATACACACAATTCACAATTCTATTTTTTTATTGACGTCGTATCTTAATATGACTATACCCAATTTAATATTTAATCGTTCTTGTTTCGTTTAGTTGAAGTTTCAAAGCCCATACCCATTGTTTTGATGATGTTCTCGTTTACCCTTCGTCCTACTTTTTTATCAACATTATTTTTTTTATTGAACGGAAAATATTATTTACAACTTACAACTGAACTGCAGAATGCAGCATATAAAATCTGCTAATTAAGGGTAGCAGCAGATAACTCGTAGTTAGTTTTCCAACAGTATTTTGTAATAAATAGTATGTTTGTGACAAATAGTAATTAGTTAAAAATTTCACTTTTTTAAAACACTGATAATGTATTTTATAGAATTCGAAATTTTTATAGAGACCGACTGAAACTGCCGACACTCAATTTCATAGCCACCAACTATTATATTTCATAATATGTGTACCAAATTGTTTGGAATCGGATAATAATTACTATATCATATTAAACATTAGAAATATTAATTGGAAATTTTAGCATGGAGCTAAAGCTACTGACTTCTACCTGAATAGGCACATGAGTTATCACGAGCCCAACTGTGTACCAAATTTCATTGAAATGGATAATACATGATATATAGAACATAATTATGTATAATTCGGAAATAAGACTAACTCCCTAAACGGTACAGTCAGACTCCAAATTTCAGGATCATCAACTAAATCAAAATATTAACCTGTACGCAAAATATCATAGAAATCGGATTATCGGATAATAATTACTAAATGGTCTAGTCTAGACTCTAGACTTAGAGCATATAAAATATGCTAGGTTTTCCACGATACCAATTCCACGAACCCTCTATTACAAATTTCAGGAACGTTAACCAAATAACTAACACAACTTGCGTGTGAAATATAATTGAAATCGGGTGACAATTACTGTATGTAATAGAGCATTTAACTTAATTTTATTCGAATCAGATAAAAATTACTATATGCTCTAGATCTCTAGAACATATGAAATATTAATCGAATATTTTAGTATGGACCCCCTGAAGCTACTGATCTCTACCAAGGTAAACAAATCCGTAATCAAGAAACCAACAAGTTTACCAAATTTTCATTGACTTCGGATAATAATTACATGCTATAAAACACGTAATTATATTAAATTCTGAAATTAAAACTGCCTTTCCAAGAACCACCTGAAGATACATAATTCAAATTTCAGGAGCACTAACTAGATATTTTACCTGTGTGTAAAATAGCATTAAAATCTGGTTACCATTACTATATGCTCTAGAACACATTAAATATAAAAAACATAAATCGGAAAATTTAGTATGCACCTACTCAAGGTACGGATACCAAATTTCATTGAAATCAAATAACAATTACATGCTCTAAATTCTAGAACATAAATCATATATTCTTCAGAATCTAAAAGCTGCTAATATATTGCCCATGAACCCACTAAACCTACCGACTACAAATTTAAGAAGCACCAACTAGGTAACTAATTGAACTGTAAAATATTGTTGAAATTGGATGACAAATACAGTATTTGTAATTAAAAAATATTTTGTAAAATTATATTAAAACGTCAAAAACTACATATGTATATACAATGAGATATGATTTTAGTCAGCTATGATTGTAGTCAATTGTAGTGGGTTCATGTTAAAATTTCCAATTATTTTTCATAAGATCAATTCTCCATAAGATACAGTATTTGATCAATTCTCCATAAAATACAGTATTTCAAATACAGTACAGTACAGTATTTGAAATACTGTATCTTATGGAGAATTGATCTTGCCAACACATACTGCCTTATTAAAAATTCCAGGTCTTTTAAGACATCAATAATATATTTTATATAATTCTAAATTTTAAAAACTAAAATTTGTACTGACGTTTTATTTTTGTATTTTTGAACTCTGCGACCTCGAAAATACCCAGAAAAAAGTTTCAGCTAAACCAATTTTTTTGGGGTCAAATCCAATGTAAGATATCTAGTAATTCTAAGTACTCCTAATTGTAGATATAGTAATATATTTTTTTAAAAAATCCCAAAACTGATATAGAAATATTTATTATTCTTCTGTTTTCTGTTCCATTTTTAACAAAAAAAAACCTTAAAAATTATATTTACTGCCCAGTTCCCCCTCAACCGTCAACTAACCACATCTAAAAAAAATATTTTTTATGATTCTTTCAATTTAAAGAGGTTTGATAATTTGTTGACAAACTCATGCTATATGCGGTTTTAGATCACTATCCTACATATCATAGTGTATTGTCTTTGATATAAATATCTATTATATTATTTTCTAATTTAAAATAAGCAATTTTTTTAAAAAAGTTTTTTATCAATTTTTGATAACTGTATCATACTATTCTTAATCAATTCTGCAATTTTTAGTTCGCCTACTTAAAAATAATAAAGAACGCGATGTATGTAAAGTTTTAATATATAGTGATCTTCTTCCGCCAGGTAGCCAGATATCTTGGCCCATTGCTCATACTGTTTGTGAAAGATCGATTTATCAACTCAAAAATTTTGACTATGTTGATGTTAATTTTTTTATAGGCACTCTGTATTAAATTTAATATTTTGTATAATTATTAATTTAAGTACTTATAGTTTTTCAATTTATAATACTCAAACCACATCACTTTATTACATAACTATACTATGAAATGTAAATATAGATATAGTACTATTATAGAAGATGAAATGTAAAATGTAAAAAGATGAAAATATAGTGGCGTATCGAGGGTAAATTTAAAATTTTATTAACAGAAATTATGTATACAAATTTTAGATAAACACATCTTATGTAAATTGTTAATCATAATATAATTAATCAATGGTTTAGCTTATTTATAGGTTATATCTACGAAAATTAAAAAACCCAATTTCGATTTGAAGTAAAATTGAATAAAACACCTATGAAAAACAATGATCACAGACGTGTGAAGCAAGCGTGTGGTTACAACAATCACTTTTTTTTCAAATAAATGTATTATGTATGGAAGTAAATATAATACATACAGGCAGTTCTGAGTCATGATGTAGTGTCGCACTTTGCAGATATAATAACTTTTAAATTTTGTCGAGAATTTAATACAAAAATTTATAAAACTAAAAATTTTTTAACCTTAAAAATTTATAAACAACTTTTTATTTGTCAACCTATTTGGTTGAACACAAAATTTTGTTAGAGAAAATTTTGACAATAAAACATGTACATATATTGAGATGTATGTAGTATGAAGACCAGTGTTGAAAAAAATGTGGTTTAAATAATCAACCCAAAACAACGTGAATGGTTTCCCCAAAGCAACGTGATTTATTTATTCGCAGTTAACGGAGCTTTAATTAAACGGCGGATTATAGAAACGGCCATATAACCACGAATTCCTCACGATTTTGCAGCGGATGAAAAAGCAACGAATGTAAAATAATTTTTAAATAATTATTTGGTAGAGCATGTAAAATTTCAAATATTATTATACTGAATATATTATTAATACATACATAATATTAGGGCCTCATATTATTATTATTAAGCAAATCATAATGAAAAAATAAATTATTATAAAAATTATTCCAATCACAGTAACCATGTCAAAATTTGTTTATGATATTCGCTGTGAATATTTCTCGTCAGTGGCTGGCTATATACACTTATTTTTGTTGCTTACATTGTGAATAATTCGCATTGGATTGGGTATCTAATATACATATATAAAATGCACAGAAGTTTTCCCATGATATTATCTTATGCGTCAAAAATTTTGTTTACATTCACATTTTTGGAAAGACCTATGGGCTTCACTCCGTGAAACATCACAAAATAAATCATTTCAAAAAATCACAATTTTTTAATGATTTATTTCATTTTTCACCGCTATATTATAAGAGCAACTTTACTATATGGAGGTATTCAATTCTAATTTACACTTTTTTATAGAAGTATAGATTTTGCAATAAAGATTAAATGTACTTACATTCATAAAACTTTGTGGACGTGGCACGGGATTTGGTGGTCGCATACCAGAAACTGTAGGTGGCGGTGCCGGACTATAACGTGACTGATGCATTACTTTCAAAAATATATTTTTTCTGAAAACAAAACAAATTATTAAAATAATATAACTATTATCATATCATAATGAGTTTCTTAAGATTAACGAGATTGTTTAAAGGGAGAACCTTTACCTTTGCCTTTTCTTTATGATACCTATATGTATATATGTTACTTCTTATGATTTTTTATAGCGAATTCTTATTAGAAATATGGACGATTATGTTGAAATTTTTTATCGGTTGATCAGAATTTTATTTCAATTGTGTAACATTGATATAATGAGTTTGCTTATGGTTTGCTTAACTGACAAAAAGACAAAATTGTAAAATAATGTATCACATGTTTCATAAAAGACGAGTATGAAACTATTTGGAATCAGTTCGTAGTTTATAGCAATTGGAAGTTAAATTTTACGCGGAGTTATTCATTAGCTGTGAAATGTTGTAGCTAATGGAAGAAATGAAAATTGTTCTAACTATTTTATGGTTTTTTTAGTTTTGCTCTGACTCACTTCATTATGCAAATATTATATTTTTATGACCAATTTTTACGCGTGATGGATAAAATATTTATTTTCGAATTCTTATCTATCTATGAATTATGAATTTTTTTTTTCATTTGGTTAAAAAATAAATATAGTTAACAAAATTTCACATTATACAATATGTCTATACAAATCGTCTGCATTTGGTATGCTAAACGCTTAAGGTGTGATTCTTTCTTCTTTGTTTATTACACATAGCACATGCTTCACATTAAATATTAAATTTATAATGTCATACATGTGTACAAATCTTAAATATATTTTTTTTTTAAATATGTCCTCAATTTTTTTCTTCTGAAAGATGAAAGTTTGAGTACAACTGTATTAAGGAATGTATTTTATATTCGGAATTTTAATAAGAACCACTAAATATAGCGACCCCAATTTTACAGGTACAAACTATATGAAAAAATTAACAGTATAATTTTTTCTATATGCTATATACTTTAGATCTTAAACACATGAAATATAAATCAGAAGTTTTAATAAATTATTTTCGTACACAGAATTTCAACATATCTCAGAATTTAATTACATACGAAATTTTAGCAGGGACCGATCCAAAAATTTGAAGCAACCGACTCAAAAATTTGCCCGCATCAACGAAAAACCCATGCCGACCATTGTTTTGAATATTTTAAATCTCCGAATTCGTAAAAGATAAAAACCTGATTTTGAAGGCCAATAACTCATAACTGGCAGCATGACTGGAAATAAAGGTAGTACTTAAATAAACGTGAGTCAATTTCATTTAAAACCATCTAACTGGATTTAATATTTATTGATAGGTTACTTTTTTAAATTCGTTTTGAAAGCATCCTTCTTAAAGGTTAAGCATCCTAAAGGTTAAGCATCCTAATAGGAAATTCATGTGTACTGAAACAAATCTTATTTTGCAATTTTAATCTGTACACATTTTTAATAAAATTTCATATTTCATGGCCCAAGAGAAGTATGTAAATCACGAATATGATTTTGAAAATGAAATCAGATTATCAAAGACTATCTCGATATTTTTAAACACTATCTTTATGTGTAAAAAGACTAATTTGACCGGAAAATGCTATATATAATTTTATTGAATTTAGTTTTTAGTTTATTTACGATATACATATGTTATATGTAGATATTATTGCATTTGTAAGTAGAAACCGCAAATAAAGCCGGATTTTAATTATTTAGGTCGGTCACGTTGTATAGGAAAAAGTGAGAGAGAGTTGTATTGCTTATGAGAATTTAATGGGAAAGAATATTAAATTATCATCTGGCAAGGAAAAGTAGTATTATCTCCAAAAAAATAGGGAAATATTATGGATATTTACAAATGTTTTGTATATTTAATAAAAAAAATGGATTTGCGATAGTTCAAAAATAAAGAAGTATATTTTTGAAAAAATCTCTATAATCTTAAAATATGATTAAGAAATTTACTTGTATGGTTCAGTGGATTATTACCGTTCCGCTAAAACATAAATTGAAACTGAAAACACTTCTATCTGGAAGCGCAATAACTTTCTATATTAAAAGTTTAAAGTAAACGCTGATTAACAAATATAAATGAGAAATAAAAATACGGTATCTTCTCGATTTCATATTCAATACGAGAAATTAAATTTAGAAATATTAAATCAAAGAAAATTTAAGTGAATTTATTGCCTTTATTATTGTTGGTTATTTTCTAGCACATTGAGTTCTTATGTTCTCAATTCTCATACCTTATTTTTATAATACACTATATAAATAATACATATATTTTTTATGTAATCATCAAGAGAGTGGTAATGTTTCATTATTTATCTCATTCTCATTATAATATAATAACTGCTTAATACTGTCATTATAATTACTAAATAATAAAATTCTGAAATAAAAAATCACATTTTTTAACATAAATAAATAAATATTTAAATGTCAGTTTAATCAAATCCAGGAACTTAAATTAAAACTTCTAATCTCCAAATATAAAGTAGATATGAATTAATGTTTTCGTAAATTATTTTTTGTATGTATGCATATGTATTACGAGTAGTAAATAACTTGATGATCAAAAAAGTCGAATTGACTGAAACTTTTTTTCTAGGTATTTTCGAGGTCGGGGAGTCCAAAAATGCAATAAAAAAGTGTCCGTCGTACATAAAATTTTCATGGGCGCAGCAATATCTTCATACAGATGCCCGTAGAAGATGAGATTGTTACTTTCAGTGGGACCATGTTAGAATTCCTCGTTTATGTAGAGATCTCTGTATTTGCTCTACGGAAAAATTTCAAAAAAAATCTTATCTCAAATTTGGATGAAATTTGGTATATAGGTTGGTATCATGACTGTGCACAAGCGTACCCAGGTACAGGTCTAGCATGGTAAAATTTCCGATTAAAATTGGATATGTTCTAGCTTCTAGCTAGAGCATATGTATATAGTAATTATTGTATAATTAGCATGAAATTTGATACATATGATAGTTTCCTTATGTACTTGGTGCCTGTAAAATTTAAAGTCGGCAGTTCAGTGGGTCCATCGTCCGTGTCAAAATCCGTATTTAGTTCAATGCTCTATATATATCATACAGTAATTGTCACCCTATATATCATACAGTAATTGAGTCTGTTCCTTCAGGAAATTCTCAGATATTCAGTTTTAGTTTCCGAATTTTATATAATTAAGTGCTTTATAGCATGTAATTATTATCCATGTATAGCATGTAATTTGGTACACAGGGATATTGCGCATGTCGCTATTACTGTAGAGGTCAGTAGCTTTATGGATCCATGTTAAAATTTCCGATTATACTATAATAAATATTTTCATTCCCACAAGAATCCGCTGTTAACATTCCCCGTACATTAACAAAAACAACCAAGAAATTTGTATAACATAAAAACTATTATCCTACCTAAACTCATATCAAACACATGTTAGTATTTTTAATAACGTAAAAAAAAAGCTGCTAACTAGGGGGAGCAGATAACTCATAGTATGTTGTTTAACAGCGATTTATGTCCAAAAGTTTTTTGTAATTAACATTATCTTTGTAACAAACGGTTTCTTCAAAAATTGCTCATCTTTATTATTTATTGATTTAATTTTATATTTTTATTTGTTTAATAATAAATAATATTATTAAAATAACTATAATAAGTATAAATATCACGAATCCAACCTGTGTACAAAATTTCATTGAAATTGGATAATATTTACCATATGTTCTAGAACATATGAAATATTAATCGGAAATTTTAGCATGGACCCCCTCAGGCTACTAACTTCTACCTTAGTCTACACATGCGTAATCACGAATCCAACCTGTGTACAAAATTTCATTGAAATTGAATAATATTTACCATATGTTCTAGAACATATGAAATATTAATCGGAAATTTTAGCATGGACCCCCTCAAGGTACTAACTTCTACCTTAGTCTACACATGCGTAATCACGAATCCAACCTGTGTACAAAATTTCATTGAAATTGGATAATATTTACCATATGTTCTAGAACATATGAAATATTAATCGGAAATTTTAGCATGGACCCCCTCAGGCTACTAACTTCTACCTTAGTCTACACATGCGTAATCACGAATCCAACCTGTGTACAAAATTTCATTGAAATTGAATAATATTTACCATATGTTCTAGAACATATGAAATATTAATCGGAAATTTTAGCATGGACCCCCTCAAGCTACTAACTTCTACCTTAGTCTACACATGCGTAATCACGAATCCAACCTGTGTACAAAATTTCATTGTAATTGAATAATATTTACCATATGTTCTAGAACATATGAAATATTAATCGGAAATTTAAGCATGGACCCCCTCAGGCTACTAACTTCTACCTTAGTCTACACATGCGTAATCACGAATCCAACTTGTGTACAAAATTTCATTGAAATTGAATAATATTTACCATATGTTCTAGAACATATGAAATATTAATCGGAAATTTTAGCATGGACCCCCTGAAGGTATTAACTTCTATCATGGCCAACACATGCATAATCAGAAGGTCTACCTTTGTACCAAATTTCATTAAAATCAGATAATAATTACATGCTATAAAACACGTAATTATATAAAATTCGGAAACTAAAACTGTTTTCTAGGAACCCCCTGAAGGTCTCCAAATTTCAGGAGAGCCAACTAGATCACAAAATTAGCCTATATATAAAATATCTTTGAAATCGGTTAACAATTACTATATGCTGTAGAACATATGAAAAAAAAAAAAAAAAAATTAAATCGGAAATTTTACATGGACCCCCTAATCCTACTAACCTGTAATTTGGTCAACCAATGCAGAATCATGAACTCAACCTGTGTACCAAATTTCATTGAAATCGGATAATAATTACAAGCTGTAGAGCATAAAGAAAATATTCTTCGGAAACTAAGTTGCTCATATATTAGTTTCCCATGAACGTACTGTACCTACCAACTACAAATTTGTGGAGTATCAAATAGATAACTAAATAAAACTGTGTATTCAATATCATTGAAATTGGGTGAAAGGTACCGTAGATATAGAGAGTTGAACTTATGAAAAGTAATTACGGATTTTTACATGGACCCACTGAAGTATTGACTTCAAATTTTACAGACACCAAGTACATACGGAAACTATCATATGTACCAAAATTTATGCTAATTAGATAAAAATTACTATATGCTCTAGAGTATACGAAATTTTAATCGGAAATTTTACCATGAACCCCCTGAAGTTACAGACCTGTATCTTGGTAGGCTTGTGGACAATCATGATACCAACCTATGTTTTAAATTTCATCCAAATCTGAGACATGAAATTTTTTTTTACATTTTCCCGTAGAACAAAAACACGTAGGTTGCCACATAAATGGGGAAATCTAACATGGTCCCACTGAAAGGATCGATCTCATCTTGTACCGGCACCTGCGCGAAGTATGTTAGAGCCTGTGTGCCAAATTTCATTAAAATCGGACAAGCAGTTCTAGGAGATGTTGCTGCGCACATAAAAAGCGTACGCGTACGCGTCCCCCGGACACTTTTTTTTTTGCATTTTCGAACTCCCCTACCTCGGAAACGCCTAGAAAAAATTTTTGAGCGAACTTTTTTTTTTTGACCATCCAACCCATCACCAGACTTCATAGTATTTCATACTATTCGTAATATTGTGCTTATTTTTTTATTTAGATTTAAATGCAATGTGAAAATCTACAAAAAAAATGCCACGGAACCTCATTGAGAAGGCCAAGGCTAGACTCTAGCGCTATTGCAAAGAAAGTTAAAATCTACAAATAGTGCTATTTTAATGTTTATTGCTAAATTCGGCAATGAGCTGTGAGCTGTAATATAAAAACCAATTTTACGGAAATAAATTAGTTAATGTGACATGGTTGCTTCGATTTTTATTTATAATTATAAAGAAATTGTTAGTTATATTTTAACTGTATTAATCTATTATTGTTTTAAATTATATGGTGAATTAAAACATAAAAACAACGAATTAGAAAATATTACATAAATGTAATATGGAAGGAGCATAAATGTTCCATCTCTTTTTAACTCATAGTAAATTTCATATATCAAAAAAAATGTTTATGAAGCCGTGAAAAAAGTAGTTCCTTTTCTTCTGCTCACCAACCTGTCAAAAACAAATCGTCTACCGAATGCTGAAAACCTCATATGCCATTTTCACATTTATTGACTATTGAATTAGGTACTTGAATATATGGACAGGAGCATAATAAAATCTGATGAAAAGTCTTTACTAATTGTAAAAATTAAAATTAAATTACTGTGTGCACTTTTTTTTTAGATAATTATATAAATTTTAGTCGAATCTGAGTTGATGTCGTATGGATCTTTTGAAAACTCATCCGACGAAATTTTTTGTCAAAATGTCAGCTTATAAATTTTATAGCAGGGTCGGTTCTTTTTTACTTAGTCTATTAATTTTTATAAAGAGAAAAATCAATATTTCACTATTTCCTATTGTTGATACTTTATAAAGCATCAGGCAATAAAGGACATCTGCAGTCTGTGTCTGCAAGACATAATTTTCTATATAAATATTCCACATATAAGAGAGGTAGCCTAGATTTAGTTAAATTAAATTGTATTACTTTGTCACGAGGAATATTAATAGTTCTTTTTTTCGCTTAAATCGTATTATTAACCTATTATTTTAATTATGTTTTTATTTTATGTTGCTGGAGGTAAAAATACATATTTCATGCATCTTTAGTTATTTTGGTATAATTTAAATATCAAGAAGGAAAACGCATTTTAATATTTTTCTACAAATAATATTCAGTATTTTTTATTTTACTTTTTTCAAAAAGTTTTACATATAAATTATTCCATAATTCCATAGGCCCCGATTAAAATAAAAACCTAGTCCGTCTCTTATTACAAATTTTTAAATTTCGATAGGTTGGTGAGCAAAAAAGCGAGACGACTATACCCGGCGTGGCTTCAATTTTTTTAACTTTATGCTCCATCCCAACGATATAGAATATATGGATGGAGCATAAAGATAAAAAATTGATGCCACGCCGGGTATAGTCGTCTCGCTTTTTTGCTAACCAACCTGTCAAAATTTAAAATTTTTTAATAAGCGACGGACTAGGTTTTTTTTTAATCCGGGCCTATAGAATTATGGAATTATTTATATATACTATGAAAATTTTTTTGAAAAAAGTAAAGGAATAAATACTGAATATTATTTGTAGAAAAATATTAAAATGTGTTTTCCTTCTTGATATTTAAATTATAACAAAATAACTAAAGATGCATTATGTCTTTTACCTCCAGCAACAAAAAATAGTAACAAAATCGAAATTAAAGGTTAATAAAAAGTGTTAAGCGAAAAAAAGAACTACTAATATTCCTCCTAACAAAGTAGTAAAATTTAATTTACCTAAATATATTTACATAGAAAAATATAAAATAATTATATCTTGCAAACACAGACTGCATATGTCCTTTATTGTCTGCCGCTGAAATCATATTTATGAAGCATGAACAAACAATAGGAAATTTTGAAATAAATACAGTATTTTAAAATTTTATATAATTATTCATATTTGACTTTATAAAAATTAATAGACTAAATAAAAAAGAACCGACCCTGCTATAAAAATTATTAGCTGATATTTTGACAAGAAATTTCGTCGGATGAGTTGAAAAAGATCCATACGACATCAACTCAGTTTCGACTAAAATTTATCTAATTATCTAAACAAAAGTGCACACAGTAATCTAATTTTAATTTTTACGATTAGTAAAAACTTTTTATCAGATTTAATCATTTAATTATGTTCCTATCCATATATTCAAGTACCTAATTCAATAGTCAATAAATGTGAAAATGGCATATGAGGTTTTTAAGAATTCGGTAGACGATTTGATTTTGACAGGTTGGTTAGCAGAGAAAAGGAAGTAATTTTTTCACGGCTTCATAAACATTTTTTTTGATATATGAAGTTTACTATGAGTTAAAAAGAGATGGAACATTTATGCTCCTTCCATATTACATTTATGTAATATTTTTTCTAATTCGTTGCTCCATCCATATATTCTACATATATCGTTGCATAAAAATGATAATTGTACTAGCACATATTTTTTTTTAAATCTACTTGAAGCTTAATTACGTCCCGAAAGGTATTTAGAATATGAAACTATCCGTCAAAAATTTCAGGGTTCTGAATTATGAAAAACTTGTTGTTTGTATCACAATATAAAATTATTTTTTTTGCCTTTGGAATGATTTGACTCAAAATTCAATAATAAGAATAGCTATATATGTTAACAGTAGACTCATTCTCTTTGTATTAATTTTAATCTATTAGTTATTATATTTATAATAACTATTACTTTTATTAAAAATTACACACATAAAATATTGAAAAATATATTTCTTTATACATATGTGAGATAATTTTACAGAAAGGGTATTTTAGTCATACTCATAGACTGACAAAAATAGTATACTACGTGTTTTTATTTAGACTAGGATTTTACTGCACAGTCAAATAAAATGCACAGTTAAATGTTCTCATTACAATACTTATAAACACCGTCAGAAGAATAAATGCACCAGCAACAAATATAAAATGGAATGTAAAACAATCTCTGCAGCCAGCACACATACTGCTTTCACGGTAAAAGAACACAGTTTAAAGATTTATTACACTGCTAAATAAAATATTTTCTCAGTTACATGTGCACGAGCACGAGCATAATACCCTTCACTTTCCTGAAAATCCAGGTATTGTATTTGTATTTGAAGAAATAATTTGGAATACAGTAGAAACTCAAACTACGCCATGTGGGAATATGTAAATAAAATATACGAACTCTCTCTGTAAGTAGATCGTGTATAGAACTTTGGATATTTTTAAATATATGTATATTTACAACTATAAAATAGATTTCTTATCATAATTTCAATTGAACTTGTAGGTTCCAAACTGCTAAAAAGTAAACGAAATTATAGCTAAAATTCAGTAGTCAATATTTTTTTGAATAGTTTTTATGGTTTAAAGGTAGATATTCGCAGACAATAATTTTTTTCTATATGTATTTACATAATTTACGATTTTCAATTATTATAGCCTTAAGATCGTTATATGTAGAACATTTATTTATAAGAGCATTTAAGTATCTATCCACTGACTTATGAATCTTATTGATACATTGGGTCATTCCGAAGTTATAAACCAAAACATAACCGATTTTTTTGAAAAAAAAATCAAAAAAGTGCTCTACCGATTTTATTATGCCGACATTTACAGTCTACACGCTACAGAGTGTCTGCGTTTGCGATGCTTAATTACATAACTTCTAACTATTCAATATATCTAGAGAGCAACGCAGTTATATTTTAAAAGCAGAATATAACATATGATATAACCTATTAACTGCTAATCAAAATTTGAAATATTAAAACACCCTTCAAATCGAAATTTTCAAGCATTTTTTATTCTTATATTTTACTGTCCAAATATTTTTTTATGCCATATTTAATGTGAATTTAATTTAATTACTTATTAAATTTTTTTTATTAATTTTCTTCTTCTTCGACTGCAATCCTCAATAGGATGTAAGCGACTACAGAAACTGCATCACTACTGCACTTGTCTGTCCATGTTTGATATTAACATTTTGAAATTAGAACAACTATCTGCTATTCTCATTAAGGATACCGTCCACTAGACTTTTTAAAAAGTCATCAAGACTTTTTTTGGGAAAAATGAAAATAGACAGCATAAAAAATTACACAGTACAGAAGAGATAAAATTTCCCACTACTGTAAGAAATTTCGGATACATTTTGACATGCTAAAAATAATTTTAATTTAAAAGTATTGACCAATCGTAGCAGTTCACAAGTCTTAATCTTAAACTTAGATTGAACTCTCTATTGCATAATTTTAAATTTATAAAATGTTTACGAGCCATTTCAATTCTCCCTTTAATCTCATTTTCCGAATTTCCATTCTTCGTTTAACAGCCCAGATATTTTAAGCTTTTCACTCGCTCAATTTTCTCACCAGTAATTGTTATATTGGAATTTACGTAACGAGTTATGTTTTTTTTATTACATATAATGTAATCATATTTGTTTTTTTTTTAATATTAAAATTTAATCCGTATTTACTATACACGCATATTCTGTTTAATAACCTTTCCAAATCTGATAAACAAATTAATTTTAGACTGTGCAAAAACATGTTGTGCTCTAAAAATAAGAGAAAATTTCATTCTAAAATTCATAATATAATTATAGAAAAAATGCTTGGAAACGAATGTAAACAAAAACTATCATTGCTTCATCATAAAAACAATTGTTATTACCGTATCAATAACTTTTGGAAAAATTAAAAAAAAAAATCCAATTTTTATAAGTGTGCTTCTGAACCATTTTCTAAA
This sequence comes from Rhamphomyia laevipes, assembly GCA_963920725.1. Taxonomy (NCBI): domain Eukaryota; kingdom Metazoa; phylum Arthropoda; class Insecta; order Diptera; family Empididae; genus Rhamphomyia; species Rhamphomyia laevipes. The sequence goes on from OY987255.1 coordinate 29,930,367, forward strand.
GTTGGTAACCCTAGTATGGGTCAATAAACATTTTTATTTGAATCCATCTCGTTCCCAACCCTACTCCTCTTTCATTAGTTATTTACTTGCAACACTTCCACGGACACCGCTTTTTATTGTGCACTGATTCTTAATGTAAAATTCAGACAACTTCTTCTTAACGCACTGTCAATTTCAGTCAATGTTTTTTTGCGATATTCTAGCACGAGCGACGAAAAATAGATAACACAATTGATATTAACAGCAATTCCGAATTCAAATCAATAAAAATATTTCTCCAATCTAATACTATTTCTATTAATCGTAATCATTGATTAAGAATATCCTAACTCTTAATCTAATTAATTACAATATTGCATATCGCTATAATACAAATCTCTGTGAATAATTTTAATACAAGTAACTAGGTGGAATAATACAAAAATATATTTTTATTTATAATATGGTAGAACCATTTTTTATTAAGGTTTAATGGTTTAAGTTTTATAGTATATGTATTAGTAAATATTCATATTTTATGAATCACACTGATCACGCATATAATTTAGGAAATCTTTATATAAACTAATTGTATTGCCGTATTGGGTATACTTATCAAATTAAATTATTATAAACATAATTAACATTGTTTTGCAATTATTGCAAAAATAGAAATAATTTGGGGCTTAAATCCAAAAAAGGTAAGTCTGAAAAGGTAATTCATACATTCTTAATCGACGAGTTGTTGCTGCTGCTCCTGCTGCTATGCAGGCTAAATATGCTACCGCTCTATATAAAATATTAAAATATTAAAAAATATTAATGCATTATTAATGCAAATAAAAATTATAGAAACAATATTTAAAACAAGATTTTCTTTATATTTTTTACAATTACATAATATTCTTTTTTACATCTTACCACAAAGAAATAATTTCGCCGGCAAATTTGTGATTTTTTTATGGCAGTATTATTCTTTTTTTGCCTGGAAAGTAAAAATGTCTCCTGACAGAGAAAAAATTACAAACGGAAATAATCAATTAAAATACAACACTTATTACAATTTTATTATTTCGTTACAATTAACTATGAAACTTGCTTGTTAATTGATATTGCTTGTTAATTGATTTTGTGGCAATTTAAATTACTTACACTAAAAATACAACACGAATATAGGCTTTCTATGATTTATGTCTTTTTGTTTTACATACCAAGAAAAAGACTGGAAGGCACTTTTTAGAGTGTTAAATCAAAAATCAGTCTCCAATTTATATTTATTTTATATTATAAAATAATTTACTTGCACTTTTCTTATGTTAAGTTTTTCCAAAATGTCATGGATACAAAAAAGTTTTGTTGCTTTATATATAGAGATTCTCTTACAAATTTTACACTTTTATATAATTAAATTGATTTAAGAATTACTTTTTTTATTTCGATTAATACCACTTGATTTTCGTCCGTCAAAATATTTTATTTGAAAAATACTTGTAAAAACTTTTATTTTCTTGTTCATTTGAAAAATTCTTATTTTTTGTACCCCTAAAAATAAAATTGGAAGATGTAGGTAGATGTTAGATGACAATTTAACATTTGACAATGTAATGACAAATGACAAACCCAACAAAAAAAATTACAAAAATCAAAAATGTTTTTAAAATGTCTACAAATAATTAATACTAGCAACAGATAGCAGCACAAGAAGAGATTTTCATGCTCCAAATGTGGTGGTGATATATGCTTAATTGTATAGATATGGCGCGTTAATTTGGTTTTTGTATAAAATAAAATTGTAAATTCTAAATCTAAATTGTAATTAAAAATCTAATGATTAGGTTAGGTACCCATTAGGAATTATTTTGTTATTCTTTACATTATGATAGGACAAAAACCGAAAAAGAAATTATCTTTTTACCAGATAGGGAAAATTTTTAAAAGCCTCTATTGAAAAAATGAGAAAAAAAAACAAATATTTATTTTGTACATATTATTAAATTTAAAATTTTAATTATTTTCTGTGTAAACATTTGTTCTAAATTAATAAATAAAGCTTGGCATTTACCTCGACTGAAATAAAATTAGTATGCATCAGCTACTAAAATTTTGACATTTAATTTGGTTTTTGCTAAATTCGATAAAGATAAAACTTTTAAAAGTATAAAATGCTACTTTAATTTTAAAAATTAAAATTAAAGTAGCATTTTAATGGTACACTGTAATTAATATGCTTACAGTGTACCATTAAAATGTACATAAAAACATTTAAAATATCAAAATATTTAAATGTCAAATAACTTGTGCAATTTCTTTTCAAAATATTTTTCACGGCTAATTCCGCTGGAGAACTTGGAGAGCTTTGGAGATCGCAATAAAATTTCAATTACATATAGCTACATAGTAAGCTTAAAAACAAAAAAATTTCAACAAAACGAAAATTAGATTCGAATTTCAACCGATACCTAAACAAATCTATAGAATACCCAAAATTGAATTTTATTAAATACATTATAAAAACTGTTTTTTTACTATCTAAGATAATATTATTTTATTCATCGATTCTTATATTTTTTAAATAATACATTGTCTAGTAGGCTACATTAAACTTAAGGAAATTATACTATTTGTAGACAGTAGCCTACTTAACGAATATATACTATTTGTCCCCAGCCTGTTAATAGTTGAGCGAATCCGAACCACTATGAAAACTGAAAACTAATTAACAAATAAAAAAGTATTTTCATAACCCATTAAAAAGTTACACGGCTCTACCGGTGCAAGTCCTTGTCATGTAAACTATGTATATAAATATAAATTTCTTAGTGTCATTTTTAATAAAAAACTCCTTTGGAAACAACATTTAAACGAACGTGCTTCCAAAGCCATAAAAATCTTTTGGACATGTAGAAGCGCGATAGGTAAAAAATGGGGTCTAAATCCAAAAATAATCCACTGGATTTACACGTGTGTAATTAGACCAATAGTTACATATGGAGCATTAGTCTGGTGGAAATCAATGGAAACGGTAACAAATTACAAGATTTATGAAAAGGTACAATGTCAATGTTGTATGAGCATCACAGGTGCACTTAGAAGTACACCAACAAATGCCCTTGAAGCAATTCTATATATACAACCCTTGAAGCTATATATATTGATATACATGTGAAACTGAGTCTTGAAAAAAACGAATCCTATCGTTCCGCACTGACATTCTCTAGGTAGTCAGGTCGGCAGGTTATCAGCTTGATTCAGAATGTGACAGACAAACAGCGGATCGAGAAGGGAATGGGAAAATGTTAATACAATCCCAAGGCACGGAACCACGATCTTCACAGATGGATCTAAAATGATAACAGGCTGTGGTGCGGGTATCTACTCGGCAGACTTATACATAAATCTAAGTCTAAACCTTGAAGAACATACCTCGATTTTTCAAGCAGAATTAGCTGCAATCAATAAAGCAGTAGAAATTCTAAACGATAAAAACCTTATTGAACACACAGTTGTCCTCTGCTCAGACAGCCAAGCTGCGCTGATGGCTCTGGAGAAAAATTCTACCCACACGAAGCTAGTTATGATTTGTAAAACAAACCTAAATATACTAGGAAGCCGTAATATAGTAAAACTCCTCTGGTCACCCGGTCATAGATCAATTGAAGGCAACGAAAGGGCGGATGAACTGGCACGTCAAGGAGCCAATTCAGATCCCACTGCTATAGATACTGTAACAATTGGCTACCCTCTAAAACTCGCAAAATATTTAATTGAGACCTGGGCACAAGAAACACATTTTCTTAGATGGCAGAACTCGGTAGGGTGTACACACACCAAACTTTTCTGGGGAACCCTTAATTCTAAGAAAACGAATAAAATCCTTTCCATGACCAAACCATCGATTAGACTCTTCACGGGCATTGCAACGGGACATATTCTGTTGACAAAACATGCCTCTCGGTTAGGCCTATAAGCAGAATCCTGATGCAGAGGGTGTGGTGAGGTTGATGAAACTGTAGAGCACCTCCTATGCCGATACCCTGCGGTACATAATAAACGGTTAAAACATCTAGATCATCATTTCTTGACAGACTTGATGGAAGCAGGTACCTTTAAGCCGGCTTCGATTAACTCATTCGTTAGAGCTGTCGGATGGGTCGACGTGCTAGAAACTTAATCGGCCGTCGACGGGGGGTACAACGGGCCAATAGGCTCAAGTGCGCGAGGGACTTTGATTCCGTCACCCCTTGTAAACCAATGTATATAAAAAGCTGCTTCCTTAGTGGTTAAGTACCAGCTCATCAGGACAACAAAAAAATATCAGGAATTGTCTTCTAAGATATCCAAGATATGATATAATTTTTTTTTAATATTTAAATCTCTTATAATAACTTATATTAAAATTTCAATTATTTTTTAAAGATTATAAAAACAAAACAAATTTAGTTTTTACTTATTTATTGAAATTCATGTTGCAACAAGAAACAAAAATTTCTTGTTTATAATAAATTTTCTACATTTTTTAATATTTAATTATCAAAGGCATTTCAAAAGCACGGCAGTATAAATTGCAATAAAAAATTTGTAAAAAGAATTTACTACTTAATAAAACACAAAAATATTTTTTTTTTAAAAGAACAATTACAAATATATTTTTTTAATATAAATATTATAATTAAAATTTAACTACATTAATTAATCTTGCCATGCCCATTTCGGAGAAACTTTACCAAAATTCCATTCATCCGGATGACCATTATGTTTATATTCTGATGTTATCATACGTCCAGATGACCATTTAAATGGTATATGCTGTTGCATTCTCCGCATTGCAATTGCATGAATATCATTACGTGCTGAGCGTACCTGGAAAGGTCTGGAATCCGTTATTATTTCTAATTCAACAATGTTATTTTCATTTTTAACACCCGAATCAATATATTGCTGTTTGGTTGGAACATAGTAAAGTGGTCCAGAAATTGCATGATAATCACTAATACCAACAACTGGATCATATGAATATAATTTCAAATCTATATTACCAAATGGCATTGATTGTACACCAAGTAAATCACCACGAAATGCATATTTTCGTAAAACTTCATCAATTGTTTCTAAATTTGTCATGTTATTTGCTTCTTCAATTATATTATCACTAAAATTATCTCTTGAAATTCCACTCGAATATAAAATATCATCGAAATATGGTATACCATTTAATAAATAACTGCTACCATTTGTTATTATATCATCGGTAATATCACGAGCCATAATATATCCTGGTAATTGTTCTGTTAACCGAATTATACTTTTCATATCTGATAATGAATTTTTTTCAATTGTTTCATTTTTATTGGAATGTTTTTGTAAATAATCAATTTTCTTTAAATCAATTTGTATCCATTGTTTTGAACCACTATATGGATGACGTGACATTATTTTTTCCCAGGTTTTTCTATTTTGTGCAAGTCTATTACTGGACATTACTCTTGCCGTTAGTGGCATAATATTTTTTATATTAATATCATTCCATAAATTATTATTTTCATTCTGAATTTCAACTCCTGCAACAATTGTATGAATTTTATATCCTTTAATAATATAAAAATCATCTGTTGAACCTAATATACCAGGATAACCAGTAAAGCTAATATCAGTTCCTGGTATATTGTTTGAACTTTGATGTTCCGGTGAAAAATGGTATCTAAATTTATAACGTTTTTGAATACGTAACATTGATGAATAACTACCGCCAGTACTATGTCCCATTAAAAGTTTCCATTCATCAGATTTTATATCATTTTTAAATAGTTTCACTAACATTGATGATTTCCCACTTAAAAATGTTTTACTTAAATTTGTTTTATTTTTGATAATAAAATTTTCAAAATATAATATAAAATCTTGTATATCAGAAGCTGAATTCATTATTAAGAAATCAACAAATGGAATATCTTCTTCGAAACCGGAACGTGAACGTTTAGCACCTTTTATCCATCCAGCTTCTAAACCTTCCAATTGATAATAAAAAAGATTTATTTGATGCCAGTAATGATCATGCTTAGAACGATTATTTGCAATTTCTTTCATAGCATTATAATTTGCATCTAGTGTGTCACGAAGCCATGAACAAAAATTTTGTGAATTTTCATCATGATCACAGGGCGAAACAATGGTACTGCAAAAACAAAATAAAATAAGCAAAAATATAAATTTTTAATAAATTTATTATAACATACTTCGACCACTGATTGTATATATTGTTCCAGGTTAATGTACCTTCAAGAACACCAGCGCCAAATGCCTGAACCCAATCTGGATAGTTTCGTTGAGTTTCCACTTCTAATTGAGACCAGCTGGAATAAAAAAAAAATCAAATTAAATCTATACTGTTAGAAAATAATAATTTCCAAAAATATATATTTCGGTATATGATTTTCAATTTTAGTTCAGGTTATCTATGGCTTTCATGACTTACCCATTATGAGAAATTGAATCTTTATAACAAGTTCTGGCAACACCCTTCGGAATATTTACAAGATCATTTCTCTGTTTCCAATATTCAACTTGGAAGCCTATCTTTTCTGTCCAAAAAATTGTTGCACAGTAATTGCCATTATATTGTGGCCGTTCCATTTCGGCTATGAAAAAACCGCCTATTGCTAAAATACCAGCACCAAGCAGGATATACGTTGATACCCGTGTTTTCTGCCAAGAAGCTCCGACAACTTTAAGCATTGTTGACGCCGTTTTGTAATATTTTCCTAATCCACCTTTTAGTTACAAATAATAACACGTTCTTTTGTATGGTCAATTTTGAAAATTCCTGATAGTTCCTATAATGTAGTATGCTAGTATGTTGTTATGGTACAATTCCAATATAATTTAAATCAGATAATGTTTCGTATGAATGCTCTTTGGAAAGTTCCTTTAAATTTTCTACTATGAATTCAAAATAAAATGTAATATAATATTTATTTGCTGCTAATATTACTTGTTCTACGGCTGTAGACGCCACCTTATCTTTAAAAGCACAAACAGTGATCATCGGATAATTTTTGGTTAGATGTAATTTTAGTTATATTTTTTTGTAAATTGTTTTGTTCAAATTTTAATAAAACTTTTATTAATTTTTTTATTTGTGTTAATTAATTTTGATAATTTGTACTATAGTCTTTTTCGAATATATTTTATGTTTCTGATTAATAAAAATTATCCTAATTTTCCCTGGAAATAAAATGAAATTTTTTTTATTAAAAACCTTACATTTTAATTAAAAATTTAAAAAATATATTTAAACTATAATGTAAAAATGAAAAAAAATCAGAAAAATTTGGATCTATTATCCCTCATCTATTGTTAATTGGCAACGTGCATGGTTGCGCCTAGTAGGTAAACTTTAAATTTCTGTTAGTACATTCTAAATTCCAAATTTTTAAAGCTTTTATGCGTGTGGTCTAACAACAATAATGTTAGTAGTGGAAACTTACTATTAATATGCTGTATTCTGTATGGTAAAAGTACTACAGACTAACAATCATAAATTATCAAAAAGTCAGTAAAAAAACGGTCTTATTTTTTACTGTTCATGGAAGATATTTTATGATTCTCTACAAGCTATCATTTTTGTACACTTACACTTTATATTCCCTAATTTTCATTAGATTATAAAATATGTTATCATAAAATTCATTATGGAAAAAAATCTGTTATTTTGAACATATTTTTCTACTAGTGAACAATATAGCACTTTAACTTCAATCATTAAAAATGTACAAAATTTGATTTTGAAAATATAAGGATTCCGTCGTACACAATAAATTATTTATATCTTATTACCAACATGCCAACAATTTAATTTAAATTAAATAGATATACGATTGTCTTATATAAATAATTTATTCTAATTTACAAATTAAAAAATAAAGATATAATAATAATTATTAATAAGAACAAAATAATGAAGATTTTAATAAATTTAACTATATACATATATATATTCAATAATTTAATTTGACTTTCTTTTCTTTTTATAATTATTTATTATATATAATATTACTCGAAAACTGTTTGTTGATCGACTGCGTTTATTTCAAAATACGGTACAATAAAAATTAAGAACAAATAAAATTATCTTATGATGAGAAAATTATGTACATATGAAAATATTTTAAATAATATAACATAAATTTCAACTCCAAAAATTTCCCGCCATTGAAGAGGAAGAGCATTCAATACCGGGATCCCGAAACCCGGTATTCGGGAATCCCGGACATTTTCTGGAACCGAAAACCGAGAGTGAATTTAGAAAAATTTCCCGGTTTTCGGTGCTGAAAGCAAGTAATCTCTTACATTCTAAAATATGCAAAAAACTTTTTGCTGCTTTATATTTAAATTGTGAAATAATATAAGTACATATTTCTGTTAAAAACCCCTGTGAATTAAAAAATTAATTCAAAAGTAAGCCATTCGATTACATATTTAGTAATGTAATTCACAATCACAGTCTTTTTAAGCAAACAATAATATATAACATTTGTTTGAATTTGCTGTAAGCTGTAAGTTATTTCGTTTTCTACAATGTACATTTGTATACAGGTTATATTGTCTTTTTTTATGTAGGTCTATGCAGTAAATATAATTGGTGTTTTTAAATGGTCACTCGAAGTAATAAATAAAAATAACGATTTTAATCGTAGATGAAGGCAAGAAAAATTTTGATTATTATAGCAAAGCAAACATAAAATCATTGCAAATTTTTCTGTAACCCCATAACTAGACCATGTCTATAAAAAATATCAAATATGAAGAATGTAGCCGGAAGCTGATTGAAAAAACTCCAGTATGGGAGTATTTTCTCCGTGACAAAAAATGGTTAATTTTTTTTCTTATTTTTTGTATTTTTTAATTACATTTTCAGCATCGGTTCCAGAACCGGGTACCCGGTTCTGGACCATTCTAGCACCGAAAACCCGGTTCCGCAAAATTGTCTTGGTGCTGAATGCTCTAAGAGGATATTGAAAAAAAAAAGTTATTGTAAACAAAATGGATTTAATTCGAATATTAAATTGTACATTTTATAGGAATGGGGGGAATGTTGTCAAAAAAAAAATACTTATTTGAAAAATTCGATGGCAATTAAAATTAATCGAACATAGAATTTCTTGAAAATCAAAATAAACAAAACAATTTATAAACCGAACGTTCACAAAGTGTCTTTATTTCATTCAATGTTTTTTTTAATTTATTTATTATTAATCTATGTAAAAAGCATAAGAACAACTATTTTAATTAGTAATTGAGTGATGTAATCAACAATTAATCAAAAATACAAAATTTCTTATTATCGAAAACGGTCAAATGTAAGAAAGAGCTACTGAGTGAACCAAATAATGTTATCGATTAATAAGAACAAGCAGAAAGATAAATATGATTAGAAAAACGATATCTATTTAAGTAAGCTCTTTTTCAATTCACTTTCCCTACATACAGAGAAAATTTTGCATTATCGCGCAAGAAAGATCAGTGCACAGTGATGCAATGATTTTAGCAAACATCTGTCTAGTACAAGCATTAGACATTTTTAGAAACATTAATGAATATTGTAAATAATAATTTAAATAAATTAAATAGATTTTCAAGCAAAAACAGTTAATACAAATTATTCAACTTAATAACAATTGAAACATTAAGATTGAAAAAAAAAATAGAATTAAAATATATTTCCCAGATTAATTAATTGAAAATAAAAAATTTGTTTAACGAGAATTTAATATGGGAAGCTCGAAATTTGTAGTTTGCTCTTTTTTGGTGTCATTACTCAAGTGTTAAATTTAAAATTACTATATTCTTATACAAATAATTTACAATTTCCACCGTTGAAAGGTTAAATATTTTACATTATGCTTATAAATTTCCGCTAATAATTACGTTATTTAAAAATACAAAAATTAAAACGACAAAGTTAAACTTTTATATGTAGTTATAATTAAATAAAATTATAATTAAGATATTTTATGTACAAATCCATAATTATGTATATAAAAGATAACCATTTCTATACCATTATATAACTGCTTGCTTATAATTAGTTTTGAATTTTGAAAATTTATATTAAAACCTATTTTATTATTTCGCGTTTCACAATAATTTTTCTTTCAATTTTAAACCAAAATTATTTTTTTTTGCTATTATTTTGAATTTCAAATAAAATAATTAATATTTTTTTTATCTTATTTTAAATTATTTACATTAGAAAATTTGCTCATTGGACCAATTGATTTAAATACAAATATTTAATTAAAATCGTTTTACACTTTGCTTTCAAATTTAAATTTGTTATTACACCTTTAAATTTATTTTATAAACAAAAATCAATTATAAACTAAAAGCCAAATAAAAATTAAATTAAATTCTCGGATTTTTTCAAGAGTTTTAATTTAAATTGGGATGTGTATAAAAATTTATTTGTAATTTGAATGTAATTTTTATAGTTATAGAAATAGATACAAAAAAAAAATACAAAATCCAAATTATTTCAAAGAATTTGCTTGCAAACTTTTAAAATATTTTTTTTGTAGTGTTTAAATCAAAAATTTAATACAAAGCGTAAATTTATCAAGAAACTTATTGTAATTGTTACGGTGTAAAAGAAAAATGAATTGTAAAAATAAATTATTTTACAAAATTTAAATTACTATACGTAAAATTTGGTTTTGCAACCCCACCAACTAGAAACCAATGGTTCGATGATGAATGTAAGTCCTTGTTGGAGGCAAAAAACATAGCGTACCGTAGCTGGTTGAGCAGAAGAACAAGAGGAGCATACGAAGAATACCAACAGCGAAGACGTGTACAACACCGTGCCATACGAATGAAGAAAAGAGCTTATGAAAACGAGCAGTTCTCTGAACTAGAAGGGATGAGAGACAGAGCGGATGTCCGAAAATTTTACAACAAAGTGAGACAGCAGCAGCAAGGTTTCAAGTCCAGGACAACCGCCTGCAAGGACAAACATGGGAACCTCATAACCAACCCCTCGGATATTCTAGAGCGATGGGCAGACCACTTCTCGGAGCTTTTATGTAGTGAGATGCCAACAATAACCGATACTACAGAAGTGCATACAGCCCATCCCCATAGTCCACTCAATTACCAGAGAGAACCACCACCAACTTTGGAGGAGGTCCAAAATGCCATCAGGAGACTTAAGAACAACAAATCACCTGGTCAAGATGGCATTCCTGCTGAACTCTTCAAATCGGCAGGTGATGATTTGGTAGGGTGTATTCACCAAATCATTGTAAAAATTTGGACCGAAGAAAGAATGCCCACTGAGTGGAACATGGGCCTAATTTGTCCTATATTCAAGAAAGGCGATAGATTTAACTGCTCCGACTACCGAGGCATCAGCATCTTGAATGTAGCGTACAAAATCCTGTCATCAATTATCTGCTTACGCATGAAACCATATATGGAGCAGAACATCGGCCGTTACCAATGTGGTTTCAGACCTGGTAAGTCTACAACAGACCAGGTCTTCACACTGCGACAGATTCTGGAGAAGTGTAAGGAATTCAATGTAAGTACCCACCATCTCTTCATTGACTTCAAGGCTGCGTATGACTCGGTAGGGAGAGACAAGCTCCTACAGGCCATGATGGAATTCGGCTTCCCTGCAAAACTTGTCAATCTCTGCAGGATGACGCTGGCCTGTACGTTATGCGCAGTTCGATGCGACAACAACACCTCCAGAATCTTTGAAACGCACAGAGGCTTCAGGCAAGGTGATGCACTATCATGTGACCTATTTAATATCGCACTTGAAAAGGTAGTGCGTCAATCTGGGATTGAAACAAGCGGCACAATCTACAACAAGTCAACCCAGATCCTTGCATATGCTGACGACCTGGATATCATCGGCAGAACGCAGAGAAACGTCAGTGAAGCCTTCGCAGCTGTGGAAGAATGTGCAAGCAGGTTAGGTCTGCAAATAAACGGGACCAAGACCAAATACATGGTGGCTTCATCTAACAACGCCCTCAGCCACCGTATAGGTCAAAATGTCACCATTGGGGAGTACAACTTTGAGACGGTCAAAGAATTTATATATCTCGGTTGTATGGTGACAGCAGAAGGCAATAACACCAGCCTAGAGATCAAACGAAGAATTATCCTCGCCAATCGCTGCTATTTTGGTTTGAGTAAGCTTATGAGGTCAAGATCGCTTTCTCGAAAGACCAAAATAACACTATATAAGACACTCATCATTCCAGTACTTCTGTACGGAGTAGAGTCATGGACAATGTCCAGTACTGATGAGCAGCTCTTAGGGTCTTTCGAGAGAAAAATTCTTCGTTGTATCTTTGGTCCCGTCAACGTTAATGGGGTTTGGAGAATCCGCTTTAATCACGAGCTATATGAGATGTATCAGGAGGCTGACCTAGTTAAAAAATGCCGCATACAAAGACTACGCTGGCTAGGTCATGTTGTGCGAATGGATGATACATCTCCAGCCAAAGCTAGCTTTGACTCCAAACCTGAGGGTAGGCGCAGAAGAGGGAGACCATGTCTTCGGTGGAAGGACGGTGTTGAAGCGGACGTGAGGATGCTCAACATTACCGGAAGCTGGAGGAATGCTGCGCAAGATAGAGCCCTATGGAAACATAGTCTTTCCTCGGCCCTGGCTCACTAGAGCTGTAGCGCCGAGTAAGTAAGTAAGTAAGTATACGTAAAATTTAACCGAAAATTAAACTTTTGAATGCACTTAATTACGCGGAGTTTCACAGAAATTTTCATGATAAATATATTAAAGTTTGGAAGCACAGTAGTAAATTAAAGATAATATAACATTGTACGTTCATAATTCTTAATTACAATATCAAAATTCTCTGTTAACAACACACAATTCGTTAAATAACGAAATAATATATTTTTCCGTTTCATTTATTCAAAAATAAATTTAGTCGTTAGACTTTTTTTAAACGGTTATGTTATAGTAACGTTATGTTAATTCGTTATGTTAAAAAAGGTTGTGCTACAATTTATATTTTATTTATATTTAATAAACCTTGCTTTTGTAAACGCACTATCCACAAAATAAAGCTGTCATACTGCGCTCATATTTTGACATGTATAATCAGTATACTCTGGCAAATCATCATGAATAGAATCATGCTTGAACCAAATTATCCAAATTTACTTTGAAAATCAGTCCTCGATTCGCGCAACTTATAAAAGATTTCGTGATTTTGATTCTTATGACGCACATAATCGTCGTTAATAAGCAAAATAAGACGTGAGACCAATCCACAAGAGACCCTACAGACTCAATTATATCCAGAAAAATGCACAGTTTGGTGCATCATCGGACCTTGTTTCTTCAAAAATTAGGCCAGACTTCGCGTTACGGACAATGGAGATGGTTACCGCACCATGATCAATGATTTTTTGTTTGAAAATATGGATGACATGCGGAAGAGATGGCAAGTTCTATTGGGCTTAAAAAAACACTCTTTTACTATTAAAATTAGAACAGTGTTACCGTAGCGTGAATATTTGTTATACAAAAGTGCTAGATTTTTACTAAATAATTCTTAAAAATTGTGTAACCAAAAACGAAACTAATTTTTTGCGTTATCGTTACGTTTTCCATTATTAAATTGTAACACATCTTAATTTGTAAAACTTTATATGTAAGTTAATTTTGATAAGTTGTGCTAATACGTTTCGTTATTTCGTTTTAGGGTTACATTTTGAACGATCTGCAACTCTGAATAGTGTATACATATATTTATTATTTTAATAATCGAAGGATTTCAATTTAATTCACTGAATCAGTGAATTAAATAACACTAACCCTCTTTAAAACACACAAACTTTTGAAAAACTTATTTACATATTAATAATAGAGTCAAAAAGATTTTTTATTGGCATAAACAAAAATGTTAAAATTTATGATTATTAATTAAAAATAATTTAATATAATATATTTTCAAAATTATATGGTACCAATAAATGAATAGTACACTTGTTGACCTTCAAATAACCTATTGATCTTTAAATAACACCATTGCTTTATAATAACTTTTAATAAATAATGATATAATAATTTTTGTAGATCACTAAAAAGATTTTTATTTTAGAAATAATTGTAGGAAAATATAATCAACCGAAACTGAATAATATTTTTTTTGTTCCTATAAATTTGGAAATTATAAGTTTCGTCGTTCTAGAGAGGGTTGTTAATAAGAAACAAATACTTGATATACATATATATATACATATATATTCCCCTGATTAAGAAAGAGTCCAATCAGATTATAAAATATATAACATTATATATGAGTATAAGCCGGAATTAATAGATTTTTTTGAAAATAGATAGAATGTATATTATAATAAATATAATGATAATAAAAGTATCAAATTAATTATGCGTTTCCCGATTGCTACATTTTAAATTTTTTCCCTTAAAATCGCTGAGTTTTAAACTTTTAACATTTTACGAACGCACGGAAAAATTTATCATTTTTTTTTCAAGTTTTTGAACGAAATATTATCTATTTTTAAAACTATATAATAAAAATAATATAATTAAAAAATTATATTATTTCATATTGAGAAACACTATGCGAAAATAAACTTAGGTGATACGAACATAATGGGAAAACCTGATGAACGTTTAATATTCCAGTAGCATCAGATAGGCAGCAAAGCAGACGACCAGCAGCAACATGGTATAGAAAATAGTGATATGCAAGCAGCGAGTTTGATTATAACGACAACCCACTACAGAAGTTCTGGGCGCCTCAGGTCAAGGAGAAGGAGAGCCGACCCCTATGTGATTGGGCAATGGTCATGTTAATGAAGAAGAAGAATATAGTTTTAAGTTATTTACAATGAATAAGTTATTATGAACAAGTATCCAAAATTTTTCATTTATGAATACTTATCTCTCAAATAATTACTGCATAATATTAACTACCATTTTTTTTTTTAGTCGTTCACATCGCTGTCAACATTTTTGTTAGAAACACATTTATCATAAGTATTTAATAAACATTTTATAATATATGGAATAAATATTTTATTTTTGATTAAATTCTATGTTTGAATTAAACATAGAATTAATATTAAAATAATGTTTTCCTATATAATAGCGTAAATGAAATATTTTTTATGAAATATACAAAAAATTTTGACACCATATTTGTCATTATATTTATTAACAAAAAAAGCTTTTCTTTTAATGTTCAGAATTATGCAACTAAAATTACCTTTTTGTCCCGGGTTCAGGAGAAAATATCACATGTCAACCCATTGAAATCTGTAAAAAATATTCATAAAAAATTATGTTCAAATTTTTCTTAAGAATTAAAAAAAAAATAAACAAATTTTAATATATTTATAGTACATATTATAAATCATATAGTTTTTTATTTGGTAGTTAATGTACTCCTGGTTCCTGGTAGAAAAAATAGAAACGTAGAAAAAATTGGAACTCTATATAATTAAAACACAACCTTCAAAAAATACTATTGTAAACTTAGTGTAGTTGAAAACTTAGAGTTTGTAAAAACAGCACTTTGAAAAAAAATGGAAACGAGTATACAAAATTTTAGATCTCTGATGGGAGGAATTTTATTTTATTATATAATTTTAAAATTTTCTAATGATGGTAACAAAATTACTATAAGATAAGTATTACCGCACTGAAATGAATTAAATGTCATTGACCGAAATTGATACTATAACTCATACTGACTAGAATTTAGTCCAACTTATTTTTTATATAATTATAATTAACATTTACTACAGCTTTGAAATTATCATATAAAGCTGCAATTTTAAATTACATGTTTTACATCTTCGTATGTAACGCTTAATTAGCACTTAGTATATGTAACGCTTAAAAGAAATGATTCTTTTTTATCTATTTTTTATCAACTGAAATTGACTTTTTATTTTATTTTTGTAATATAATTAGACTAAACAAAATATTTTTTTGCACTTTTACACAAACATACTATAAATATTAGAACTGCAAAAAATTTGACATTCGATCGTAAAATTTAATCGACAATTTGAAAACTTATAATAACAAAATATTCGAAGTATATTGTAACATGAGAAGATAACGAACTACATATAAATAGAGGGCTATGACCGGGCGGAAATTACCGGTAAATTAAAAAATTCATGGGTTTCCTTTCCCGGTATAAAATTTTCCGAAATACGATATTTGTATTTACAAAAAAAAAAAACTTGGTTGAAGACTGAATTTATTTTTGTTGTAGATCTAAAAGGAAAGGAAAGGCCATATTTAACGCACCATTTTTTTGACATAGAATCTCATGTCTTACTACATATACCACGTGTCTTGGGTGTATGGAGGAGGAGGAGACAATCAAACATATTTTGTGTTATTACCCATCAGTGCAACAAAAAAGATTTAGGAAATTTGGTAGCTTCTTTCTAGAAAACTTCAAGGAAGCGGGTGAGATAATGTCGGCTAAGATGATATCGTTCGTAAAAGAAGTGGGATGGAGTGTACAACGTTCAATCGTTCAAATGAAAACAAATAAAATAATTTAGATATAATTCGAAATATTTTCTACAATTTTTATTAAATGGATTAGCTCTTTCAAATTATGCAATGAAATTATATAATTTTTTCCTAAATTTTAAATATATATGGAAAATAATGTAGAAAAATTAATTAATAAAATAACATATTTTTATAAATCTTATTAAACATTAAAATTATTAATTCATTTTTTATTTCATTTAATTTTTTTTTTTTTTAATAAAAAGCTTATGTTAAGTTAAAATAATTATATTAAAATTATTTTTGGATACTTGTTTATCAATGTTACTTAAGTCCACGTAGCTTGTTTTGTCAAAAATTTAATATCATTTACAGATAATTTAAATTGTTACACAATATCTTATGCCTACTTCAAATTACATTATCCAAACGTGACATAAAATTATCGGATCTTATGTTAACTTGTTGGTTTTGATTCAAATTGATAACGAGCTTAAATTTTAAAAGTATTCTATTTTCGCAATATTTTTAAAATTCAAAGTACATTTAATTGTTATCAACTTCTTCTACAAAATAGACTAAAATAAAATAAATTTTTGAAGTTTAAAAAATCGTGAATTCTAAGATTTCCGATTTTTATGCACAATTGATAATTGAAGATTAGCTTTTATGTCATATTGCCACAGATTTATATTGTTTTATTGTATTATTTGTCACACGTTCAAAATTCATAAAACACATTTTTACAATAAAAATAAAACATTAAATTTAATTAATTAAAAATTATGTAAAGTATGTTAGAGGCTTACTAATACTAACGTTTATAATAAACTCATGATCAATGTAATGTGACTGAGTAGATTTTTTTTTTTGTAATTATTTTGAAGAACATACGTCGCTTATAAAGCTAACTTTTCCGCTAAAAAGCTTTCCTCATTGCCAAATGTTCAGATTATAATATAAACTTTTTTTGATATAATTTGTTAGTTTAAGAAAAATATTTATAAAATTTGAAAAAAAAGCATACAGCATAAGGCACTAAACATACTAAATCATTTTTTTTATCAGAGTAAAAAAAATTTTTTTGTTTCTTTGTTTCTGAAGCTCACCTCCAATAATTTCTTTTAAGAATGATTACAAAATGTCCGTTAATATAGATATAATGTATTTTTATTAACAGAAATTAATAAATATTTGGTTTTAATTCATAAAATTGTAAAAATATATTTCCTTGATGAAAAAATAAAATTCTTGATCAAGAAAATTTATTTTTGCAATTTTATTAATTAAAACCAAATATTTATTAATTTATGTTAATAAAAATACATTATATATATATTAACGGACATTTTGTAATCATTCTTAAAAGAAATTATTGGAGGTGACCTTCAAAAACAAAGAAACAAAAAAAAAATTTTTTTACTCTGATAAAAAAAATGATTTAGTATGTTTAGTGGCTTACATTTACAATACATTTATTTTTCAATTACGGTAGTAAGTAATTTTACCAAATTTATTTAATTTTCGTTCAAAGTAAATTTTAATTGAATTTAATTAGGTACAGTTTCAGCCGTCAACATATTTCAATTTGTAATGCTTAGTTTCACAAGTCACAATTTTAGATAGGTACAAACAAACTAAAAAAATTCCATTTCTTTAATTGGCTACAACTTTAAATATAACAGAATATGTATATATATATGGAAGATTATACACACTATTAATATTATAGTCTGTTGTAGTGTCTAGTGTTATCTATATATCAGTTGTAATGTAAATATTTTCTCTTTTTGTAAATTTTATTATTCTCCTTATAGATAAGTAAGACTCATAATTTTCACATGTATACTTTAATACTTTTAAAGCGTTTTAATATAATTTTACAATTATTATTATGAGACATCTTTTTTTATTCTGAGTTCTACCAAGTGACGATAATAACCAACATGATATACCACATAACGAAGAGGACAAAAAAAAGACAAAACTATAACAAAAAAATTTCTTTAAGATAGAAGCGGATGAGTTAGGATCCACCAGCTCTTTCAAAAAGTATAATTTTATTATGATTTAATTTTTTTATACCCTCTGTAATATACCTAAATAGATAATTTTTTTTAGATTTAATATTGCACAATCTTGCTTGTGCAAGAAAAAATCTGACACGATCGATGTCTATTAATATGTTTTCGTATGTTTCCCTGGATGAGTGATCGACACATGATGGGTGCTTACCTCGAAGTTTATCTTGTATTACACACAATTAGATTATGGAATATATTGTTTGGAACTCGGAAGCAGGAGTATGGAACTTCACTTATAGACCGCAATGGACACATATCGTATATCGAGATCAGTGATCAGCTAAACTTAGTATTAAAATCACTTAGAGACTTTCTGCGCTTCTTTAAAAGAACTAGTCTTGGAAATTGCAGTTAATTATTTCTGCCACCGTAGTTATTTGAATGACATATTATAATTCAGTCAATACCTATCTACCTAACATTGAAGTACATATATTATATTAATATTTTATTTATACTCAAAAACAAATATGAAAAAATTACCAGTTTTTACTAGAATTTATTGCTTTCAATTTGCTAATAATATATTTTAAAAGATTTAGTAAAACAAATAATATGATTCACAACACGGAGAGAATTGGTTGCAGATATTCTTAATAATACGTATAAATTTATGCGTAATTTACACATAAAAGGCAACTAAGATTAACTATTCATAAAGTATAAAATCTTATTCATATCTCATGCTTAATGCAAAGAGCAGGTATTATGAGTAATATTCACAAAAATTATGATTAAAATAATAATAATTTATACATAAGCTGACTTAAGTTATGAGTAAAAAGAAAGAAATTATGTATTCACATATTCATAAATTATGAATAAAAATCACAAAATTTAATTACTGTCCACCATTTTTATAAATCAATAATTATAAATTCTATACAAGTAATCATAATTTCTGTATAATAAAACATAAATTATGAGTAAATAAAATGATTTTATATACTTAAGTACTCATTAATTATGATAAAAAATCATAAAACGTGATTACTAATCCATAATTTGTATAAATCAATAATTATAAATTCTACATAAGAAATCATAATTTCTGCATAAGAAAACATAAATTATGAGTAAATTAAATGATTTAATGCACTGAAATATTCATGAATTATGATAAAAAATCATAAAACTTGATTACTAATCCATAATTTGTATAAATCAATAATTAGAAAGTCTACATAAGAAATCATAATTTCTGCATAAGAAAACATAAATAATGATTAAAAAGAAATTATTTATTGTATTCAAATATTTACAGGTTATGATTAAAAATCATAAGATATGATTATTAATCAATTAATTATAGGGTGATTTCGTTAAAACCTGCAATTTTATAATTAAATAAAACATTATTTATTAATTTAAAAAATTTAATTTATTATAATATTCGAATTATGAAACATTTCATAGTACACGCAAAACAATAATACATTTTTTTAATTTTTAAATTTTTCTTCTAATGTGTTAATGAAATCTGATATATGTGTTGATACAATTTTAGAATCAATTCCATAAAAATAATTTTGTATAAATATCCAAAATTGGCTATTTTCGAATGGATATTCGAAATTTAACACATAAAATAATTTGAAATGTGTGTCAAAAGCTTGTAAAAAATTCTTATAGATATATAATAATTTTTCACTTACAATGGCAAATTGACGATTTTCATCATTACCTACTAATATTAATATGGGTTGAAAATTGATTTTTTTTTCAATGCAAAATTGCTTCCTTTTATTAATCAATGTAGTGATGTCAGCTGCTCCATTTGCTTCCATAGAAAAACTGTTCCATCCATCACCTATGCTCACTTTCCAGGTTTTTTTATCAATTTTTTTCCGAGCGATAGGTTTTATTACAGCTTGGATGATTCGAAATATATTATAACATCGTAGATCTGAAATGATATCGTACAAATCTTGTAAATTAAAAATATTAAACCAATTTTTTAAAATTATTATAAAAACTATTTTTTTTTGCAAAATTTGTTTTGAATATAAATCTTTACTTTGGTCTTTAAGCAAAAATCTTTACTGTTTGAAGTAAACTTTGGCCTTTAACTAAATAATATAAAATTTATAATATTTTGCTGTCAAATTCGTCTATTTACCTTTCAAATTCGAATAGCATTCGGCGGTTTCGAGCACTGCATTTTATATTAATGAAATTTAAAAAAAGACGAATTTGAAAAAAAAAATACGAATTTGAAAAGTAAAAAGACGAATTTGACAGCAAAATGCTATAATAATCACAAATTTGCAATTTTGCAATTATCTAATTATTTAAACTATATTAATATTATTTTTCTATGTATTTTAACTAATAAAATTATTTTCAAAATGCGTGTTATAAAGTTAGCTTACCTAAATCATCCGATAGGTTCGCCAGCATAATTGTCGCAGCAGGAAATTTTACAACTCCTTTCAAAATATCGACAATCTTTCCTTCTACCAAAGTCCACTTCGAAAAAAAATTATTTGATTTTCCAGGATATAGTAGATCAAAATCAATTTCAACCTGAAATGTTAAAATGCTAATTAATTTATGTATTTACTTATTATTTTTAATTTGAAATATTTACCAATCGCCCTCCATTAGAACATGTAAATAGTGGCCAATCAATATAAGTTTGATTTGTAGAATTGATTTTAATTTCTGACTTTCTAATTTTAAATGAGTCTTTCCATTTTATTTCTACCGTATTCCAGGGTTGGCTTCTAGTATTAAGCCATTCTTTTTCCTCGCATTCCTGCTGAGGTAGATCAGTGGTCGAACTAGTTTCTCCTATAAAATAAATATGGTTAATAATTTGTGCCGCTTTTATAAATATCTTCATGTAAAATAATGCCTTACCTGATAAAGATGGCGTTGTACTAGTTCTTCTTATATTTCTCACACGAGCCGTGAAAAATCCTGATTTCCTAAATGTAGTTGACATTGCCCGGTATTTATTGTAAAGCTTTCCTGTCGGTTTTGGATAACGGGAAAAGTGGTATTCCTAAATTTGTAAAGAAAAAGGGTTATAAAATATTCCTTAAAAAATATATTAAACAAACCTTTGTTTCGTTTGGAAACCTTTTCACAATCTCATCAGCGATTTTTTCATACATATTTGTTTGCATGGAAATATTATTTTCGATATGCTCACGTACTATGGTGGTGGCTAATAGATCTTTTTCTTTGGTGTTAAATTTTTTAAATTCGTTATAGTTTTTTGACAACATTATCCCGATCTTACTTTCCAAATATTTTTCCATATTCTGCAAAGAAGTACTTATTACAAAAATTTAAATTAATTGTTTTTATGTAAATTACAAAGATATAATTATTTTCCTCCGATGCGACTGGTATGGTATTTATAGTTGTACTTGTACTTGTACTAGGTGACTCTGAATTTGATGTCGTTGGAACATTATGTGGATGATAGGCACAGCATGATATCGGTGGTATATTCTGATTTAAGAAGATATTTAACGTTTTGGAATATAATTCAATTGATACTTTGTACTTACATTAGACAATCTCCACTCATTTATTAAAGCCCGGAATTTGGCTCTTATACCTAATTCTTTTCCAAATATTTCTCTGATATCTGACTCTTGCAAATACTTCAAAGAATCCAATGTTATATAATTATCTAAAAGCACATTCATTAATAAAAATAATATAAAAAACTGTAAGGCAGAGACAACCTTTTAAATAACTGAAATAAGCTTCCATGTTATAGTTTATGAGTAATGTCATAAACTCTAAATCATCTCCAGAAAGTTTACCGATATTAGTTCGTCAAATTGATTTTCTTCATGTATCCCACCTAATTTTAATTTTTTTTATTTTAGATTAAATAACTTACTTATCTGAGAAAATATTAATTAAATGTAATTATAATTAATATTAAAAACATAATAAAAGTTGTCTAAGTGCAACCAAAACAAAATTTAAGTTATATTGGGTGGTGCATTTAAGTTGAGACATCGCAATACCTTGCGAAATACGTATCATATAAAAAAAAAGAATACATAAAGTCATCATATAGAACCCCGTAAATTTTATACCGCCCCACCACCCCCTGGAGCTGTGGCGGGGCTACTTTGGAATTTCAAATGGGCACCACCACTTTTTATTACATATTCTGATGTCTCAACTTAAATGGACCACCCGGTATATTAAAAATGTTCAATAACATGTAAACAAATGAAAAATGTATTTTAATAACATGCAGCTATATGAAACATTTAATGACAATAACATTTACCATTAGATGCGATAACATTAGTTGATGTCTGATTAAACACTTGATTAACAATCTCAATTGTATCATCAGTCATCTTATAAAAATTTAAATAATGTATGATGTATTCGTGTAAAACAAAAATAGATATTGAAAATGAAAATGAAAAAAGAAATAAGAAATATAATTATAATTTAAAACATGCATAGAGAATTATAAAACCCTGCACTACCCAAAGCTTATTTCAAAATACATATGTAAATAATTTTTTTTTTTTAAATAACTTCTAAGGATCATTCACATAATATCAATCTTTTATACAACTTCTGAATATATTCAAAATAATTTAACTTGAATTACAATTTTTCATAAATGATTTGTTAACAGTGTGAATAAAATATTTAATTTATTTTGAAAATATGTACAACCGTTTGATATAAGAAGGTGCTTTAACGATTTTTTCACACAACACAATATACAGGGTGTCGTAGTACCTTGTGTAAAAAATTATATAAGATATCCGTGAGTTTATTTATAAAAAAACATTCCACTACAGACATGTTGGGAAGTGTACCATTCCAGAATGACAGCCATTTTAAAATTATGCATTTTCTATTTTTGGTAAATCACTAACAATTATAATATTTTCTACAACGGTTGTTCTGTAACGCTAAATTTTTTCCACAAGGTACTGCGATACCCATATTATATAATACCCATATTATAGGTTTACCTTTAAGCTGAACTTTTTGAAGTAAATCAATTAATTTTTCCAAAGAATATTAATTTGATTTTTTTTATTTTAGTCACTTAATTTTTTTTTTTTTTTTTTTTTGATTTTAGTTTTTTGAAAATTTTAATTTTCGAACAATTTTTTTTTTTATATTTCACAAAATATATAATTATATGTATCACTACATAATATTTTGTTCATTAAATTATGTAAACACTAATTTTTTTCACTTTTTTTATTCACAATTAATAACAGGTCTGGGGAGCACCAAATTCTTTCACAAACTAAGTTATGTAAAGAAATACATGCTATTCTGAAGTAAGCGCAATGATGCTTATGACGATTATTCACAAATTATGAGTACTATTATAAATTATAATTAACATATTCACAAGTTATGATTAACTATTCACAACTAATGATTAGTTCTTCTCAAATCACTGATTTGTGAGCAGATATGATCGAATTCATGATTATGTATTCATAACTCATTACTATAATGCACGATAATTTCAATGTATGATTTACTATTCATAACTTATGATTTCTTCGCAAAAATTTTTGATAATTTGAACAATTGTTCATAATATCAAAAATTCCACGAAGAAATCATAAGTTATGAATAGTAAATCATAAATTGGAATTATCGTGCGTAATAGTAATGAGTTATGAATACTTAATCATGAATTCGATCATATCTGCTCACAAATCAGTGCTTTGAGAAGAACTAATCATTAGTTGTGATAGTTAGTTAATCATAACTTGTAAATATGTTAATTACAATTTATAATAGTTACTAATAATTTGTGCATTATCGTACTACTACGTCGCAAAGTTATATTTGATTTCCTACTCATAAATTATGTTTTATTCGTAGAAACTCGTGATAGATAAGAAATACATAACTTATTCTTATTTACGCATGAATATTCAAATTTGAACTTAACGATTCATAAATTATGATTAAAATGCAGAAAACTTCTGATTGTATACACAAGAACATTCAATTTTATGCATAATTTATTCACAAATTATGATCTGCGCGCACAAATTTGGATTTTAACAAAAAGTATAACTTTTTTTTCTTTAGGCACAGCTCTAGACAACCCCGTACTTATGGGCAACACTGAAATTCTGATCTGCGTCACGTTAAAATCAGCTTCACATTAACCTAATTTCAAAAAGCAATTTGAATCACTAATTTAAATTTTACTCTCAAAATGGATATATTTTATAAAGAAGTCTTAAAAAATTACCTTTTTTAAGCTGAAAAACGCCGATTTACATAACATGGCGGTTTATGGGAATGAACACTAACTCGATTTAACGCGTGGTTTTACAGCGTTTTTTCTGTGTGGTTTTAATTATTGTACCGACAACGTTTTTTCCGCAAGATGTGCGTTTTCCGCTGTGAAATGTCAGAAAATAATAACAAAAAAATATTTTTTGTTGTTTTTGTGATAATTTAGTGTTGCTTTGTAAATGTTTTAAAAATATCGGAACAGAAAAATTGATGTACGAAATTATCTAATTATTTTTTTTTTTTTAAATAATTTCACTTGAAGTTTCCGAGGAGGAAAACGCTCATATGACTACACCAAAACGATTAAAATCCTCTTTGCAACATAATAGAATTTTAAAATAGTTGAATAATAATTTTGATAACTTATAGTATAAGTTGCTGAAAAACACGTAAGTTTGAAGGATGCTTTACCCAGTCGAGAATATAAATATCTTTATCCACTATTATAAAGGTTGTATATCACTGCGTATAGAGATTTGAAATATGTATATAACTATTCGTAAACTATTTTTCAATTTTCTAAATACTTTTTAATAACATTTATGAATAACATTTTTGAAATTTTATGTTATTTTTTATTTATTAAACTAATGTGAATTTGGGACAGTAAATAGATATTTAAAAATGAATGTTGCATTCATTTTAGACATTTTAGATATCAGCGGCATCCCGCGGAGATATGACCCATTAAACTTAAAAATATATTAATTTCAATGGTCCAATGCTACTAACTAAGTGAACAATGGTTACCTTCTTGATATTTGGAGATGTTATAGATTTGGAAAAATAATTAAAAATAAAATGTCTGGTGCAACCACGTGCGCATTGAACATGCTAGAAAATTTATTGAGCTTTATGGTTTACTTAGTATTCATAAATTATGATTTATCCTCAGAAATTTTTAATTTTATGATCAATTTCCTGTTTAGGTATACATAACTTATTACTATTACGCACAAAAACTCAAATTTGTAATTAGCTGTTCATAAATTATGATTTAAATGCATAAATTAAGATCTGTGCGCAGAAATTTTGATTTTAAATTATTTAATATTATATAGGACTACCAGTATAACATTTTCAATTCCTAGTTCTAATCTTGGATATACATATAATAGTCCCCAAATTAATAATTGTTCCGTTTTGTGTCATAATTATTAGTGAATAAAGGTCTTGCGCATCAGTTGAAAGTTTCTGCGTTTTTATCATAATTTATGACCGCTAATTACAAATTTGAGTTTTTGTGCGTAATAGTAATAAGTTATGTATACCTAAACAGGAAATTGATCATAAAATTAAAAATTTCTGAGGATAAATCATAATTTATGAATACTAAGTAAACCATAAAGCTCAATAAATTTTCTAGCATGTTCAATGCGCACGTGGTTGCACCAGACATTTTATTTTTAATTATTTTTCCAAATCTATAACATCTCCAAATATCAAGAAGGTAACCATTGTTCACTTAGTTAGTAGCATTGGACCATTGAAATTAATATATTTTTAAGTTTAATGGGTCATATCTCCGCGGGATGCCGCTGATATCTAAAATGTCTAAAATGAATGCAACATTCATTTTTAAAAAACTATTTACTGTAATGTTCATTTTTAAATATCTATTTACTGTACAAGATTCAAGTTCGTAGCTAAAGGTGTTTCAAATATTTAAAATAATCATAATAATGTTAACAATATTATTTATATTTTTCTAAACAAAATTATAAGAAATTTAAAGCACCATTTTAGGGAATTTTTTTTAATAAATTTGGTTATAAAATTAAAATTTGGACAGCAATTAGATTTCAAAATAAATGTGACATCTTATTGTTGGGTCTCTCCGTCCCTCTGGAGGATATGGCCCTAAAAGTGAAAATATCTTTGGTTGTAATAAATGAGAGGTGTGATGTATAATTAAAGAGATTCTTATTGCTCGTGGAGTAGAAATGCTGCTGTAATAACTATTGTATTTTTTAAGGGTTATATTTCCGTTCAAATCGAAATTTATTTGCATAAAATAATCTCTATTTGCTATTATTTAACTATCCATAAGCTATTCCTTTTTAATCATGAAATGTAGATTGCGAAAATCTACTTTATTTCTTTTAAATTTATAAAAAGTGTGAAAGTTCTTCATAAAATATGCATAAGTATTCATAAATTTTTATTCATAATCAATGAAGAATAATAATAACTTATGTATATAACTCAAGATTCATAGTTATTGTTCATAACATGAAAAATAATGCAAATTCATAAATTATGCATCTGTTAGTCATAAATTATGAATGGAAATTTCTCTCCGTGAAGTTTAAAAAATGTGGTAAATAAATATTTCGATGTAAATTATAAATTATGTTATTTGTAAAAAAATTCAAATATAATTCATTTAATTAGTATATATTAGTTTGCTTTCATATTTTAAGTATATTATGCTTTCCATTTTAATCGTTAGAGATATCATTCAATTAACATATATGTACATATATTTATTTTTTTCATAGTTGATGGACAATTAACATTCATGCTAAGAGTGTTCAACTAATATATTTAATCTATATAAGTCAAATAGATCTCATGAGTTTAAAGTTTAGATTAAATATCACTCGATAGATTAAAAATTATTAAATTATTTTTAAAGCTATGAGATCTATTTAACACGTTCTTAAAATGAATTTAATTTAGTCTTTCTAAATCAATCGCAATTCCTTTTTTTCAGATGATAATAATTATTTGTTATATAACTTTACTTTAAGACATGTGGTGTTTTAATTAAATTATTTATTTACAAGAATATAATCTCAAAATTACATTTAAAATATATATGACTCTGATAATTAGAAAGTTTTTTATTGCTTTTCACTAGCAGCAAAAAAAACTCACAATTGAAAATTTAAAAAAAAATGTGTGTCTAAATTTTATTATATTTATAAATTAAAAAATGCACATGTATATTTTCTTCAAGTCAGGTCTAATAGTATTACTGAATCAAAATTTAAGTTTTATGGAAATAGCTCGTAGCGTAGGGTTTTCTCATTCTACATTAGTTAGATTTGTCGAACTTGTTTCTCAGATCGGTTTAACACGGCAAAAGATTTACAACAAGAGTTAGAAGCATCCACCAACGCACTAATGTCCGATAGAACAACAAGGCGACGATTGCAATAAATCGGGCTAAATGGCCGCCGATCCATCGAAAAGCTAAGTTTAGATCAAAGAAACGCAATTGCTGGGCTCAGCTCAGGTTGGCATAATTCCACCTTAATTTGACACAAGATTCTTGGAAAACAATTATCTTCACGAATTATCTTCTAAATTAATACAAATTTAATTTGCGTGCATACCCGATATCCTATTGCAGACACGTTATTGGAGAAACTATGAGTATTTTGTGCCACTAATTCAACAACTGTTTCAGCAGTCGCGGCTGATTTTGTCAACATAACACTCAATGGTGAGCAAATAAATATACGAAATAAAAATAGTGATTAAATATTTATTATGTGGATGCGAGGCAAAATAAAAATAGAGATCAATTTATTATCTCTACGGATTTTCTTACTGCTTACTGTTCGTCATATGTTCAAACAACATAACAATAAAACAAATATGTAATTCCAATATGTACTAATAAAAAAATAAAACATTAATAAATATTTTATTTATGTTACTGAGTGTCCAAATTGTTAGTTACCCATATGTTGTACAAAATGGTTTTCAACGTTTTGTTAACAGGTCTGTAAATATTTTCACTACACACATTTCAAACTGGTTTACATCCAATATTACAACTGTCACAAATCTGATATTTTTATATTAATAAATATTAGAAAAAAAAAAATTTCAGGAGAGTGTCAATTATAATATTATAATATATGCTGCTGCTGCATCTACAATTTACGTTTCTGTTCTTTCTCTCTACACGCTTTCTAAAGGTCAAATTTATTAAATTGTATATTTACTTCAAAGTATTTACAATTAACACAACCGTTTCACTGTTGCACAGGTACGAAAAAAGTTGTTTAACTTTCAATTTTTATTTTTTACGCTTACTCAACGAATTGAAATGCCAAATTCGAAATATAATTCAAAATAAAAAATTTTTATAAATGCTTCAGGAAAAATTAATTGAAGTGGTAAGAAAACATCATTAATATATGTATGTACAAAAAAGCACATAATTACAAATAATTTACAAAATTACAATTTCATTGTGGATACTGTTTTGTAGGCTGCGTATAGAGAAGAGAGCGAACGGAAGCGTTTGATTGTAGATGTAGTATTAATATTATTTCAATCAATAAAACATATTGATGACATAAACATATAAAATATGTGTCAATTAAAATATTTTAATATTTCTTCGGTCGATTTGTCAACCGTCAGGTTGTAAACTTTCCCATAAACGATCCCACTAGACCAAGTTGGTTTTGTTATTATATTTAGTGACTCATGGCAAAAGCAAACTAATATATGGGCAGTTTAGTTTCCTATATATTTTGATTATATGTTCTGGAACACATAATTATTAGCTGACTTCAGTATAATTTGGTGCGGGTTGGTTTTGATATCTAGTCATTAGCTTGAGCGGGTCTAGGATTTATAATTAATTTGTGTTACTATGTATAGTAATTATTGGAATTTGGCCCAGAGGTTGGTTTAATAATCTAGTTAGGCCTGTTAAATTTCATAGCTGCAGCTCTTGGAAGTGGAAATATTAAAATATTGTGCTTTACGTCAAATTCTCAAAGTTGACCACTAAAAATTCAGCAATACTTCTAAAAGTCAGTCATATCCCTCTACCTCTAGTTTAGTATGTTGCATTTCGTTTCGCTAAAAAAAAAAGTCATTACAACTTTTAAAAAAGATTAATGAGAGCCTCCAGTATTTGTTAATATAGAGGTAATTCCTTTTCCTTATTTCATTTTTTGATAGAAAACAAATCATATTGGGGACTGGTATCTGCAAATGCAAACCCACTCAGCTTCAGAGTGTTTAAAAAAGTTGATATGATGAAAGCATGCATCACTAAATAAAAAAATAAAAAAAGTATGTATTACTCTTCATCTACAATAAAAAACAAAATCCAAAGTATAACAATAATAAATCTAGATGGCTGCATTTTGAGCAGACAAAATACATTCCTATATCTTAAGGGACTTTGAACTTAAATTCTTAAATTGTTAAGTATAAACTAAAATAATCACATACACTTTAAATCTTATATATGTGGTCAAATTTCGTCTATATGTATAAAAAAAACATTAAGAGATATCTAAAGATACTAAATTTTTCTCAGAATCCTTTTTGACCTTTTCAATAACGTGGTGCCGCCAAGGACTGGCGGCCTATGATGTAAAAATGTCGTAAGTTTAAAATTTATTATCCTTAGCAAGGTAGAAATATTAAAATATATTTTAAATTGCATTTCAACTTTATTTTGTTATGTAATACATACATATATTAAGATTTGAAAGTTTTTGTATTTTCCTTTTTGTAGATTTTATTCTTATGGTAATTTTGATATAAAATTATAGCAAACAGAACAGACTTTTCTCTTTATTAGAAGTGATACAAATTGATTATAATTGGCTCCATTCTGATTTCTCTTTGCATTTTATCTCTTTATATGTATATAGATTATTAGATAGGTGTATTTTATTTTCTTAAATCTTTGGAAAAAAAGTTACATTATTTCAGTATAATTTAAAAATATTATATACTTTCACTTCAATTGCGGACAAATATTAATAAGTTGAATTAAATGTACTCGAAGCATCTGATATTTATTTTTGTTGTGTCTCTAAAGTGTAATTTTAAAAGTCACAAAATTTGAGAGGTATAGGTATAAGTATATTTAATTTATATAAGATTTCAGCAAAATACCGATTTAATTATGAATATGTACATTTTTTGAATGTAATTATAACATGTGGATAAATTGCCACATATTATATTTTTATTTATAGCTAATTACTTGAAATATAAATAAGAAATAACATAAATATATTATTATTAAAATTCAATGAGTAAAGTATAATATGAATGTATGTAATATAAAGCCATAATTTTTATTAAGGCAAATAAACTTTAAAAGTAAATATATTATATTATAATTTTCTTCTTCTGTAATATTCATATTCAGATAACTATTTTATTAATATGCGATTATAATTTTCCATCACTTAAATTATATGGTTTTCCTCAATAAATGAAATTCTTTCCGTTCGTTGCTATTTCCGTATTACTCCGTCTCTCATTTAAAAACACATTTTTTTAGTGTTTTTGTAGATAATTCCAATTAACCACAATGAATCATATTTTAATCATATATTTTTATATACGATAATATATATATATAATATATATATATATATATATATATTATATGTATATATATTATATACGAATACGAGTTATTATATAGGTACTAAATAATTATACACATATTTATTAAATTTTTCACTTACCTGAATAAAAATTTTGAATTAATTTTAATTCTGCTTTTTAATTTTAAAAAAAAACTGAATTATTTTAACAAATTTCAATTATTTTAATTTATTATTATA
Organism: Rhamphomyia laevipes; assembly: GCA_963920725.1. Taxonomy (NCBI): domain Eukaryota; kingdom Metazoa; phylum Arthropoda; class Insecta; order Diptera; family Empididae; genus Rhamphomyia; species Rhamphomyia laevipes. The sequence continues at coordinate 29,961,815 of OY987255.1, forward strand.
ATTTTTTCTTGTTATAAGTCACTTTATAAAATGCTAAATAAGAAATATAAATTAATTTAAAAATTACACGAGTAAATTTATAATCTCGTGCTTTATTAACAAAACGGCTACATTGGAAATATTAAAAGATTTTTTTTTTGTTTTTTTTTTTTTTTCTGATTTAAACTTAAATTTTTCTTTTATTTTTTTCTTTAAATAAAAATTAAATTTTTATTATAATTTAACTTTAAAGATCACTTTACAGAATATAAAAAATACTTTCACATGCTACGATATATAAATATATTATGGCAAATGATATGGTAGCTAATTTTATTTCAGTAGACGAGTTTTTCATTATCAACGACCACGGTATACGTACGATACGAACACGATCGCAACGAAATAATGTTGAAATATTTTTAAGAGATTTTTTTTTTATTTAGAGAGCAGAGCGCACAAAAGAGAAAAAAGCATTTATTTATAACCTTTGATGTTGATCTGATCATATATAATAAAAATAATGGCTGAACTTGAACATAATGGATGAACAATTGGCTTTGCCTTACCGACCGCCATACCAACGCCTTATTATTTCTATACAGATTAATATGTTTAATATTTGTAAGTAAAATGTGCATTATAGGTTATAGGATAAGAAAAATTAAACTAGACAGTGGTAATCTATGTATATTATAATAATTAAAATTAAAGCTAAATTTAAACTGAATGATCATATTTGTTTTCTATTTATTATTCGTCTTGACAATATTTTATATTATCATAAAATATGAAATGAATTTTCAAATATATGATCTAATGTTAATCATAAAAACTAAAAAAAAATTTAGATTAGTTTTTGAACATGATCACAACACAACATCTTTCAAATTCGCTCATCAGATTCCATTGAAACTTCTAGTTAATGCCCGACAAAATGCTAGAATTTATGTTGAGCTGTGGTTTTTTGGTTTACTAAAAAAATTAAATATATGTATATGTATATTGTATATATTGTATATATTGTATATGAATAAATTGAATTATGATTGGCTATATGTTGCTACCCAGGTAGGGGTCAATTGCTACAGTGAAGCGATGCTAAAATGTTCGATTAATATTTCATATGTTCTAGACTCCAGCTACAGTATATAGTAATTATTATCTTATTTGAATTAAATTTGGCATACATGATAGTTTCCTTATTTTGTTGGAGCCTGAAAAATTTGTAGCCTGTAGTTTTAGTAAGTCTACATATGTTAAAATTCTACGTTATGTTTTACGTACACCAATGGTAAACGTAAAACACACCAAACAGTAATTATTATTCCATTTTACACACAGGATAATTTTGACATATACATAGTTTAGGTGTTCTTTAAATTTAAAGTCGGTAGCACCACTGGGTTCATGGCAAATTAATATATACATATATGTCTTTTATTTGTTGTGTTATAATTATTAGCGGATTTTAATAAAATTTAATACGAGGTTTGGTTTCATCACCTAATTTGTGTCTATAAAACTTAGTCGTTAATTTCAGCGGGCCCAGGTTTAAATTTTCGATTTATATTTCATATGTACGCAGTATAGTATAGTAATTATTATCCGATTTGAATTAAATTTGGGGCAGCAGTTAGTTTCATAATCTAGTTGGTATCTGTTAAATTCGAGTCAGTAGTTTCATTAAATTTCCTAATAATTTGCTCCAGTCTAGTCTATTGTTTAGACGTGTAGAACATGTTATAGTAATTCAAATGGATTTAATTGAAATTTAGTATACAAGTTAGTAACTAACTAACTGTTAGTTCTATTCTTAACATTTTGCTGGCATCCATATTCAACTTCAGCTAAATGTGCAACTTCATCGAACACGATCGAAACAAAATATAATTTATAAATATTTTCGTAATTCACCACTGCATCACCACGGTTCCAAACTCCCAACCCTGAAGTGAACATATTGTAGGAAATCACACTGTCAGACTCAGAGAAGGGGCGCTATGGACTAGCACTTATTTATCCAGTTTAAACGAACTTCATTATAAGTTGTTTTCTTAAAAAGATCGTTAATTTTCATAATTTTTTATGCAACATTATTATTAGTTAGTTTGATTACGTTACTTCCACTAGACACAATTGCAAAAAATATTTATATATGATAAACTGTGTGCTATAAAGTTTCAGCAATGAGATGTGCTATATATACATTATTCGATGTATAATAATCAATGATAATAATTAACTTCTTATGGCAAAACGCATTTATGAGAATTTTGCGCGCGCGGGCTCGGCATACTTAACTAAATGGTGTAGACTCTACACCATTTAGTTTAGGTAGACCATAAAAAGTTAAATTGTTTATAATCAGAAGTGAACAAATATGTTGGGTGTGCGTCTATTAATAAATTACTTATACATTCCGGTTTCAACTCACTCAATAATTGGTCAATTGTTCTTTTTTTAATAAATAATCTATAATTATTTACCCAAATTTTTTTAGAATACTAAGCCAGTTTTTTAGTTAGATTTGTTTTAAATAGTTCCTACTTTACTACTTATTTATTTCTTATACTTATGCTGAATGTTTTAACTTTTTCTATCTTATGCCCAATATTTTGCCATATTATGAAAATTATTGAATGATTTTATAGTTTTACACGTAATCCACAGTCAATTGTAACTGAAACTTCTCGTTACCAACAATATTCCAAATCACAAAATTTTTTAAAATAATTCTTTTTTTATTGATAATTTATATCTTATTATTATTAACAAATCAACTTTTATAAAAAATATACCTCCTTATAATGGCTTTCGAAATTTTGTTTGTACCCAAACTCTATACATTTTTAACTTTCGCCCTCGATTTACCTGTAAACGACGATCAACAATATTCTGCATCTCGCTCATACCAACGTTTTCAAATAATTCTTTTAATTCTTCTTGTGTAAAGAAATACACTCGAGTTCCATCTCCACGAACATAGAAATTTTCTTCCAAACATTTTCCTTTTTTAAATCTTAGTTGAGCTAAATCATATCGTCCATAATCACGCAATAAAATTACTCCTCCAGGTTTTAAATATTTCATACAATTTTTGGCTACAATTTTCATTTTACCTGGATGAATTGCTGATAACACAAATATTAATACAATAATATCAATGCTGTTCTCTTCAAATGGCACTTTCCAATTTTCCTTTGTTGCATCCATAACAAACACTTCACACCGATTTGATTCCATCTGAGGATGTTTATTAAGAATATCAATAGCCTTAACAGAAAAATCACAACCATAGATTTTTAACTCTGATTCTTGGCTATATCTTAAAATTGGTAATATAGTATTGCCAACACCGCAACCAATTTCGAAAATGTTTCTAGGACCTATAGTTAATTTATTTGCATTCATATTTACATTACACTGTTCTCCAGGTAATACACTTTCTGGTGTATTTACATTTGGGGCTAATTCTGGAAATTCTGTAAACAACCAATGTCGATCTTTAAAGAACCGATTTTCATGAATATCATAAAATTGATTCCAAAATTTATCAGCATTTATCTCATATTCAGATAATTGTTCTTCAGGTAATGTCTTCTCAGAATTTTTTTCAACAGTTAATTTAGCTTCTAATTCCTGTTCATTATTCCATTCAACATTATCCCTGGAAATTTAAATATATTATTAATAATTTATAAAACTAAATAATAAATACCAAGAATTAAATAGAAATATATATGTTTTATCTTTTAAAATTCTATTTCCACCTTGAGGTTTTTTACGAAACCTTGTGTGTTCATATAACAGAATAAACGAAAAATTGAATAATTATTTTTATTACATATTTTCCTACCATGCATTATGCTTAAACACATTCTCACTGTCGGTCAGATATCTAGTTCCAAACTGAGGTCTTTTATCGTTATTATTATCTACGGCTGATGCAGAATTTTCCATTATTCTATTTGTAACATGTAAAATAAAAGTTTACGTGTAACATGAAAAATAATAATTAAGCAAACAGAAGCAAAATAAGATATTTTTTTTTTTTTTGTCAGACAGGTCAGACAATATAAATATATAGAAAGACAGTTAGTTCTAGGTTTTTGAGGCAAATCTCCCATTCCCATACAAACATTCGTATACGTATACAAAACTGTCATTAGAAATTAAAAATCCAATAAGCATTAGCAAAATAAAATATTGTTCTGATTTCGACTTTCTTATGGATGTCGTATAAGAAATAAGAAAAGCAATTATATTTTATTTTTATTTTTATATTTAATTAATGAAATTTATATTTTTTATTGGTACAAAAAAAGAAATATATTTGGTGTATATTTTTAATTAATGTTTTATATGTTTATGTATATCACTATAACCCAGAAAATATGATCAATTTTGTGTATTGCTGCCTGGTAGTTTTTTTTTTTAAATTTATAATTTTTTTTTCGCAATATGAAATAGCTTTATATCTAAATAATAATATATCTAATTAAGAAATATCTATGATTTTCTAGAATATCAGTATCTAATATATGGTCCTCCATATTACCAAATATAATTCAATGCAGGACTTACGCACCATTATTATTTATTTTAAAATAATATAAATCTAGCGAAATAATTCAATAACTGATTCTATTAATTAATAAATGATAAATTCACACGCATAAATTAAACATTATTACATATTTACCGGTAAAATATTCAATGAAAAATAAAAACAAAACCGTATTAAGCCTACCAAGATATTATTTGTTTTAGAACATTAATTCAAATAAAACATTAATTTATACTCAATTCGAAATTTAAAAAATTACAGTAGTAATATAAGTAAAACTTGCACGTATTCTACGCATTTTACAATATTTCGTAAGAACTTTTTTTGTAATAACATTAAATAATATTATATTATATAATCAATGTACTTTGTAATTTTGTCGTACATTTTGTTAATATACCGTAAGTATTGCATACAGGGTAAATTCAATTGCAAAAACTGTCAAAAAGTACATTGGTACCAAGGTATATAGAATTGGGATGCATTTTTCGTTACGGCAAATTAGGTGTTTTCAACGACAAATTAGGTGTTTTCAACGACAAATTGTGTAATTGAACGGCAAATTGTGTAATTGAACGGTAAATTTTGTAATTGAACGGCAAATTGTGTAATTGAACGGTAAATTTTGTAATTGAACGGCAAATTGTGTAATTGCACGGCAAATTGTGTAATTGAACGGCAAAATATGTAGCGTATACTAATATTAAATAAATAAATATACCTTGTTCTTGTAGTATAATGGAAAAAGAATAATACCCTTGTTCTTGTAGTATAATGGAAAAGGGAATAATATTTCTGGAAGACTATAATGTGAAAAATTGTCGTGCAAACTTCTAATATTGTCGGGTTGGATACATATTCTGCTGTGCAACAATTGTCGTTACGTATACCTAATTTGTCGTGCTGAAATATATTCCCCTATAGAATTTATAATGCCGTCCATACATTATCAAACGTGTTGTACAACGTGTTGTGAATCGGGTTGTAAATTTTCCCCACACACACTTCAACTCGTTTTACAACCGATATTGCAACCATCATAAATTAATGTTTTTTTTTACTATTTTTTATATGTCAAAATGAAAATACCTATTTTGTCTATTTTTTAAATAATAATAATAATTTTAAAATAATTTTATGTTGGCAGTAAACTTCAAAAATGTCATTTTGGTTGTACAACTTCCCCATACACTATACAACTTCAACCATCAACCAACGACACGCCCACTTAAATTAAAATATTTTAATATTTCTTCAACCGATTTACCAACCGTCAAAATGGTTGTCAACTTGCCCACACACGATACAACTTGACCAAGTTGTACAACATGTTGCATAATGTATGGGCCGCATAAGGTAATATATTGCGCATGTATGTTTTATTTCTTTCACACATTATGACGTAAGCTGGCGACAACTTTATATTTATAATAATAATAATTTCTGTGGTATTGTATGGAAATATATGAAACAATTATATTATTTAATTATAGATTTGTTGTAAAATCTGAAAAAAAACCTTTCAAATATTTTAAGAATAAAAAACATAAATTTACAGATTAGTTTAATTGATTGTTTTATTTAATTTTCTCTTATTACTAAAAATGTTGGTTTGTAATTGTGAATTTAAAATTCTTATTTGTTATTAAGTTTTCAACGTAATTACAGCTGGTAAAGGATTACCCTTTTTTAAAAGCAACCGATATGCCTTTGGACCACTTGAATAAATTACTATTGCTTGAGAAATATCGTCAATTTTCCATTTTATTCTCGCTCCACCCTTTTGCATTTTCTTTATTTGGGTTTCATCATAGAATAAAGAATTTGAAGAAGCTTCAAGCAGAAGAAAAGTGTAAAATTCAAAAATGAAAACTGGGTACCAAAATCGTAGTATATATAATAAAATTCTCAGTCCAGACATAGAGTAAATTTCTTTCTTCTATGGTCATGGTCATGATGATCCGAGAGACATTCATACAACTGTTATTCATGAATCATGTGTATGAAAATATATAAATTATGAATGTATGCGTACCGAAAATTTCTTGAATTTGAAAAAGAATTTTATTTTATATTTTCAATTCTTATGGATTTTCACAATATTTTAGGGGTCTGCTAATATTTAGGGGTCGGTTAAAAGTTGATTTATGAGCGTCAGTATGGAAAATATGTATGTAATTTTACGAAAGATTTTCTTAAAAAATTTTAATCTTTATATATTTATTTATTGAAAATACTGAATTTTATGATATATAAAGAATTTATTATTTTAAAGATATATAATTATATATGGAATCGGCGATCGATGAGGTTGTTCGTGATTGTATAAATTTGCCGTTACATCACATTTAAAATTATCAAAAATTCCGTATTTTCAATAAATAGATATATAAAAATTAAAATAAATTTTGTTAAGAAAATCTTTCGTAAAATTACATACATATTTTCCATAGACGCTCATAAATCAACTTTTAACCGACAAGACAGAAATTTCGCACATTTATAACTATAATTAGCAGACCCCTAAAATCCAGTAGATTTGAAAATATAAAATAAAATTCTTTTTCAAATTTAAATTAAAGAAATTTTCGGTACGTATACATTCATAATTTATATATTTTCATTTCAAATTATATCACTATTTTAATAAAAAAAAACTATACTTGTACTTTTTTGACTGAAAAAATATGTAGAGCGAGAAATTGCACAAAAAAATAATATATGAGTGTAAATTGTAAATACGCAACTATAAATATAAAATGCAATACAAAACAATTACAAGTTACATTTGTTTTTTTCTTGTTTAGCTCTCTATCTCCTCTACATATTTTTTAAAAAGAGAAATAAATTTATTCTTCTTTGTTCTTTCCTTTGCTTTTACTATATATATGCTAATGCTCTGGTACCTAGTTTTTAATTTTTTTTTTTGAAAATTTTTATGTTGAATGCTCTTCAAATTCTTTACTCTATGGTAATGGTCAATTGTAGTAGGGTTAACTGCAAACGTAATAGATTAGAGATTCAGTTCAGTAAAGGTAAAGTATAGTAAATGGGAAATAGACCCCTTATAAAGGGAAGTAGAACTGATCAAAATTCATGGTAGCAAATCTGATCAGAATTAATAGGATATAAACAGATCTTATGAGAATTAGTAGAATTGATCAGAATCAATGATATTTAAAAGGGGTCTATTTCCCTTTTACTATACTTTACCTTTACTGAACTGAATCTCTAATCTAGTAAGTTTGCAGTTAACCCTTTGCTTTTTAAAATAAATATTAATAAAATATTTTAAAAGTCATATCGGACAGGTGCGCATCAGTTTAATTTATGACAAATTCTCGAACAATTAAATCTACGAGGGCTGATTGATAATTAAATCTACGAGGGCTGATTGACGATACACTTAGTTAGACGATGACCCAAATCTCTTTCCTGCAAGCCATTTTTTCATATTTGGAAACAGGAAAAAGTCAGAAGGGGCCAAATCTGGAGAATATGGTGGATGAGGAACCAATTCATATCTCAATTCTAATAATTTTGCTGTTGCAATTCCTGATTTGTGAACTGGTGCATTGTCTTGATGAAAAAGAACTTTTTTCTTTGCTAAATGTGGTCGTTTTATTATAATCTCTTCATTCAAACGATCCAATAATGTTGCATAATATTGTCCTGTGATTGTTTTTCCTTTTTGTAAATAATCGACATGGATTATACCATGAGCATCCCAAAAAACAGTGGCCATAATCTTGCCAGCTGATGGAACTGTTTTTGCCTTCTTTGGAGCCTTTTCACCTGTAGAAATCCACTGTTTTGATTGTTCTTTTGTTTCTGGTGTGTAGTAGTGTATCCATGTTTCATCAACGGTTATGAATCGACTGGATTACGTTGTAATAACTCCAAAACTTGCTTTGATGTTGTCACACGCTTGCGTTTTTGATCAATTGTAAGCAAACGCGGCACCCATCTTGCAGATACCTTTTTCATATCCAAATATTAATGTAAAATATTAAAAACACGTTCCGATGAGATGTTCACGATGTCAACAATTTCCCGCAATTTCACTCTTCAGTCATCTAGTACGATATCATGGATTTTATCGACCATTTCTGGAGTAGTCACTTCATTTGGACGCCCAGAACGTTGTTCATCAATTGTGCTGGTGCGGCCACTTTTAAACTCAGCAAACCACTTGCAAACCATTGATTTCGAAGGTGCAGATTCACCATAATATTTATCCAACTTTTCTTTAGTTTCCTTTGCTGTTTTCTGCCTCAAAAAATAATGTTTTATCAACACACGAAATTCGTTTTTATCCATTTTTAAAAATTCACTGAGATTGACTTACTTAAACGACTGTTACATGGAAAGTATACAAGATATCGACTTTAAATTTTATATATAGCCTAGTAAATGATTTTAGAGGTAAAAAATACTTACTTTATACCTGTGCATTACCTGAATCACAGGTAGTCCACGTAATTATCAATCAGCCCTCGTATATAATATGTATGATTAAAAACACTACTGTCATTATTAAGAAATATCAAATTATTTAGAATACCGACAACCTATACAACTTGAACGACTTTTCTATAAATTTAAGGGTTTACGGTTTAAATTTTTAGGATTACTAATCACATTCTTCTTCTGAATTAAGATTTAAAGGTAACTAAGGTTGTAAAATTTGATAAGAAATTATTTTGATATTGAAAATTATTCTAGGAACGATTAATAAATAATTATTATATATTTTTACATTCCATTAGTAATTGAGTATGCAACCTTAACAATATCAGGCACAAGCACATATTTCCGTTCCCAAAAAAGGGGTAACTGAGAAAGCGACCGAAAATTTGTTCTGATCAGCGGAAGCAAGCATAAGGAGAGATATTGTTAAGTATAGCTATGCTGAAAGGAAACATATAAACAAAATGAACATATGTGTATCTTTTAACCTTAAGCTGAATTACTTGCACTTTCTTACATGATATGCAATAATTCTACTATCCGTCACCCTATATTTTGTAATTCCGTAGGAGATTTATTAATACAAGATTCTTAATTTTATTATTTTAATTACAGCTGTCAATTTGCCGATTTAATTAAACACTTCGGGTTTAAAATATAATTTTAAAAATATTTAATATTCAAAACAAAAGTTATTCAATTTTAAAAAAAGTTTTAGTACCACAAAAGAATTTTTAGCCTCTCTATCATCTATTAAATATAATATTAAAAATATATTTAAAAAGTAACATTAAAATAACATATCTCTTGTAATAGATTTTTTAAAGTATTCCAAATTAAAATGCTAAAACTTAAGAAAAATTCGGTTCTTATATACACAACCCCTTAAGGAATCGGGTAAAAAATAATACTCATTAGTAATTATTTGCAGCTTAACAAAATGATCATTTCATTTTGAAATAATAATTATTAATTTTTTTGTTTTTGAAGAATATTCAAGCAGAAGAAAAGTGTAAAATTTAAAAATGAAAACTGGGTACCAAAATCGTAGTACGAGTATATATAATAAAATTCTCAGTCAAGGCATAGAGTAAATTTCGTTCTTCGAGAGAAATTCATACAACTGTATTCATGAATCATGTGTATGAAATATATAAATTATGAATGTATGCGTACCGAAAACTTCTTGAATTTGAAAAAGAATTTTATTTTATATTTTCAATTCTTATGGATTTTCACAATATTTTAGGGGTCTGCTAATATTTAGGGGTCGGTTAAAAGTTGATTTATGAGCGTCAGTATGGAAAATATGTATGTAATTTTACGAAAGATTTTCTTAAAAAATTTTAATCTTTATATATTTATTTATTGAAAATACGGAATTTTTGATAATTTTAAATGTGATGTAACGGCAAATTTATACAATCACGAACAACCTCATCGATCGCCGATTCCATTATATAATATCTTTAAAATAATAAATTCTTTATATATCATAAAATTCAGTATTTTCAATAAATAAATATATAAAGATTAAAATAAATGATATTGCACAAAAAAATAATATATGAGTAAATTGTAAATACGCAATTATAAATATAAAATGCAATACAATACAAAACAATTACAACAAGTTACATTTGTTTTTTTCTTGTTTAGCTCTCTATCTCCTCTACATATTTTTTAAAAAGAGAAATAAATTTATTCTTCTTTGTTTTTTCCTTTGCTTTTACTATATATGTATATGCTAAGGCTCTGGTACCTAGTTTTTAAATTTTTTTTTTGAAAATTTTAATGTTGAATCCTCTTCAAATTCTTTACTCTATGGTTTCATTAAAAAAAATTGAAATTGTGGTGATTTCTTGTTGTAATTCAAAACATTTTTTCTTCAATTCTTTAATTTGCTTCAACATCATATTCACTTTACTGTAATAAATTTAATTAAATTAGTATATACTTGAAATTATGTAATAATATCTCACCATTCAGATTATAAATCTTCGGTGTCTGTCATTTTGACAGATTTACTTAAAACAAAACCAAACAAGGTTCAACCACTTCTTCGATTAAAACTTCTGCAGGTTCTTTTAATAAATCACTAATCATTGATTTTATGTTTTTTTTTCTTAATCGCAACGTTGGCTATTAGATATAGATGGAAGATTTTTTACTACAGAACTAGATGGAAGATGTTGTGTAGGAAATGCATCTGGTTTCAATTTTTTAAGTTTTTTATTGTTGTGACTATGACAACCAAACACTACACAGCACACATCACCATAATTTAATTTAGTTATTACTTTAATATAAATTATTAATATATTTTAATACTGTTAATGTTTTCTAAATTTTATAATTCTTAGTATTTTAAACTCACTCTACTGGATACAATCGAACAATTGAACACAATTTTGTTTATTAAAATTATATATATTTTAATTATTAATATTATATATATGTTTTCTAAATTTTATAGTTTTAATTCTAAGTATTTTAACCTGACTCCGAACACAATTTTGCTAATGTTTATATTAACTTCAGTTACCTTTCAAAATTAAAAACTTTTATAGTTACCTTACTGAACACAATCGAACAATTGAACACAATTTTGTTTATTAATATTATATATGTATATTTTAATTATTAATATTATATATATTTTAATACTATTAATGTTTTCTAAATTTTATAATTCTAAGTATTTTAAACTCACTCTACTGGATACAATCGAACAATTGAACACAATATTGATTATTAATATTATATATATTTTAATTATTAATATTATATAATATATATGTTTTCTAAATTTTATAATTCTAATTCTAAGTATTTTAACCTGACTCCGAACACAATTTTGTTTATGTTTATATTAACTTTCAGTTAGGTTAGGTTAGGTTAAGAAGGGTGCGTGAAGATACAAGTTCAACACGCATCACGAGAGATCTCGATGGATCCATTGTGGTCCCTATACAAGATTCAAAAACTAAGCAGCAATCTTATCAAAAATTCTACTTACCTTTATGAAGAGAATAGTTATCCATAAAGGATAGTTTGGTTTGACGACACTGAGGATATTGGTCCCAAGTATCGTTGACTATATTGTACGCCGCCAAATCGATAGATAATTTTGCAGATTCAATTAGACAGCTAACTTGCGTGGAAATATGCTCGAGAGATATTTCAACAAGTGAATCAGCATTCTCATTTCCCTCAATGCCGTGGTGTCCTGGAACCCAGCATATTCTCACCCGAGCCAATTGATTGAGCAACCCTTGGCACTGTCACACCAGTCTAGATTTCGTTAAATAGGATCCAACTGCTTTGATAGCAGCTTGGCTATCCACATATATAGATATTCTGTGGGCGTTCAGGTTCCTATCAAGCAGCTTTTGCGCCGCTTTCAGAATAGCTAAGATCTCAGCCTGAAAAATACTCGAATTATCGGGTAACCAGTATGATTCACCGAGATCTAGATCAAGCGAGTATATACCCGCTCCCGTTCCTGCTTCCCTTTTTTGACCCATCCGTATAAACAGCCACATCGGAGCTTTTCGTGACACTATTGCAGTCCCACTGTTCTCTCCGAGGTATTGCTATCTTATAGGACAGGTCAAAATTGAGAGCTGGAGTTACATAATCAGTAAGGTTGGGTAGCGCCGACGCCATGGTGTCGACTAGTATCCTACCGTGTCCTTTTCTAGATAATTTCTATTGCCCAGACTCTCTTAGTCTGAGGGCACTTTTAATTGCCATGGATTTAACATACAATTATATCGGAAGTATATGGAGTATCATTTCTAGAGCTCTAGTGGCCGTAGTTCTGATGGCTCCAGTGATTCCGATACAGACCATTCTTTGTATTTTCGTCATATGCGCGAGATTCGACTTAATTTCCAGGGCATGCCACCATACTAACGAACCATAAGTAAGAACAGGTCTTATTACGGACGTATACATCCAGTGGACAATTCTTGGAGTGAGTCCCCACGTTTTTCCTATCATTTTCTTACATGCGAAGTAAGCATTAGAGGCCTTCTTTGCTATATCCGCGATAGTATGTTTCCAGTTCAACTTGGGATCTAGAAACAGTCCCAGATATTTGGCACCTGCCGACAAGGGAAGAGATATACCATTTAGGCATGGATGCCTAAACAGTTTCGCCCTTTTCTTTGTGAAAACCACAAGTTCTGTCTTTTGTGGATTAATGTTTAATCCACATTTCTTGGTCCATTTTCCTAGAGCCTTTAGTCCAGACTCTAAGATGTCGCTTAATGTATCTAGAAATTTTCCACACACAAAAATTGCTATATCGTTCGCGTATGCAACTACCTTTACGCCTAAGCCCGGCAGCGCCTGCAGAATTTCGTCAACCACCAGAAGCCAAAGAAGTGGGGATAAAACCCCACCCTGAGGAGTACCTCTGGTGGTAGTTATTTTTATCTTCCCTGTTCCCAAGGACGAATTAACAGTTCTCGACCGAAGCATTGATGCAATCCATCTTGTCACGAATGGATTAATATCCATTCTTGAAAGAGAGTTCTCGATTGTATCCATCCTCACATTATTGAAGGCACCCTCAATATCAAGGAACGCTGCCAAGGTGTATTCTTTAAGTAGGAGAGATTGTTCCACAGTGGAAACTACCTCGTGTGAGGCCGTCTCCACCGATTTTCCTTTAACATAAGCGTGCTGAGCACTCGAAAGATTTTCGTCTGCACCGATTTTTTGGAAAATCATTTTCCAAGTTCAGAGTAGTCGCTTGTGGGTTATCGTTCCTAGTTTGCGTGATACTCCCTGGAAAATGAGTCTTTATCAGCAAATCAAGACTTTCTTGACTGCTTTCCGTCCAAGTTCCGTCATCTTTTTGAAGATAACCTGGCACTTCAGGATCCTTCGCTAAGATTTTCCGTATCCTAGAAGCTTCGTTCGTATTTTCAATATCCTCACAGAGACGTCTCCATGAGCTTCGTTTAGCGTGGCCAAGCGGATGATTTAAATTGTTTTTGACTGAGACGATATTCGTCCCAGTCTGTTTCTGTATTAGTTCGTTTCGCAAAAAGCCGTCTTGCCTTCGTTCTTAGAATCTCCAGGTCTTTGGACCACCAATTTGGTCCAACCTTCGCGGATTTATTTGAGACAGGGCAGAACGATTCATACCCTTTCGTAAATATTTTCGTTAAACCTTCAACTTCCTCGTCAATATCTGACGCGTGACTTAATACGCTTCTAACAGGGGTCTTAATTTCATCGCCAACTATTTTGACAAAGTTATTCCAGTTGGTTCTTTTAATGTTCCTAAAAAGGGTTCCTTGATGTAAGCTTAAGTTTACATTAAAGAGGATTATTCTATGGTCAGAAAAAGATTTTAGATCCGAAACTAACCAATTTTCTACCTTAAATTTAGCCGAGTCTGATATTAGAGTAATATCTAAGACTTCTCTCCTACTTCTAATGACAAAAGTAGGTTCGACACCTTTGTTACATATTAGTAGGTTAGTAGTGCATAGAAATCCAAATAAAGACTCACCCCTTGCATTTGTATCTGTGCTGGCCCATTGTGAGTAATGAGCATTAGCATCGCACCCTACAATTATATCCAGTTTAGCATCTTTAGCCATCCTAATCAGGTTTATGAACCCGATTGGAGGTGGTGGTTCATCAGAGTCCGATGCGAAGTATGCGGACGTGAAGATAAGATTGTTACCGTCAGTCCCCTCCCATCTTATCGTTGTCTGGTCTCCATTGCTGAAATTACTCAATAGAAACATATTAATATTCTTTTTAGCTAAAATACAAGTTCTAATCTTACCTATGTCTGAATAAAGCAACCTGTATTCTGATGTTTTTAAACCCTGGATCTTGTTGTTGTTGATCCATGGTTCTTATAGCAGGGCTACATTTATCTGCTTGTCCACCAGTAAACGCAGCAGGTTGGCTGATGCAGCCTTGCAATGATGAAAATTAATTTGAATAACCTTCATCATTTCTTCTCTATACTATCTTCTACTATTTCTATTTGTGGCATCTTCACAGTGATGAAGCCACAACCTAGAAATAGCTTAAACATTCTTTCTTTGAGGAAAGAATCGCCTCTCGGTCCCACGATAAAAGGAAGTGTTGCCCTCCTTTTACCGGTAAATCTTTCCTCTCTATAGCAAGTCCAGCCATGGTCCGCACCCCTTTGTACCAGCCTCTCGCAAGGATAGTAAATGAATCTACTTCCGTGAAGCTTGTTGGGTCTGCAATGAGATGGTCAGTTATTGCAGCTTCCACCAACAACCAGCGTTCTGGCGAGATCTTGTGATCTGGGACACTCAGATCTCTAACTGCCACATGTAACTTGTCTAGGGCAACTATTGGTGCTCTGGACAAATTTCGTGGTCTTTACGGTTCATTTTTCTCTTCATCTAGTGAGCGGATTCTCTTTTTCTGAGTCACCTAGGCAGGTTTCAAGTCTGTCGGATTCTTGGATCCGAAAGACTTAATTGCTCTTCTAGACAGCTTTCGATTATTTCGAATTCGTTCCGCCTTGGTGCGCTTGCTAACCACTTCTTTAAACGGTGCATTATTTACTAACGCACTATCTACCGAAGTAGTTTTTGCAGTCACACCACTGCGAACTTCATTCTCGTTTCGAATGGTTGCAACAATGTTCTCCGAGGATGAAACCACCGTAACGTTGAGATCGTCAGCTTCTTCTAGTAATTCGTCCTCCTCAAAATCGTCCGAATCAATGTTGACAATATCCAGTTGAGAGCTTATGGTCTCAACTGAGTGTGAGGGTGACGAAGTATTTTCGGATAAGGTAGGGGATACAGATAAGGAAGACGGTTTTAAAAACAATGAAGATTTCTCTTCAGCGGATAATAGTTAGGATTGGGTAGAGGTAGATGGTACGGACAGGAAGGACGACATTAAACATGGTGAGGAATTTTCCTCAACGGATTTTTTCTTTTTATTTTTGAAATTGTTGCTCATTTTTGAACCCACGAGTATGCCGAGAAAGAAGGGTCAGCAACCGCAGAACTCCCTTGCGGAAGTAAGGCTGGTAACTTTCAGTTACTTTTCAAAATTAAAAACTTTTAGTTACCTCCTTGAACACAATCGAACAATTGAACACAATTTTGTTTATTAATATTGTGGCGATGCTTTTCTAAACTTATCTAAAAAAATTTAAATTAATTAAAAATATTTCCTAAATAAATAAATAACATTAATGTAAATAAAGAAATTAATTAAATAAAATAAATAGATTAATTAAAATAAATAAGTAAATTTAAATTAAATAAATAAGTAATGTAAATTTAAATAAACAGGGAAATTAATAAATAGGGAAATTAAACCTAAAGTTGTCCAACCCTGCACATAAATAAAAATTGGCGTGCTCAATTAAAATTATACTTCTCATGATTATTGAGTATCGAGAATTATAGAAAGTCAGTCACGCGTTTAAAATGCTTAAATTTATGTTAAATAAAAGTTAAAAAATACAGTTAAAAAAATTCGTAAATTAATTAATTATCCAATAAAACTGGCTGTTGTTAGGTCTGACACTAGCTCCAGATGTAC
Organism: Rhamphomyia laevipes; assembly: GCA_963920725.1. NCBI lineage: Eukaryota > Metazoa > Arthropoda > Insecta > Diptera > Empididae > Rhamphomyia > Rhamphomyia laevipes. The sequence continues at coordinate 29,978,406 of OY987255.1, forward strand.
CGCCTTGATGGCGAAGCAGACGAAAACAGCAATATATGTTTTTGTAGGACGTTTTCCTCTAATTTTGTAATGGATTGTTATTGGTCCGCAGAAGTCTATCCCGACGTTCATAAAAGGGCGCGCTGGTTCAATTCATTCTGCTGGTAAGTTGCCCATTAGTTGATGAATGGTGGTCGGTTTGGCCCGAGAACACCTGATACATTGCTTAACGATAGTACGTACTATGCTTTTTCCATGAGTAGGCCAAAATTTTTGTCGTATGATCGCTAGCAATGCCTGCGACTCTGCATGCAAATGTTTTAAGTGTAACTGTTGTACCATCATTTTTGTAAATGGATCCGACCCTGCTAAAAGAATTGGGTGTTTTGCATTGAAAGGAAGCGATGACTTTTCAAGCCTTCCCCCCACGCGTATAACACCATGGTCATCTATGAAGGGTGTGAGCGAGGCCAATTTGCTATCCTTTGAGACCATCTTTTTGGATGCTAACTCCTTAATCTCCTTTTTGAAATTTCTCATTTGGATATGCTTTGTAATCAATTCCAGTGAGTCTTCCATTTCTTGAGGGTTGGGTTTGATACTCAGAGTCCGAAAATCCTCAGGTTGTTTCGCGTTTTTCCAAAATCGTGTCATAAATGCCAGTGTTTCTTGTAAGCGGTGGAAATTGTTGTTGTGTTTAATTGAGTCAATCACACTCTCCTTTGTTGTTGCTAGCAAAGCTGATTTTATGCATCTGGCTTCAGGCATTTCATCTGTAAGAGTGAGAATATTTGTGGGCCACTTATCTTCTGAAATTCATGTCCTTCAAACCATAAGCTGGAGTGTAGTATTTGTTCAGGATACATTCCGCGAGATGCAAGATCTGCTGGATTTTGTTTAGAGGCAATATGGCGCCATTGATTAATATTGGTGCTTTTTTGAATATAAGCGACCCTGTTGGCAACAAATGTGTGAAAAGAGGCTGATGGTGCTGCTATCCAAGATAACACAATGGTGGAGTCGGTCCAAAATTTCCATTCCTGTATTTCGACACACAGTGTTTTCCTTAAACGGGTTTCGAGTTGCGTTGCTAATTTGGCCGCACACAATTCCAGACGTGGAAGTGTTGTTGTTTTTGTGGGGGCTACCTTTGATTTTGCACACAGCAGTCGCACCTTGAACCTTCCTTTTTCATCGACGGATCACAAGTATACTGCTGTTCCATATGCCTTTTCACTTGCATCTGAAAATATTTGTACTTGGGTGCACTTGCGTTTTCCAATGCTAAGTACGTGCCTCTCAATATCGATGTTCTGTAATTTTGTCAATTCATTTCGGAAGCGAGTCCACTTGGTATGAAGCTCTAATGGTAATGCAACATCCCAGTCTAGTTTCAATTTCCAGAGCTCTTGAATAAAGATCTTGGCCAATGTTATAACCGGGTTAACTAATCCCAATAGATCGAATAGATGGGCCGCATCGGACGTCACTGTTCGTTTGGTAATTTGTTTGCGTTCCGGCCAAATAGTTTGAAATTTAAACTGATCGGTGGTTGGTAGCCAAGTTAGACCTAATGTCTTAATGCTGCCTGCCGTAGAATTTTTTATCGTAACGAGCTCTTCTCGATCTTGTAAATCAACATTTCGAAATAATTTTGAATGGTTAACGCACCATTTTCTTAATATGAAGCCAACACTTGCGAGTAGCTTTTTTAGCTCAGTTTACAGATTTAAAATCTTGTCTAAATCATCACAGCCGGTCATAACGTCGTCAACGTAAAAATCTCTTTTTGTTATCTGTGCTGCAAGTGGAAACTCATTAGCACATTCATCCGCCAATTGGTGTAAACATCTGATCGCAAGGTAGGAAGCGCTGGTGGTTCCATATGTTACTGTTTTCAGTCGATAATAATTAAGCGGCTCGGATGGCCCTTTTCTCCATATTATGAGTTGATACCAAATGTCAGTGTCCTCGATCATAATTCGCCGGTACATCTTGGAAATGTCAGCTGTAAAGACGTATGTATGTAGTCTAAACCGGATCAATACTTAAAAAAGATCATCCTGTATCGTGGGACCAGTCATTAATATGTCATTTAATGACTTGTTTTTTGTTGTTTTGGCTGATGCATCGTATACCACTCTTAATTTGGTGGTACTACTTTCAGGTTTGAGTACGCAGTGATGCGGTAGAAAGTAGTGACCGGTAGGTATGTCTGCTTCTTGTACCTGTTCCATATGATGCAATGCTTCATATTCACGCATAAACTTGGTGTATTCGATTCTCAACGAGGTGTGCCTTAACAAACGTTTTTCCAAGCTAAAAAATCGTTGTAAGGCAACCTGTTTGGATTCACCCAGCTTTTCTTGAGTTTTAAACGGTAACCGGACTAGAAACCGTCCAGTTTCGGTTCTCTGCATCGTTTTCTTGAAGATGTCTTCACAATTTAATTCCATGGTTCTCATGGTCTTGCTATCCTCTCCAACTTCCTCTATGTCCCAAAAACGAGCCAGCTGTTCGTTGAGAGATATTTCTTCATGCGCACTTATACCACAGAACATAGAGCCAGCTGATGTGTTTTTAGCTCTTCCGAGAACAACCCAACCGAGCAGAGTATTTTGAAACATAGGCGCATCTTCGCTTGGTCGAAATTGTCCAACAGACATTAGTTGGCAATAAATATCGGCGCCAATTAGCAAGTCTATTGTTTGTGGTCGATTGAATGCTCGATCCGCCAATTGTATGTTGTTTGGAATATTCCATGACTTTGTATCAATATGACGATGAGGCTGGTCAGTAGAAATTTTTGGTAAAATAAATGCTTCTAATCGTGTTGTATATCCTGTTATGTTAGATTTAAGTTCTACATTAATTCTTCGCTGCGATTTGCTCAACTGAGTTCCGATTCCAGTTATGTCTAAGCTGTGTGGTGTAGTTCTTATGTTGAGCTTTTTCGCAAGCTTATCGGTAATAATATTCAACTGCAAGCCGGAGTCAAGCAGAGCACGGCAGCTGACCGACTTGTTAGTTTTGTCCGTTAAAGTTACCATTGCGGTTGCTAAAAAGACATATTGTGTTGCCAGGTTGGATTGTGCTGCTAGGCTCGATGAACTTTGCTGATTACCAGATGATTGTAGTTTTAGAGCTTGTTGCGGTGAAAATGACTCATGAAGAATGGTATGATGTTTGGTTGGACACTTCATACAATTTCTAGACGAAGAATTCAATGCACCATGGTCAGTTCCCAGGCAATTCATGCATAACTTGAAGCGCTTAACGTGATTTAAGCGTTCAGCTGCAGATAAACGGCTGAAAGCATCGCATTTATATAATTTGTGCGATCCCTTGCATTTGGAACATGTAACTGACTGCGCCTCTTTCGACAACAATGCAGAAGGTCTGTTGGGTACCTTGGTAGCGTTTAGAGATTGGTAACTCTGTTGTACTCTGTTTCCAGCAGCTTCTAATGATTGAAAACGTAATTCAATAAATAAGTAGAAATCATCTAGCGCCTGTAGTTCTCTATGTTGTTTTAGCGACAATTCGTATAAGCGACGCGTCTCAGCGTCCAGTTTTGGTAGCAAAATTTGGAGCACTAATGAGTCCCAACTGCGAATATCAACACCTAAATTTCTCACGGCAAGTAAACATTCTTTGGTATGGTCATGGAAACGTTTTAGACCATAGTGAGTTTCTGTCGTTAAAGCTGGTGTGGCTAACAGATCTGCCAAACATGATGAAACTAACACTCTTGGATTGTCGTAACGATTGAGCAAAGTATCCGATGCTTTGAGATAGTTTTCTTCTGTTACTAATAAATGGCAGATTAAGCGACTTGCCTCGCCAGCAAGATTGGCCTTTAGATAGTAAAATTTCTCAATTGCACTGATACTCGTCTGACTATGTATCATTTGTTCGAATATATCTTGGAATTGTTTCCACTTTCTACTATTTCCATCAAAAATTGGTATAACAATTTTTGGGAGCTTCAAATGTGTAGCGCTGGTACTGCTTGTACGATGAGCCATATTAGAATGATCTACAGCTGTTTTTAGTTTGGCTGTAATTTCAAAATAGTGGTCCTCTAAAGCTTCAAAACACTCGCTTTTGCAGTCTCCCATATAGGTTTGGCACATTAAGTTTTGATGCCGTGATGAGACGTCAGCGTAGTATTTGCTGCATGCTTCGAACTTTGCATTGATGTACGTTACTGCGCTGTCCTTTTCAATATCTTGTTGCAAACCTTGCAGCAATCTCTCTAGGGATGTCATAGCAACTCTCTGTAACTTTATTTGTAGTAATTCAGCCTCAGTTGTTGGTTCATTAGTGAGCTGGTTGATGTCGGATTGGCTCTGTACTGGTGTTGCGGGGAACACGGCAGATTTAGACATATATTCCTCCAACAGTGACTTTTGTAGTTCCAGAATACCTTTATATTTAATATATGCCTGCTCGATCTTTTCCTTGTAACCTTGCCGCATATAGGCATGATCGGAGTCTAATACGGGAATTATCGCTGCATGGTTTTCACCAAATTCATCATATAAGCTTTGTAGAATCTCAAGTCAGTTCTTAAAGTATTCTACCTTCTGTTTCCGTTCCTTGGAATCCTTGTTGTAATTTACGTAGTGACGTTCGATCTCCTGTCCAATCTCTGATAGCCTCAGTATGGCAGCGTCTAGCGCAGTTGTCATGATGATGATGGAACTTAGCAAAAGTTTTCGTAAAATGTGATAATTCTGACGTTGTAGCACGTAGAATCACGTCGGGGTCACCAATGTTTTTTGTAGAGCGATAGAACTCTTTTGTTCTATGGATAAATTGGTTCCTATTAATTATACTTGTCGCGGTCGGACCTGTAAAGTTTAAGAAAACTGTAGAACTGTCTGTCTTCAGACTCAAAGACAGAAAATAAAACAATAAGTAAGTCTTGAAACAGTTCTAAATAGAATGATTTATTAATTAAAAATTTTGCTTCTTTTATATCCTAAAATTGCAAGCTGGCACTTAATACTACCAAAAATATAATTCACATAATGTACTTAATTCTAATTTCTAGAATGCAACCTTAAATATAATTCCCATAATATTAATTTGCATATATAAATTCTTGAAATAGTTTTCCCATAATTCTAATTAATATTATAACAAAAAATTTATATTATTTGATTTAAATTTGTATCCTACACTATTTTTTTACATCCCTTCTAATACATATCAACCCTAGTTTATTACAATTTATTTTGTCTAAGTATTTTATAATCTTAGATTTTTTATTGTTAAATAAATAAATAATTAAATTAATCTTAAGTTTATAATTAAGAAACATTATTTTTTGTTAATAGTAATAAGTAAATAATTTATAATTTTTTTTTTTTTTTTTATTATTATCATTTTTGTAAATGTTAATATAATATAATAATTGTATTTGTATAATTAAATGTACCTTGCTTGGTAAATAAATAAAAAATAAATAAAAATTACGGATATTTGAAACCCCCAAATTTAATTTATTTACAAAATATTAATTTTAAATTATGTAAAATTATATCTAAAAAATGCATTAATTATTATTGTGGGAATAATAAAATTACATCTAAAAACTATACAAATTATTATTGTGGGAATTATAAATGATTTTAAAACATCCTCCCCCACCTTTAAAGCTGCTAGGGATTTAAACAATTTCGTGTAACTCAAATAAGTCATCTCTCGATGTGGTGGTAGGATGTGAATGCTGTAATCTCCGTGGTGCTGGTGTCGGACTTTGGAATTTGATCCAACATTTCCATATAACAAAACCTGCTGCGCACAGACAAAATAGTGCTGCTGTCGAGTTGCTAACAATGTACTGATGTGTATCATGTGAGTTTAGACCAGTAGACAGTTGTTCCTTATTTTGGAGATTTTGTATGGCGTCCTTCAGTGTGCTGATGTCTGCACTGTTGTTTATTGTCAATGGGTGTAGGTGTACTTGCTGATGTTTCTTGATAGTAAATCCTTTACTGATATTCGATGTAATTATTGGTAGTTTCAGGCTGCTAGTCTTATTCGCTGGTGAGTCGATGCTGAGTGATGGATGCCTTATAACGCATGGAGCATTCAGCTTGAGTATCCCAACCTACTTGATGCTTTTTCGTATTGTGTCTTCTTCGCAGATAGCCGTGAACGATATTTCTTCTGTTAATGAAAACAACCATTCCTTTCCACTGTGTAATGCTTTTCACCAGTTTGATAGTTTCGTTTGCGCAACTTCGCAATGAGAAAGGTCGTTTTCTTGAAATAAAAGCGATGTTTCACAGAGATAAGCCTGCGATCCCTTTTTGAATATCGGGTATTGCTGATTGCTGAATAGGTTCCCTTCGGACACAGTGACGCATCCATAGAATTGTTGTTCCGTTAAAGCAAAGTAGCTGTCTTGATGTTATTTAAAACCAAATATCTGAGTGAAGTCTGTATGAATAAGAGTGTGCCTTCGTGACGCATTAGAAATGGTGTTATTGCGAAGATCTCATAACGCTCTATGTTCATCAAAGGAAGATCTATGGTGTAATGGGTAGGTTTTCGGAATTTTAAATTTCGTACAAATGACCCAACCATTTATTATTTATTTTAATTAATTTTGAAATTTAGTACACAAAGAAAAAAAAAAGAAAATCTCTTTTCGCGTAGTTTTTTTTTTAGCATATTGAGAGAGATATTTGAAACAATGCCCTTAGCAACAATCTATACAAATCTGATAGTTTTGTAAATCAACAAAATCACTTTTTAATTGGTATGGAATATGGTCCGATATCGATAGGAGAATGGTATTGATTTTTTTTTGATTAAGTATTATCTGCGCGGGATGAGAGAAAGTTTTTTTTGGGACTCGAAAGTTAACTCTAGTACAGAGTAGGTCGATTAGATTTTTTTGATTTGATATTTTTTTTTTAAGATAAAAGTTAAAAATCTTTATTTAAAATTGATAAATAATGTAAAATATTAATAAATAAATAAAAACGGACTATCCAATAAATATTTGATAATAAATAAGTTAAATAGTAAAATATACTATATATATTAATAATAAAAACTTAAGTTTAAAACTATCTTAAAAAAAAAATAATAATTTACCAAACGGAGAAAGAATAAAATAAAAATAAGCTATAATATTAAATAAATAAGTAAAAATTGAAATAGCTATTAAATATTAAATACTTAAAATTAAATAATTATTATTTTTGAAATTCTAATATCAAGTGAGAAAAAAAAAACCCTCCAAAATTAATTTTTTTTTGTGATAATATATATATAAAATTAAAATGGTGGAAATATTTTAAAATTATAAAACTTAATTCTAATAAAAGTGTATATCACAGATTATTCATTTGAATCGTATATCACAGTGGTTTTTTTTAAAAAAAAAAAAAAAAATATAATTTTAAAATATGGTTAATTACATCTATATAAAATTTAAATCACAATTTTTTTGTTAATAACTATAATAAAAAAAAAAAAAAAAAAAAGAAAAAAATCAATTATTTCAAATTTGTCTTAATATTTAAATATATGAAGAAATAAACTATATAAATAAATATATCACAGTTCGGGAATTAAAGTTGTATCATGATTCAATATATATAAATATATCATGACACAAATTGTCTAAAAATTGCGTAATATATAAAATAATTTTATCAAAATTTATTACAAAATATATCACAGAATCACATTGGAAATTATATCACAGAACTGGGTACAAAAATATATCACAGAATTATAAATAAATACATTGTACGACGAAATATTTTTTTTTGTTATCGTACAAAATCTAAATCGAATAAAAACAAAAAAAGCAGAATATCTACAGTGTGGGACAAAAGCTAGCTTCCACGAAGATTTTTTTTTGTTTGCTAAATTTTGGTTAATTGATTAAATTTTTTTTTGTAATTTTTTTTATTAAGTAAAATAATAAGTAAAATTTTAAAATTAAAAAGTAGTTTTTTTGCAAATTTTTTTTTGTGGCATACATAATATTTTTATTTGTGGTATTATTTTTTTTTTGCTATGTTGTTCTTCAACAACATAATTTTTACAGCTCGCAGTTCGACACCAGGCCTGTTGCTGAATTCTGCTGCTAAATAAAGGTACATTTAACTACATATATTAAACATAAAAATCATATAAATAAATATATTATGCCACTTATGCTAAATTTAATTTATTATATACAAAAATACTAAATTTTGAAGTTTACCTGAATTTGATTAAATGATTTGAATTAGTATTGGTTTTTTTAAAGATATTATTTAGTATATTTAAAATATTATTAATGAAAATGAGAATTCAGGGTAGTAATTTTTCTTTGTGTAATAAAAATTTATATTATTATAATTGAAAATTAAATCGTTTAAATTGTTTTTTTTTTTAAAAATCATTAAATTTGTTATTATTAACTTAATTATTAAACATGGTAGCATTTTATTATAAATAATTTAGATTTATTATTAAATAAAATAAATAGTATTTTTTTTTCATAGTACATATATGAACAACATTTTTTTTTGTAGAAATTAATTTTGTTTTGCTTTTAATAAATTATGTAGAATTTAAACTTTGATTTAAATAATTTTTTTTCTTTTGCTTATTTTTTATTATTGGTTTTAATAAAACAAAAAAAATTATATCCAGCGTAATGGAATAAATTCTTTTTATTTTGATTTTGAAAACTTTCAGATTGACGTGAGCCAACAAAAACATCATAATGTAAATCAATTTTATTGAACAACATTTAAATTTTATTTAGGGAATCTTATATTATATATGTTGTTGGAACAAAATATAGATTCACGGTAGGGTGGGCAGAATAGATATATGTCATCTATATATCTTCCAAAAGCAATAGTTGTTCGCTAATTTCCAACTTTTAGCCAATTTGATTTAATTTATTTGTTTTCTTCAACAAACATAGAGTTTTGGTGTGAAATTTGTTTGGGGAACCGAAGTATTACCCGGGATTTTGATTTAGATTCAGTAGTTTACCAGTTTAATTTGTTTTTGTTGTTATTTAATTAATGCACGCAATTATTTTTTTTTGTGATGACATGGCAGCGCATAAGAACCTCCCCACATCTCTCTGAGCTAAGCAAGAGCATCGCTAGGCGTGCCGCGCATGGATATAACTATCCGAAAGCCACAATACCAGAAAGTTTCATTACAAAAATGGCGCCCAACGTGGGGCTCCAACGCTCGTAAGATTAGCTTAAAAGTATATTTTTTTTGCTACAGAGTTTTGGCCCCTAAAATTATTTCAAATTATTTTTATTTTTGTTTAAGTTATTTTCACTTAAGGGTTTGTTGATAGTTTTATTGCATACAGGTTGGAAGATACAATAATTGTTAATCTCGGAATACAAAATCTGGCTGGAATTTTAGCTAGTTATTTGTCCAGTGGCGCAATTATTGACTTGTTTCAGGTGTTAAATGTAATACTTCTGTTAATTATCTGATCAGTTTATTTTTGTTCAGTACCTACATTATTTTGTTTTCTCGTTTGATTTTCTAGGGTATGTGCTGTCTGGTTGAAATGTTTGTGCATTGGATTTGCTGATTTTGGCTATAGGATTAAGCTACCTTCAGACCGGCATTAAATGTTACAATTGTCAGCATAGATTTTGGTTAATTGGGTGATAGAAAAAAAAAATGCATACTTTAATTTCAAAGATATTATGTCTTTTAAAATTCATTTGATTTTAGTTTCAGTTTATATTTCAATTAATTTATTTACAAGCTGGTTTGTTGAAGAAAAAAAAAAGAAAAAGAAAAGTAACACTATTGTTTTTGTAGTTAAATGTTTGTTGGCTCCGTCATGAAGAAATTGTCAAAATCAATTTTTACATGCAAAATTTATTGAAAATTTATTCGTTACAATAAATATATAAATATTTATATTCAAATCTTGATTAAAATTTTTATAAAATTAATCATACAATCCAAATATCGGCGATAAAATATATTATACTTTTATTTAAATTTTTTTTTGATTTGGTTGATTTACAAAATGTCCGAAATTTCTGAGCAAATCAATAAAGAGTTCATTAACTCAAATGTAAATTGTGGTATTTGCACAGAAATATTACAACCATTGAATGAAATTGTAACCACAAAATGCAAACATCTATTTCACATGATGTGTTTATCTCAATGGCTGAGTAAAGCTAATACGTGTCCAAATTGTCGTGAAAAATGTACTTTATCTGAGTTAAAACATTTTACTCCATTGAAAACTAATCCCAGTCGTAATCTAGGTGCTATTTCGAAACGTGTAACTAGAGCGGAAGCTGCTAGACTTCAACCTAATGTAAATATATCTGAACTTAGTTCAACTTCAAAGCCTTCTACTAGTTCAAATATCGAACTACCATCAAATCGTAATTTACAACAAAAATTTATTTTACCTAACTATCCGGCTGAAACCGAAAGCGCTGCTAGGGTAGTTGATCCGAATATAAATCGCGTTGATAATACTTTCGAAATGTCATCAATAAAAGATATGCTAAAAGAAATACTTGAATCTAATCAAAGTCTGATTAGGAGTAATATGCAAGAAATTACTAGAACTATACAAATCGGTTTAGAAAATGTACAACGCAGCCAAATTCAATCCGCGTCTGGTAGTGCTAATTCTGATCCGCAAATACAAAGTAACATACCTAGACAATTCAATAATAATCAAAATTATAGACAACCTGAACCAAATTCGGTTCCTGATTTTACTAGAGCTCCTCCGAATTTAGTTATCCCTAATCCAGCTGTGAATTCACGAGTACATACTGGTTCCGCTGGTGCTACAGATTTTCCACAAAACAATTACCAAGCTAATTCCAATTATAATGGTAGAAATAATAATAATAGCAGAAATAATAATCATGATTTAGGTTTTGATACTCAGAGGCATGCTAATATTATTAAAAGTTGGAATATCTCATTTGATGGTAGTAATTCTAACTTGAGCGTGGATGAATTTATTTATAGAGTTGAGGCCCTTACTCACCAAACTTTTGGTGGAAATTTTGCGTGGTTATGTGATAACGTGCACATATTATTTTCTGGTAGAGCAAATGTATGGTTTTGGCGTTATCATAAGCGTAATAGATACATAAATTGGCCAGATCTTCGTCGAGCTTTAAGAATGCAATATCATGATCGCCGGCCAGATGAAGATTTTATTGCAATGATTCGTGAACGTAAACAAAGATCTAATGAAACGTTTGATGAATATCACGATAATATAATGAGTATTTGCGATAAACTTAACACCCCTCTTTCAGATGGCGAACTTTTGTCTATTCTTAAAAAGAATCTTCGCGATGATGTGCGTAAAGATCTTTTATTTGTACAAGTTTATAGTATTGACCATCTTCGAAATTTATGTACGGAACGTGAACGATTGGTTTACGAAATTAGAAATAGAAATCGCGATTTTCGTTCAGGCGTGGGTTCGAGGCACATTTCCGAAGTAAATTTAGAATTTGGTGATGAAGAAATAGAGTCTTATAATACAATTGAGATAGCTGAGTTAAACGCTAAGAAAAATTCAGGTAAACCAAATAATAAACTTATTTGTTGGAACTGTAAAGAGGAGGGTCATCGATTTACAGAATGCTTATCCAAGCCTAGATTGTTTTGTTGGGGCTGTGGAAAAGATGACGTCTATCGAACTCAATGTACAAAATGTAACCCTGTCGCGGAAAACTCCAAAGAGAGCGGGAATCGATCCGTCAGTTTCCGCTCGGAATAACAGATTCGTCAACTACTCCCTCTCCCGTTTCCTCACCCACTTCCTTTCCTTTACCTTTGTCAATTTTAAAATCCGATCCTAGTTATATTTGTTCCAAACCCGCTTTGTTCCACATAAAACCTTATCGTCAACGAGTTCGCGAGTATCATGCCGCAAGACTACGAATATTTGCAGAAAATTATTCCACTTCTAGTAATCCAGAATATATAGAAAAAAAATTCAGTTCATCGCAAAATCCGAAACGTTCCACAAAACGGATGCGAAAATTTTGGGAAAATATCAAGAATTCACACGCAAATATTATTTCTTCTATTGTAAATCTTGATAATGATGTCCGATCATACGCAGAAGTGTCAATGTTCAATAAAAAGTTTACTGGATTGTTAGACAGTGGCGCAACAGTAAGCTGTATTAGCGGAGAACTCGCGCGAAATATTTTAGATTCAAAAATAAATTATTCCAAAATAATATCGAAAGTAAGAACTCCCGATGGCAGCTCTCAAAACGTTCGTGGACGTTTGGTAACCGATGTTACTTTTCGTGGCATTACCAAATCTATAACGTTTTACCTAGTTCCGTCCCTTTCCCAAAATTTATATCTTGGTATAGACTTTTGGAAGGCTTTTAATGTTGCACCAAATGTAGTTGTTAGCGAGCTTTCACTGGAAGATGAAAATTCTATAGTTAACGAATTATCGTGTAAAGAAAAATTACAGCTTGCCGATACAATAGCGTTGTTTCCATTATTCGCGAAACTTGGTTTAGGAAAAACTAATATCCTGGAACATTCCATCGACGTAGGTAATTCTATTCCGATCAAGCAACGTCATTACCCGGTTTCTCCCGCTATCGAAAATCTGATGTATCAGGAACTTGACCGAATGTTATCCCTGGGGGTAATAGAAGAAAGCGACAGTCCCTGGAGTTCGCCGGTTGTGTTAGTTAGAAAACCTGGAAAAGTTCGCCTGTGCTTGGACTCCAGGAAGCTTAATTCTATTACCACGAAGGATGCATACCCTTTACCTCAGATAGATGGCATACTAAGTCGTTTACCAAAAGCTAACTTTATCTCGAGTCTCGATCTAAAGGATGCCTTTTGGCAGATTCCGTTGGAGAAGAGCTCAAAATTGAAAACCGCCTTTACAGTACCCGGTCGCCCGTTATACCATTACACAGTAATGCCGTTTGGTCTTTGTAATGCGCCACAAACTATGACGAGGTTAATGGACAAAGTTATACCACCGGAGTTAAAGGATCGTGTTTTTGTTTATCTGGATGATCTACTCATCATATCTGAATCGTTTGAATCACACCTCGATACGTTGCAACAAGTTGCTCATCATATTCGTAAAGCACAACTCACAATAAACATCGAAAAAAGTAAATTCTTAATGCGTGAAGTACGTTATTTAGGATATGTTGTGGGTGATGGAATTCTCAAAGTTGATCCAAGTAAAGTAACTGCTATTTCAGAATTTCCTATCCCTACGTCCGTCCGTCAAGTCCGTAGATTCTTGGGTATGGCAGGTTACTATCGTAGATTTATTTCTAACTTTGCTGCTGTATCTGGTCCTATTTCCGACCTATTAAAAAAATCCAAGGGAAAATTTGTTTGGAATGATAACGCAAATCAAGCGTTTATCGCGTTGAAAACAGCACTTACTTCAGCCCCAGTTCTAATAAACCCTGATTACAGTAAACCATTTATACTACAGTGCGATGCGAGTCAAACTGGAGTTGGATGTGTTTTGCTGCAATTAGATAATGAAGGTATAGGAAAGACCAGTGGCGTACATGTCGCAAAAATTGAATAGTGCTCAGCGAAACTACACGGTATCAGAGCAGGAATGTTTAGCTGCAGTACTAGGCATTAAGAAATTTAGGGCGTACATAGAAGGCTATGATTTTAAGGTGATCACAGATCATGCTTCGCTTAAGTGGCTCATGAGTCAAAAAGAATTATCGGGTAGACTAGCGCGGTGGGCATTAAAATTACAAGGGTACAATTTTACCATTGAACATCGCCGAGGTAGTCAAAATATTGTACCTGATTCTCTGAGTCGTATTCATTCGTTAGATGAAATTTCTAGCATAGACGATATTGGTCCAGAAATCGATCTTGATTCTGTCCATTTTAAATCTTCCACCTACAAAACTTTAATAAATTTAATTTCTGAAAAATCTAAATCCGTTTTAGATTTAAAAATTATAGATGGTTATGTTTATAGACGTAATGAATTTGCATCTGGTAACACCGGACAGGAAGCAAATTCTTGGAAATTGTGGGTACCTGCAGAAATGACAGAAGAATTAATTCAAAGGTCACATGATCCTCCTACTGCATGTCATGGTGGGATGGCAAAAACCCTTGATAGATTGCGTAAAAATTTTTATTGGCCGAAAATGGTACAACAGGTTAGAAATTACGTATCTAAGTGTAGTATTTGCAAGCAAATGAAAGCTTCTAATGTCATTCTACGCACGCCAATGGTATCGTCATTTAAGTCTGAAAGGATATTTCAAAGGTTATATGTTGATATAATTGGACCGTACCCTAGATCGAAATCCGGTAACATAGCAGCTCTAATTGTTTTAGATCACTTATCTAAATATCCTTTCATTTATCCAATTCGCAGTTTAACGACAGAAGCAATTTGTAGATTTTTAGAAAATAATATATTTCATGTATATGGTGTTCCTGAGTATATTGTATCTGACAATGGCTCTCAGTTTACAGCTAAAATTTTTGAATCCTTGTTACAAAAATATGGTATAACTCATACATTTACTGCCGTATATTCACCATCTGCAAATGCTTCGGAACGAGTTAATAGGTCTCTAATCGCTGGCATTAGAACATATATTAAGGGTGACCAGAGTCGTTGGGATGAAAATTTAGCTGGTATTTGTAGCGCGTTACGATCATCGGTACATCAGGCTATCGGCAATTCCCCTTATTATGTGTTATATGGTCAACAAATGATTACGCACGCGTCCACATATAAGTTGCTCAGACAATTAAACTTGCTTGATGATGGTATAGATATTATTGAACACTCAGATAAGCTGAAAATTATTAGAGAACGTGCTAAACAATTAATGTCAAAGGCTTTTGAAAATAATGCTAAAATATATAATCTCCGCTCACGTCCAAATACATATGTGCCAGGTCAATTAGTATATCGTCGCAATTTTATGCAAAGTGATGCTGCAAAGCATTACAATGCTAAATTAGCACCTAAGTTTTTACCTGCTACAGTAATTAAAGCAGTTGGTAACTCGCAGTATAAATTACAAGATGTATCTGGAAATAAATCTGCAATTTACCATACCAAAGATATTCGCGTGTAGTCGTTAATTTATTTTACGCTACCCTTTTTCAACTTATGCGTAGTCACACGATCTCCGCATTAGTTGTCCTGTAATGGGTAGGTTTTCGGAATTTTAAATTTCGTACAAATGACCCAACCATTTATTATTTATTTTAATTAATTTTGAAATTTAGTACACAAAGAAAAAAAAAAGAAAATCTCTTTTCGCGTAGTTTTTTTTTTAGCATATTGAGAGAGATATTTGAAACAATGCCCTTAGCAACAATCTATACAAATCTGATAGTTTTGTAAATCAACAAAATCACTTTTTAATTGGTATGGAATATGGTCCGATATCGATAGGAGAATGGTATTGATTTTTTTTGATTAAGTATTATCTGCGCGGGATGAGAGAAAGTTTTTTTGGGACTCGAAAGTTAACTCTAGTACAGAGTAGGTCGATTAGATTTTTTTGATTTGATATTTTTTTTTTAAGATAAAAGTTAAAAATCTTTATTTAAAATTGATAAATAATGTAAAATATTAATAAATAAATAAAAACGGACTATCCAATAAATATTTGATAATAAATAAGTTAAATAGTAAAATATACTATATATATTAATAATAAAAACTTAAGTTTAAAACTATCTTAAAAAAAAAAATAATAATTTACCAAACGGAGAAAGAATAAAATAAAAATAAGCTATAATATTAAATAAATAAGTAAAAATTGAAATAGCTATTAAATATTAAATACTTAAAATTAAATAATTATTATTTTTGAAATTCTAATATCAAGTGAGAAAAAAAAAACCCTCCAAAATTAATTTTTTTTTGTGATAATATATATATAAAATTAAAATGGTGGAAATATTTTAAAATTATAAAACTTAATTCTAATAAAAGTGTATATCACAGATTATTCATTTGAATCGTATATCACAGTGGTTTTTTTAAAAAAAAAAAAAAAAAATATAATTTTAAAATATGGTTAATTACATCTATATAAAATTTAAATCACAATTTTTTTGTTAATAACTATAATAAAAAAAAAAAAAAAAAAAAACAAAAAAATCAATTATTTCAAATTTGTCTTAATATTTAAATATATGAAGAAATAAACTATATAAATAAATATATCACAGTTCGGGAATTAAAGTTGTATCATGATTCAATATATATAAATATATCATGACACAAATTGTCTAAAAATTGCGTAATATATAAAATAATTTTATCAAAATTTATTACAAAATATATCACAGAATCACATTGGAAATTATATCACAGAACTGGGTACAAAAATATATCACAGAATTATAAATAAATACATTGTACGACGAAATATTTTTTTTTGTTATCGTACAAAATCTAAATCGAATAAAAACAAAAAAAGCAGAATATCTACAGTGTGGGACAAAAGCTAGCTTCCACGAAGATTTTTTTTTGTTTGCTAAATTTTGGTTAATTGATTAAATTTTTTTTTGTAATTTTTTTTATTAAGTAAAATAATAAGTAAAATTTTAAAATTAAAAAGTAGTTTTTTTGCAAATTTTTTTTTGTGGCATACATAATATTTTTATTTGTGGTATTATTTTTTTTTTGCTATGTTGTTCTTCAACAACATAATTTTTACAGCTCGCAGTTCGACACCAGGCCTGTTGCTGAATTCTGCTGCTAAATAAAGGTACATTTAACTACATATATTAAACATAAAAATCATATAAATAAATATATTATGCCAAATTTAATTTATTATATACAAAAATACTAAATTTTGAAGTTTACCTGAATTTGATTAAATGATTTGAATTAGTATTGGTTTTTTTAAAGATATTATTTAGTATATTTAAAATATTATTAATGAAAATGAGAATTCAGGGTAGTAATTTTTCTTTGTGTAATAAAAATTTATATTATTATAATTGAAAATTAAATCGTTTAAATTGTTTTTTTTTAAAATCATTAAATTTGTTATTATTAACTTAATTATTAAACATGGTAGCATTTTATTATAAATAATTTAGATTTATTATTAAATAAAATAAATAGTATTTTTTTTTCATAGTATACATATATGAACAACATTTTTTTTGTAGAAATTAATTTTGTTTTGCTTTTAATAAATTATGTAGAATTTAAACTTTGATTTAAATAATTTTTTTTCTTTTGCTTATTTTTTATTATTGGTTTTAATAAAACAAAAAAAATTATATCCAGCGTAATGGAATAAATTCTTTTTATTTTGATTTTGAAAACTTTCAGATTGACGTGAGCCAACAAAAACATCATAATGTAAATCAATTTTATTGAACAACATTTAAATTTTATTTAGGGAATCTTATATTATATATGTTGTTGGAACAAAATATAGATTCACAGTAGGGTGGGCAGAATAGATATATGTCATCTATATATCTTCCAAAAGCAATAGTTGTTCGCTAATTTCCAACTTTTAGCCAATTTGATTTAATTTATTTGTTTTCTTCAACAAACATAGAGTTTTGGTGTGAAATTTGTTTGGGGAACCGAAGTATTACCCGGGATTTTGATTTAGATTCAGTAGTTTACCAGTTTAATTTGTTTTTGTTGTTATTTAATTAATGCACGCAATTATTTTTTTTTGTGATGACATGGCAGCGCATAAGAACCTCCCCACATCTCTCTGAGCTAAGCAAGAGCATCGCTAGCGTGCCGCGCATGGATATAACTATCCGAAAGCCACAATACCAGAAAGTTTCATTACAATGGTAATGATTAAATATTGCAGAGTCATCCTTCCTCTAGCCTTCATCAATGTGTACAATGTTAATAGCTCTGTACCGCTTGCGCCTCCTGGGATTATTGTATTAGCAGGGAGATTCTCTCTTATAACAGAAACCTCATTTTTGAGCTGATCGGGTGTTACTAGCAATGGATTTATTCGACCATGATGCGTGTCCGTTAGTAGATCAATGAATGCATTCTGCATGTTGCGACAATCAGTTGCTACTGCCATAGTTTGAGTTGATAAAGTATTGAATGCCTGCGTTACATCTTGTTGTTTATTCAACTGATTCGTAATATTGCTTAGTAGACTGTAAATATGCTCGAACTGCTGGTTAATATCATCTTCAACCTTGTGTAGTATATTAGAAGTAGCGTCTATCAGCGATGTTTGATTATTAATAAGGTTCAATAAATGCTCTTGGTTGTTCTGGCTTCTTATAATTTCTTGTTGGAGCTTGTCAGCATATTTCTGATCTAATATACCAAATAATCCATTTGCTAGGCTACCTATAAAATAAAATGGTGAACGCTTGGAGCGCTTTCGATCAACTGCATGTACAGTCAGTATGAGATCGTCGATGTGTCTAATAACCTGAAACTGATGTGATAGGTGTGCTGCGACGGCATTGCGATGGCTCTTATGTTCTACCGTGATACTGCAAATTTCATCTAAGGCCCAAATACATTGCCTCAGTCCCTCGATTTCATTCCAGTATGTTTTCAGATCGTAGTAGACAACTATTTTCCATTCGTCAGCTATGAGGTGCACCTTCCTTAAATTTTCAAAATACAAGCTAGGTGTGTTGTTAAATGGGACTACCTCAACTGGATCAACCGCGAAAGATGGCATGACGAGTGACGTTAACAACAATAGAGTCGTAGCTGCTGTAGTTAATTTAGGGATCTTGT
Organism: Rhamphomyia laevipes; assembly: GCA_963920725.1. Lineage (NCBI taxonomy): Eukaryota > Metazoa > Arthropoda > Insecta > Diptera > Empididae > Rhamphomyia > Rhamphomyia laevipes. The sequence goes on from OY987255.1 coordinate 29,997,159, forward strand.
ATCTGAGTTGACCCTTTGGATTGGTAGCTGCTGTTCTGTCGACCTTCTTATTTTTGTGGTCCGTTTTGGTTTCTATATTCGCCTCTTGTTGCGTGCTGGTCTCCTTTGATGCCCTTACTGCGGGTTGGTTCGAATAAACTGCATCTAATTGATCCACGTCTGGCAATGGACAAAAGTTATGTATGGCACGAGTAAATGTTCCTGTGGAAGTTTTTAAGTCTACCACTCGAATTCGACCGTCATCTCCGGGTATTGTTTTGATGACACGTGCCATGACCCATTGTAATGGAGGTAGATTTGAATCTTTTAACAGTACGAGACTGCCAACCTTGACCGAGCAGGTTCCATCTTTCCATTTAGCTCTGATCTGAAGCTCCTGAAGATATTCCTTCGACCATCTGTCCCAAAATTACTAATTCCCATCGATGTAAGCTATTGATATTGCGCTCCTTCCTATAGGCATCTTCCATAGCCTTTAATGGCTCACCAATTAGAAAGTGCCCAGGTGTTAAGGCTTGTACGTCATTAGGGTCTGCTGATAGGGGTGTTAACAGGCGAGAATTCAATGCGGCTTCGATCTCGGTAATAATAGTAACCAATTCTTCGTAAGTAAGAGTTGCTGCACTGGTTATTCTCTTTAGGTGGTATTTAGCTGATTTTACTGCAGCCTCCCATAGACCTCCGAAGTGTGGTGAGCGAGGTGGAATATGATGCCACTGAATCCCTTGACGAGAGCATTCTTTCTTAACCTCTGATTCATGATGCTCGCTCTGGAATAGCTCATACAGATTCTGGGTTTCAGATCGGGCTCCAATGAAATTTGTAGCGTTATCACAAAAAATCTTCGTTGGACATCCTCTCCAATAAAACTGGCTGTTGTTAGGTCTGATACTAGCTCCAGATGTACCGCCTTGACGGCGAAGCAGACGAAAACAGCAATATATGTTTTTGTAGGACGTTTTCCTCTAATTTTGTAATGGATTGTTATTGGTCCGCAGAAGTCTATCCCGACGTTCATAAAAGGGCGCGCTGGTTCAATTCATTCTGCTGGTAAGTTGCCCATTAGTTGATGAATGGTGGTCGGTTTGGCCCGAGAACACCTGATACATTGCTTAACGATAGTACGTACTATGCTTTTTCCATGAGTAGGCCAAAATTTTTGTCGTATGATCGCTAGCAATGCCTGCGACTCTGCATGCAAATGTTTTAAGTGTAACTGTTGTACCATCATTTTTGTAAATGGATCCGACCCTGCTAAAAGAATTGGGTGTTTTGCATTGAAAGGAAGCGATGACTTTTCAAGCCTTCCCCCCACGCGTATAACACCATGGTCATCTATGAAGGGTGTGAGCGAGGCCAATTTGCTATCCTTTGAGACCATCTTTTTGGATGCTAACTCCTTAATCTCCTTTTTGAAATTTCTAATTTGGATATGCTTTGTAATCAATTCCAGTGAGTCTTCCATTTCTTGAGGGTTGGGTTTGATACTCAGAGTCCGAAAATCCTCAGGTTGTTTCGCGTTTTTCCAAAATCGTGTCATAAATGCCAGTGTTTCTTGTAAGCGGTGGAAATTGTTGTTGTGTTTAATTGAGTCAATCACACTCTCCATTGTTGTTGCTAGCAAAGCTGATTTTATGCATCTGGCTTCAGGCATTTCATATGTAAGAGTGAGAATATTTGTGGGCCATTTATCTTCTGAAATTCATGTCCTTCAAACCATAAGCTGGAGTGTAGTATTTGTTCAGGATACATTCCGCGAGATGCAAGATCTGCTGGATTTTGTTTAGAGGCAATATGGCGCCATTGATTAATATTGGTGCTTTTTTGAATATAAGCGACCCTGTTGGCAACAAATGTGTGAAAAGAGGCTGATGGTGCTGCTATCCAAGATAACACAATGGTGGAGTCGGTCCAAAATTTCCATTCCTGTATTTCGACACACAGTGTTTTCCTTAAACGGGTTGCGAGTTGCGTTGCTAATTTGGCCGCACACAATTCCAGACGTGGAAGTGTTGTTGTTTTTGTGGGGGCTACCTTTGATTTTGCACACAGCAGTCGCACCTTGAACCTTCCTTTTTCATCGACGGATCACAAGTATACTGCTGTTCCATATGCCTTTTCACTTGCATCTGAAAATATTTGTACTTGGGTGCACTTGCGTTTTCCAATGCTAAGTACGTGCCTCTCAATATCGATGTTCTGTAATTTTGTCAATTCATTTCGGAAGCGAGTCCACTTGGTATGAAGCTCTAATGGTAATGCAACATCCCAGTCTAGTTTCAATTTCCAGAGCTCTTGAATAAAGATCTTGGCCAATGTTATAACCGGGTTAACTAATCCCAATAGATCGAATAGATGGGCCGCATCGGACGTCACTGTTCGTTTGGTAATTTGTTTGCGTTCCGGCCAAATAGTTTGAAATTTAAACTGATCGGTGGTTGGTAGCCAAGTTAGACCTAATGTCTTAATGCTGCCTGCCGTAGAATTTTTTATCATAACGAGCTCTTCTCGATCTTGTAAATCAACATTTCGAAATAATTTTGAATGGTTAACGCACCATTTTCTTAATATGAAGCCAACACTTGCGAGTAGTTTTTTTAGCTCAGTTTACAGATTTAAAATCTTGTCTAAATCATCACAGCCGGTCATAACGTCGTCAACGTAAAAATCTCTTTTTGTTATCTGTGCTGCAAGTGGAAACTCATTAGCACATTCATCCGCCAATTGGTGTAAACATCTGATCGCAAGGTAGGAAGCGCTGGTGGTTCCATATGTTACTGTTTTCAGTCGATAATAATTAAGCGGCTCGGATGGCCCTTTTCTCCATATTATGAGTTGATACCAAATGTCAGTGTCCTCGATCATAATTCGCCGGTACATCTTGGAAATGTCAGCTGTAAAGACGTATGTATGTAGTCTAAAACGGATCAATACTTAAAAAAGATCATCCTGTATCGTGGGACCAGTCATTAATATGTCATTTAATGACTTGTTTTTTGTTGTTTTGGCTGATGTATCGTATACCACTCTTAATTTGGTGGTACTACTTTCAGGTTTGAGTACGCAGTGATGCGGTAGAAAGTAGTGACCGGTAGGTATGTCTGCTTCTTGTACCTGTTCCATATGATGCAATGCTTCATATTCACGCATAAACTTGGTGTATTCGATTCTCAACGAGGTGTGCCTTAACAAACGTTTTTCCAAGCTAAAAAATCGTTGTAAGGCAACCTGTTTGGATTCACCCAGCTTTTCTTGAGTTTTAAACGGTAACCGGACTAGAAACCGTCCAGTTTCGGTTCTCTGCATCGTTTTCTTGAAGATGTCTTCACAATTTAATTCCATGGTTCTCATGGTCTTGCTATCCTCTCCAACTTCCTCTATGTCTCAAAAACGAGCCAGCTGTTCGTTGACAGATATTTCTTCATGCGCACTTATACCACAGAACATAGAGCCAGCTGATGTGTTTTTAGCTCTTCCGAGAACAACCCAACCGAGCAGAGTATTTTGAAACATAGGCGCATCTTCGCTTGGTCGAAATTGTCCAACAGACATTAGTTGGCAATAAATATCGGCGCCAATTAGCAAGTCTATTGTTTGTGGTCGATTGAATGCTGGATCCGCCAATTGTATGTTGTTTGGAATATTCCATGACTTTGTATCAATATGACGATGAGGCTGGTCAGTAGAAATTTTTTGGTAAAATAAATGCTTCTAATCGTATTGTATATCCTGTTATGTTAGATTTAAGTTCTACATTAATTCTTCGCTGCGATTTGCTCAACTGAGTTCCGATTCCAGTTATGTCTAAGCTGTGTGGTGTAGTTCTTATGTTGAGCTTTTTCGCAAGCTTATCGGTAATAATATTCAACTGCAAGCCGGAGTCAAGCAGAGCACGGCAGCTGACCGACTTGTTAGTTTTGTCCGTTAAAGTTACCATTGCGGTTGCTAAAAAGACATATTGTGTTGCCAGGTTGGATTGTGCTGCTAGGCTCGATGAACTTTGCTGATTACCAGATGATTGTAGTTTTAGAGCTTGTTGCGGTGAAAATGACTCATGAAGAATGGTATGATGTTTGGTTGGACACTTCATACAATTTCTAGACGAAGAATTCAATGCACCATGGTCAGTTCCCAGGCAATTCATGCATAACTTGAAGCGCTTAACGTGATTTAAGCGTTCAGCTGCAGATAAACGGCTGAAAGCATCGCATTTGTATAATTTGTGCGATCCCTTGCATTTGGAACATGTAACTGACTGCGCCTCTTTCGACAACAATGCAGAAGGTCTGTTGGGTACCTTGGTAGCGTTTAGAGATTGGTAACTCTGTTGTACTCTGTTTCCAGCAGCTTCTAATGATTGAAAACGTAATTCAATAAATAAGTAGAAATCATCTAGCGCCTGTAGTTCTCTATGTTGTTTTAGCGACAATTCGTATAAGCGACGCGTCTCAGCGTCCAGTTTTGGTAGCAAAATTTGGAGCACTAATGAGTCCCAACTGCGAATATCAACACCTAAATTTCTCACGGCAAGTAAACATTCTTTGGTATGGTCATGGAAACGTTTTAGACCATAGTGAGTTTCTGTCGTTAAAGCTGGTGTGGCTAACAGATCTGCCAAACATGATGAAACTAACACTCTTGGATTGTCGTAACGATTGAGCAAAGTATCCGATGCTTTGAGATAGTTTTCTTCTGTTACTAATAAATGGCAGATTAAGCGACTTGCCTCGCCAGCAAGATTGGCCTTGAGATAGTAAAATTTCTCAATTGCACTGATACTCGTCTGACTATGTATCATTTGTTCGAATATATCTTGGAATTGTTTCCACTTTCTACTATTTCCATCAAAAATTGGTATAACAATTTTTGGGAGCTTCAAATGTGTAGCGCTGGTACTGCTTGTACGATGAGCCATATTAGAATGATCTACAGCTGTTTTTAGTTTGGCTGTAATTTCAAAATAGTGGTCCTCTAAAGCTTCAAAACACTCGCTTTTGTAGTCTCCCATATAGGTTTGGCACATTAAGTTTTGATGCCGTGATGAGACGTCAGCGTAGTATTTGCTGCATGCTTCGAACTTTGCATTGAGGTACGTTACTGCGCTGTCCTTTTCAATATCTTGTTGCAAACCTTGCAGCAATCTCTCTAGGGATGTCATAGCAACTCTCTGTAACTTTATTTGTAGTAATTCAGCCTCAGTTGTTGGTTCATTAGTGAGCTGGTTGATGTCGGATTGGCTCTGTACTGGTGTTGCGGGGAACACGGCAGATTTAGACATATATTCCTCCAACAGTGACTTTTGTAGTTCCAGAATACCTTTATATTTAATATATGCCTGCTCGATCTTTTCCTTGTAACCTTGCCGCAGATAGGCATGATCGGAGTCTAATACGGGAATTATCGCTGCATGGTTTTCACCAAATTCATCATATAAGCTTTGTAGAATCTCAAGTCTGTTCTTAAAGTATTCTACCTACTGTTTCCGTTCCTTGGAATCCTTGTTGTAATTTACGTAGTGACGTTCGATCTCCTGTCCAATCTCTGATAGCCTCAGTATGGCAGCGTCTAGCGCAGTTGTCATGATGATGATGGAACTTAGCAAAAGTTTTCGTAAAATGTTATAATTCTGACGTTGTAGCACGTAGAATCACGTCGGGGTCACCAATGTTTTTTGTAGAGCGATAGAACTCTTTTGTTCTACCGCGTGAATATTCGTTGATGAATAAATTGGTTCCTATTAATTATACTTGTCGCGGTCGGACCTGTAAAGTTTAAGAAAACTGTAGAACTGTCTGTCTTCAGACTCAAAGACAGAAAATAAAACAATAAGTAAGTCTTGAAACAGTTCTAAATAGAATGATTTATTAATTAAAAATTTTGCTTCTTTTATATCCTAAAATTGCAAGCTGGCACTTAATACTACCAAAAATATAATTCACATAATGTACTTAATTCTAATTTCTAGAATGCTACCTTAAATATAATTCCCATAGTATTAATTTGCATATATAATTTCTTGAAATAGTTTTCCCATAATTCTAATTAATATTATAACAAAAAATTTATATTATTTGATTTAAATTTGTATCATGTTACACTAAAATTACGGATATTTGAAACCCCCAAATTTAATTTATTTACAAAATATTTATTTTAAATTATGTAAAATTATATCTAAAAAATGCATTAATTATTATTGTGGGAATAATAAAATTATATCCAAAAACTATACTAATTATTATTGTGGGAATTATAAATGATTTTTAAATAACGCTAAAATATTATATATAGGTATTTTGTTTATTTATATTATATATATTTTAATACTGTTAATGTTTTCTAAATTTTGTAATTCTAAGTATTTTAACCTGACTCCGAACACAATTATGTTTATATTTATATTAACTTTCAGTTAAGGACTTTGCACATGATACGCGAACTGCGAATTGGGAACAAATCAATTATTCCATGTTTAATTAATTTTTTTTAAATAAATTTCTTAAATAAAATGCTTAAAATTAATTAATAGATATAATGTTATGAAATTTTTTTTTTCTGCGAATTGAAATATCTAGTCGGGAACTGTCAATCATTTTTGCGAATAAAAAAATCGCTCGTTTTTAACCTCAAATTTGTTTTTGTATGGAATATTCACAATTCGCTGTTCGCGTTTCATGTGAAAGAAATATCAAGAATTGCGAATATTGGTAATTCGCAATTCGCAGTTCGCGTATCATGTGCAAAGTCTTAAGTCTATTACATTTCAAAATAGTTGTCGCCGGTTGACGTACCTGCGCAATAAAAACCAAAATAGAAACGCGGAATATATAACCTTTTAAATTCTATATACCTTCCATTGGTACATTGAGATGTTTGCTCAACAACGTATAATAACGGCCATTCTATATACCTATAATACTTCTATTGGTCAGACGAAACACAAGAAAAATGTGTTATGTTAACTGTTAACTCAAAACTCAATCTCAAACTGTCAATCCATTAAACCAAAAAAAATATAGCTTTAAGCCTGTGCTGCACCGTTTCGATCGTTACAGTTTCGATTCGTTTCAAAAAGTTCAAATTGGACGTCTCCATATATTTTATATGGGAAAATGATTGACTGGACACATAGGTCGAATCAGAACGAATCGAATTAGCCTGGGCTACATATTGTTTCGGTCAGTTTCGATTCGATTCGATTCGATGGTTAAGTTGACTGAACACATAGTTACCGATCGCAATGGATATATTTTGTTTTTGTTATTTTTGAAACAGTCAAATTTCATTTCTCTTTACATTTCCTTCAGTTTAGATTCGCAAAATTCCAACCGTACCGTTTTCGCGTGCGTGCGTAAAGGGTTGACAAATTGAGTAGAACCAATGGAAATATATGGAGCAAATTTAAATGTAGTTTTGCTAACGCACGCGCGCTTCACGCACGCATGAAGTAGATCTAGTTTCTACTATTTTTGAAGCGTAAGCGTTGATATCTAATTTGACATCGAATTTGTTTTTGTTTTTGTGAAATTGTTTTGGTTGCTGTAAATAACATTTTTTTGGTGGTTAAATTAAATAACAAATTGTTTCCTAAATTAGAAAAAAATATAAATTATGCAAAATTATGATGATGTTTTGATTGAGAAAGTGAATTTTATAATTACAAAACTTATAATCATACACAAAATTTATAATATTTAACAATAATCTTTTTAAAAATATTTATTTTATACTCCAAATTTATATTAAGAAATTAATTTACAAAACATCAATATCAAAAATATTAGAACGCACGTGGCATTGTGGTTCACAATTTGTTCTAACGCGTCAAATTTCAATGCCTACATATGTCACGCACATATGACGCGATATTATGTTTCTCGCCTAATTTTATTCATACGAAATATCCACAATAATTTGACAAATAAAAATTATTATCTGTGTAACATTTTGGTCATATTTCTCTGTGAAAACCTTAGATAATGGAACTAAGGATGTAGTACCTAGAAAAAAAATTGAAGATTTTTACGCATACTATTGCACTCACTTGTATATGTGTAAGTTTCTCCATTGACGTAGATTTATGGGGGCGGAATAGGGGCATTATCACTGCTAATAGAAAAACAATTAATGTATCAAAAACAAAAATGATATAATAATTTATTTAGTATGAATATTCTTCTATAATAAATGATAAGAAATTTAAAATAAATAAAAAAAAAAATAATTATGGTTACGTTTTTTATATTTTCAATTTCCTTTCAATAAAATTAATTTTGTGAACTTAGATCTAATAGATTCTCTCTCTGAAATTTTCTTAGACATAAAGAAATACCTAGTATTGAGGTATTTTTCAATATTTTATTTAACTAATAATGGAAAATTATCAATTTGGACATGTGATCTGTTTGAAAATTGACTTCATTTTATTTAGACAATTTATTTGATTTTGTTTTAAATATTATGATCTTAAAATTGATATATCATTTTTTTCGAATCTCACTTTCAACCACTTTACATATTGAGAGGCGCCCACCGAAAATTATATAACCGCACGCCAATGCCGCTGTACCCACATTGATATGATTGGTTGAAATCAATCTTGTTTATGTAAACAAACAAAAAAAATCTAACAATTATTGTAGAAATTATTAATATTTCTGACAAGAATAAACCTTACTTTTAAGGATTTACTTAAGATATTTTTAAAACATTCAGTTTATTAATTTTTTCACTAAAATATTTTCGGTTTTACAAATTTTCATCTAAAATTAAAAAAAAATTGACGTAAACAAACCGAATATCAGTGTGGAACTACAGAAGCAAAAAAACTAGATTTTTTTTAAAAATTATACCAGATGCTTAGGTTTTTTAAAAAAATGTATTGAAATAAATTTCTAGCTGTTACATTTTTAGGTATGTTGGCTACACTGAGCACATTTATATCAGAGACAGAGACAACACTATTTCGCTTAAGTAGGGTACAGTCTTGAGGAGTGAAAGAGCAAAATAAAACAGAAAAATCTTCAAAATGAAATTCACTTTATAGTGTAAAAACAGCTACGTAGGGCATCCTTAGTTCCATTATCTAAGGTGAAAACAGAGTTTCACAAAATTGTGAGTAAAATTGACAAAAAAAATTCTTAATAGTGTTTCAGTTTTTTAGGGAACTTTTTTTTATTTGTTCTGCAATAAGAAAATCATGAATGATAACGACTGATTACAAATTTGGGGAAATTTTGTATCTGTAATATAATATTTTATTTAAATATTAATATTTATATAAAATTGAAATTAAATTTTAAAAAATAATATCTTTATTTCATATTTTAAATTTCCATGTTTACTATATTCAATTCAATTTATATTTCCCTAAAATTTCCATTTAAGGGGTTTTAATTTGTTTTGAAAAGTACAATCAGATTGTACAGTGTATACCGATTTTTTAAAACATTCGATCGAGTAAAGCATGCGATAAACATAATATTGCGGCAGATACGAGTTTGCGTGCGTAAAGCGTTGATAAGTTGATTAGAACCAATGGAAATATATGGAGCAACTTTAAATGTAGTTTTGCTAACGCACGCACGCTTCACGCATGCATGAAGTAGATCTACTATTTCTACTATTTTTGAAGCGTAAGCGTTGATATCTAATTTGACATCGAATTTGTTTTTGTTTTTGTGAAATTGTTTTGGGTGTTGTAAATAACATTTTTTTTGGTGGTTAAATTAAATAACAAATTGTTTGTTAAATAAGAAAAAAATATAAATTATGGAAAATTATGATGAAGTTTTGATTGAGAAAGTGAAAAGTAATGAATTTTATTATCACAAAACTTATAATATTCAACAATAATCTTTTTAAAAATATTTATTCTATACACCAAATTTATAAATAAAAATTATTAAGAAATTAATGTACAAAACATCAAAATCAAAAATATTAAAACGCACGCGGCATTGTGGTTCACAATTTGTTACCAACGCGTCAAAATTCAATGCCTAGATTTCATTCCTACATATGTCACGCACGCGACATTATGTTTCTCGCCTAACTTACAAATACCAATATTAAAATGCATGATAGCCCGAGCAGAATCAACTCAGAATACATACGCAGCCTACATAAGAAATGCCAAACAAATTTAAAATGTATGAAAATATATGAAACCGATTATAACATACGCAGCCTCGTCGCAGAATCGAGAAAAAAGTTAACCAACCAACTTTTAACTTTTTCCTTAAGTACGCTGGTAAATGTCACATTAATAACAGGTAGAAAAATATTGTTAGTGTAAATCTTAGAGTAAATAAACAGAATACGCTATAATGCTATTTTGCCCCTACGAACTCGGTCGCCGTTTTTTAGAGCTTTTACTTGTCAGAAAAACTGAGATTAGTTGTCAGAAAACCGCTAATTTGCTGTCAAAAAAAAAATTATTATAGGAGCTGATGAGTGCTTTTTTTACTTGTCAGAAAAACTGAGTTTATTAAAGCTTTTTAAAAAGTCGTAGTCAGAATAATTTTGATATGAGGCGCGGTTAGTATTTCTGACTGAATTATTAAAAAATATATATTTTAAGACACAAAAAATAAAATTAAATGGTTTTCTGCTGTAAATATGTTAACCGAGGTTTATTATTTTATTTTCATAACTAATCTCAAAAATATTTACAATTTATTCAAGTCTATCATTTGGTATATTAAATAAAAGCTTTTCTTAAATAAAAAGAGCTTTTATACAATTGCTGCAGTTTCTGAAGCCGTCACTACAAAAAAACATCTCTTTTCCCCCACAAGAAACGGTGGCACGATTTTATCGATATAGCGTCTCCTGTATATTTACTCTAAGGTGTAAATTGGTAGTTAGAACATTTTTTTCGCAGCAAAACTACTTTTGATTGTGTTCGGTAAATATTTTTTCTTACGTTGGCTGCGTACACAGTTGATTCTGCTCGGACTATTACTCTAATGGCCCAAATACATGTGTGTTTTTTAGGTGCGTTGAGGCATCCTTTGCTGCAAATATTATTTAGAACAATTGGGTTTTCTATGTAACTAATTACATGGCTGCAACGCACTGCGTTGCGCCGAAGCAAAACAGCTCTATTTCTAAATTTTGCTGCGCGCCGGCAATGCTGCCACAAGAAATATTAAAAAAATGCATCAGACAACTGTGAAGAAAAAAATATTTTTTGGCATTAGTTATTTTATTTAGTGATTTGGATTTCTAAAAACAAAAAAAAAAAAATATTGAAGAAAAACTAATAGATTTTGTTAAGAATAATACTATGATATATATCTTTTTATCTGAGACAAAAAAAAATTAATTTCTTTGACAGAAACATGTATGAAAAATATGTTCATGTGTTTGGTATGCTTTGCTGCACGATTTAAAGCATGCCTCAAAGCACCAAAAAAACGCACGTGTATTTCAAGCATAACACTTATGCTTCAGACAGTCACGCCGCTCGTGCCATTGCCGTTTTCAGTTTGGAATATCAAAAGACGCTGGTGTTGTTGGTGACGACTTTGTGTAGACAGACTCGCCGCATTGAATCATTTAAATAAAAGTATATTGGTTGATGTTAAAAAACCATTTCTATTAAATATTGTGAATTAAATATATCAAATATTGTGTTAAAAATAATTTACAATAAAATATGCCTTCAGATTGTTATTATATTTTTAACTTTAATTACCTGTTATTTAGTTAAAATTACATTTTCTCTCACAAATGGATATATAAATATCTACCACATTTTTTGTTGTACAAAATTTTATTTTTAATAAAATTTTATAAATTTCTATTAATTCTACAACAAATTCCATTTTTAAAAAATGATTTTTCATAAATAAAAAAAAAATCAACAAAACAATATTTTTATGTCATACAACAATTTTCATATCAATTAGACATTTGGAAACGGCAACGACTTTTTGTCTGCTTGTCTGCTTTCATATATTTCTATATATTTTAACTTTTGTTTGACGTTCCAAACCTTCAACGGCAACGGCGCAGACTTCTTCAACGGCGAGACTATCTCTGGGGTTAGGCTGTAGAGGTTGTAGGATAATAAATAATGTTTTAAATATTTTAATATATCAAAATGTAAGGTTTTTTGTTATGTTTGCCAAAAAACGAATTAAAATTCTAATCTAATATACATTTTCAATAAATAGTATTATCTTGGTAGACTCTAAATTATCTTTTAATGTATACTATTATTGCAAAATCATATAAAATGTTAAGATTTATATTTAGAAATAATAAAGCTTTAATGGTCCATATATTCCTTAATAAGAATAACGTTCATTAGTTATGTCAGTAATTAATAAGTCTTTGGTTTTAATTAATAAAATGTAAAAATATATTTTCTTGGTGAAAAATTAAATTTTTGATCAACTTATATAAATCTGTTCCATTTCAATTTCTATCACGGAAAATTTGTTTTTGACGATTTTTTTATGGTTTTATATTTTATGCTAGACATACTCTCGCCGCGCCGCATCTGACGGTTTGAAATGTCAAATGATGGCTGTGAGCTGTGATGTGATCCTGTGATTTTTGAGTAGATACTCTTAAAGCGGCAGAGCGTCATGAGAACTAAAAAACATAAGCAAACATTCTTTTTTTATAGAAAATTTCATGTTTTATAAAATTGTTATATACAATTTCGTTAGTTTTTACTGCTTCAATTAATTTTTCTTCAAAACTCATCTTACTTCTTTAACAATTTTTTTTTTATGAGAATAACAATATAAAAAACTGACATTCCAAATCGACACTGCGGCAAACAGTTAAAATTCAACAAACATTGTTGCTGCGGCACCGGCGCCGGCGGTACAACGGCGGCGATTTTATCTGCTTTCATATATTTCCATCCATTATTTCTATATATCCGAACTTCTGTTTAATAGCGCGGCACCAGCGGCGAGAGTATCTCTTGCATTAAAATGCATAACAGTTTAGCTTAGCATAAAAACTGAATATGGCGAAATCGTTTCTAAAAAAAATGTTGCCCGTATTCTGTATTTTTTTGCGTTCGTTCTTAAAAATGTTGCCTGTAAATCTTATGTTAAATTTCTTTGACCAGATCAAAAAATTTGAGATTTTTTATGTTCAAAGAAATTTGCGACGAGATTGATTTTTTTTGTATATAAAAAAAAATATATAGATAATATTAGTAAACATGTAGATTTATCTCTCGAGAAACGAATTCATAATTAGTATGTCTTAATAAATATAATACATTCTACCATATAGGCAAACTAGGCGGTCGCCTAGGGCGCTGAACTGTTGAGGGCGCCAAAATTCGGGAGAAAAATATTAAGATACTGCTTACTACATAAACAACATATACTTTATATCTAAATGTGTTTCTTACCTCAGTACGCAAAATAAAAGTATAAAATAGAATGTTTTTAAATAAATTTATTTTTAACAAAAACACTACCAAACGCCACTATAAATTTTTCCTAATAAATTTTCAGAAAATTTAAAATTCTGTGAAAAGTCATGGACGCCTATGAAATACTTTCTCAATTTCAATTCAAAATTTCAAAATTTGAATATTTTGTTTTTATGTATAACTTTTAAAAAAAGTAGCTTTTATTTTTCTCTCAACAGTTTTTAAAAAAACGTATAACTAAAAAAAAGTATCTTCATACTTTTCTCGAATTTTGGCGCCCTCAACAGTTTAGCGTTACCTGTATTATTTACAAATGAATTCTAATTATTGTTATTATTTACATATATATAAAAATAACAAAGTTAAAAGAAATTTAATCAGGTGGATAATAAAACAACAAAAAAAAAAATTGAAAAAAATGTTATACCATTTTACATTTTTAATAATAAATAATTAATTATATGTATTAATATTATTCTTAAACTCTAATTTTTACCCTAAATTCACTATAAGATCAATTTTATGGAGCAACATTTTTTTTAAATATCTGTTTTCATTGGTAGAGAGGGCGCCACAAAAAATATAGCCTAGGGCGCGAGCTTAAAAAAATATTTTTGAGCCACCCCTAAAGATAAAATCCCACTGAGTTTTTTGAAGTGGATGACGGATCCCTTATTCGTAAGAAATGCAATTTTTCCATATAAACTTAACATGCGATAGCTAGTGGTAACACTGTGAATTAAAAATTGAGATTTTGGTATGAAATCTGACGGTATATTAGATATTAAAATTATTTTTTGTAATTGTACGTGTCATTTCATTTTGGCCATTTTTAAATTTCATTTTGTGCTTGGCTTGTGTAAAATATAATTAAGTAATAAACAATTAAGTATTGTTTTATTACGTTCTGATAAATTTTTATAATTAATAAAGGTGAGGTTTTGTTTCTACATTTTTTCCTACAATTATTGTACAACATAAATTGTAAAAAAAAAAATTGTATTAATTTAATCTTTTAATATTTATAGAAAAAATGGCAACATTTTTCAAACACAAATTGTGGAAGATTAGCTAAAAAAGAAAGAATTCAAAATATTATGAAGGAAATAAATTCAACAGGAAATCAGATAGAAAATTTAAATGTAAATTTATTTTATATAATATGTATTTAACAAAACTAAATAAACATTTAAAAAGAAATTTTTTGAGAATATGTTTTTTTTTTTATTTATTAAACCGAAATAAAAATGGTGGAGCAATGGTGGAAAATAAAATAATTTAAAAAGTGCCATCTGTTAGCAATGATAAAGTTTCATAAAAATTCCGCTGTAACCTGACATGTCCCTTATGTGCATACCTTATGCTAAGCGGACATGACTAATGTATTTGTTATGGACGGATAAGGTGTATGTCATGCCTTACGAATAAGGGATACATAAGGCTTATGTCAGGCTTATGCACTTCAGTGGGATGACAAAACTATTACCAATCTTTAAAAAAAAGATAAAAATATAGTTCTTCACATTGAGACTAGGTAACATGACTCCTAGCGGAATTTTGTGAAACCCGAATAACTAGATTGAATATGTCAAATTCTTTAATTTTGTATTGAAAAATTGATAGAGATATCTAAATAAATAAATTAATAATATTATTTGCGCCAAATATTGGCATTTTTTAATAATTTTGATAAAAATAAATATCAAATTAAATATATACTGGTCTAAATACTTGGTAAGTGGTAAACTTATACTAAAAAAATATATATATTATAATCAAAATATTTTTATATCCAAATTTAGAATTTCCAAAAAGATGGAAAAAATAAAAACACAATATTGCGGAGTGCCACATTGTCGGAGTTATAAAAATCCATCAATATAGCTTCATCAATATTTTTTTTTTAATTTATTTTCAAATTTGGACTTTATAGATTCATCTTCATCCAAATATTTCTTCATAAAAGGAACAAATTGTTTTAAATATTCATTTTCAGAAAATAACATTTCGTAAAATTATTTATTATCATTATTTTGTGTGGTCAATATAATATCCGATCTATAACGATTTTTCATGCGTGCTAATTCTGATTTAGGGGCACCTACAAATTAAAAAGTAATGAAATATAATAATAATTGTTGTTTTTTATTTTTACCTTGAAGCAATTTTGCAAAAATTTGATGATTCATTTCATCAGATACGGTTTCTGGATTAGAGTATTTTTTCTGGACGTGACACATATTCTTTATTTTTATACCACTATATGCAGAGGCAATCCATTTTCCAATTTTTCCCCAATTTTGCTTTAACTCTGTGCAGCTCAGTGGGTACAAAATTGGATTTCTAATGGATACGATAATATGTCACATAAGAGTTATTATTCATTACAACAGATTGATTTAAAAAAAAATAAGTACCTATGAATAAAAATCAAGCACGCTGCAATATGCTTGCATTTTTCGCCGATGCCAACCTTGCATGAACAAGTACAAATCCATTCTGAAACTTGCGACAAAAGGTTATCAAGTTTAACTTCATGCGGCTTTTTGGTCATTTCAGATGTTTGGATGACATAACCCAAAACTCTGTTTTTGGCAGGTAAAGGTGCAACACCTAACAAATAAATCCAACCAGCATCTACAATATTCTCTTCTTCTCGTAGCGGTCGTACCGTTCCTTTAAAATATTCTGCGATGCTGTCCAAATACAATTTCATTAATATTCCGCCATCGATATTATTATTTAATAAACTTGAAAAAGAATTATATTTAAATTAGTATTATTGCCTGGCTCTATTTATAATACATTAACTAATTAATTAAACTAAAACAATTACCTCCTAAAAATCAAAACTAAGAACATATATGCAGTTCATTAAATTAAAAATATAATTGGATTGTTAATCTTATGTACTATTTGTTTACATTTTTAATTAAGATTTTTAGAAGAAATTTGGCTGTGTCACACTAAACATGTATTTATTTAATATACTTACATGTTTTTGGAAGCCATTCCACTTATTTTTACCATTCTACCAAAACTTAAAACAAATATTTACTTAATTAAATGCTTATGGTTTTTTAAATATCTCCATATAAATTAATATACAACGATCGGTTGTCAAAATTCTATCTCTGAATTTGAGTGCTAATTTTTTCCGCTTGGAGCGTGGAAATCACTTTACCTAGTCCCAATAGTTGGCAGACATCTGGTGTAAATGGCATTAGATGGCGCTGGTCAACAATGCTGCTTACAAATTTAGCATAAAATTGACGCATTTTCAAAAAAATAATAACTCCAAATTCCAAACACATAACTTGTCTGTCTCTGTCAGTTTGAGTTTGACTTTGGAAATTTATGTTTGGCGTGTTGTGTTGTTGTGTTAGCCTTCGTGCGGAAAGTAAAAACTTAACTGGGATTTTTAGTTAATTAAATATAAATATAAATATTTTGCAACTTAGCAAAACGATATACATATGAATATATTTTTAAAAATGTTTTTAATGGTTTTTAAAAAAGGATTAAATTAAAATTAGTTTTTATGTGGGCGCTGCATTACCCAATAAAATTGAGTATGCGAAATCGCAAAGTGGATAAAAAGTTCAAAGAAGAGTGAAGCAATAAAGCAAAAAAAAAAATCTCTTGTGTAGTGTTTGTTATTTTTTGTATGGCGTAGTGTTTATATAAAAAAAAGATTTTTCTGAAAAAAAGTGTAATATTATATTAATATATTAAATTAAAAGTTTATAAAAACCAAAAAAAAAAATTAACTTTTTTATACAAATAGTTTCTTTGCAATAAAATTTTCTTTGTAGCCTAATAAATGAATAAATCTTTTCTTATCTGTCATAAATCATAAATAAGGATCAAATTATATCTAATAAAATCAACCATCTTAAAACTTTCGATATATGTACACATTTATTATATATACAACAATATAAATATAATATTTATATATGTTCATTTTATCTATCAAAAATTTTGTGTGTAGATTAATTATTTTTATCCATTGGAATTCGAAGGTCTTACATAGTACAACACCCACCTGCACCCGTTTCTCTTTGGGATTTTCGTCATCATAAAGAAACGTGAATTTGGTGGAATAAAAATAAATATATAAGTACATACATTGTTTTTCTTAAAATCCGGATCTTTCATACATTCAAATTCAATAGCAAAATTCCGGGCCAATAAATTTGGCTTGGATTTAATAATTAAGAGAAAATGAGTTGGGGAACAGAGTTATGGGTAAGTTTTTAATGGACTTTTTATATATATAAAAAAAAAAATAACAAAATTATATTTATACTATAAGACAGCAATAAATAAATTTATAATGGTATATTGCTTTGCTTAATTTTTGAATAATGGGTGTGTTAAAAATGTATAGTAATAATAATATAAAATATATATATAATTAATTAATTTCAGTCTAAATAATAAGTAAATTTGATTTATAAGTCTCTAATAATTAAATATTTGCCTTATTTTAAGTATATAGGTATATATGCAAAATTGTACTATGACTCACCAAGTTTACTTAAAAAGATATGCATTTAATCTGGAAAATTATTTTTTCATTATTTATACAAAAAAATAATGAAATTATTATTGAAATAATATTTCGAATCGATTTATAGCAAATATATTTACTTAGGTATAATAATGAAATATTAGGTTTGATTATTGGATATTTATCTATTTACTTAATATGATTCTTCTAACCGTTTTTTATTTTAGTGAAACCTACTTTTATACTGTATTGAAACCTTTAACATCACATACATTTTTGAGTATTTTATTAGTTGAATTTGATGAAATTAATTCATATATATACAAGTTTGTATTAATATAATTAAATTCATATTTTTGATTTAATAATGTTTTGACATCTGGACATGTAAATTGTCTTGTGTAAGAGTTCGCTGTTATTGGAAAGGTTTGCAAGAGTATTTTAAATACGTTAAAATACAATTATTAACATAAATAACATTATATAACTAATAATTTGTTATAAAAACTGCTGTTGAATATAAATTTGACAAATAAAAGTGTATCCACTTTAAATTTGTAAATTACAATTAATATACATTACATATTTCATATCTATCGTCATTTCGTTTATAGCATGTATGCATATATAAAAATTTGACTAAAATTATATATATATATATATTTAAGTATAAATTTTTCTAAAACTTCTATTACATTTTCAAGTACCTATTATATATAAAGGGTGTTCAAAATTGAGGTATCATTTTAATTTGAATAAAAAAAGACTTTTTTTTTTTAAATATTAAATATATATTTTTATTTTAATTTATTACAAATAGGTTCCGGTTAATAATGAAAAATTATGTCGCCAAGTGCCCCCCCCCCCCTACTGGCTCGGCAGGCTCCCAATCTTCTGAATCACGTTGTTGAAAAAACTGTTGTCAATGGTTGAAATCTGCTCGATAATGTTGTTTTTAAGCTCTTGAATTGTTGTGGGATTATTGCTGTACACTTTCGATTTCAGAAAACCCCACAAAAAAAAATTCAACGGTGTCAAATCGCACGATCTTGGTGCCCAATTCACTCCTCCTCTACGAGAAATAATGCGATCTTCGAACTTTTCCTTCAAAAGATCCATTGTTTCTCTTCAAAAGATCCAGTGGCACCGTCCTGTTGAAACTACATATTCTCTACGTCATCGCATTTCCATTTGCGTTTTCAAAAATAATGGTCCGATGATTCCTCCTGACCACAAACCACAACATACCGTAACTTTTTGTAGATGTAATGGTTGCTCTAAGATAACCCTTGGATTCTCTTCATCCCAAATCCGGTAATTTTGTTTATTGACGTAGCCATTGAGCTGGAAATGTGCTTCGTCGGTGAAGATTATTTTGTTAAAAAAATTCTCATTTTCTTCTTGTTTTTCGATTGTCCAAGAAACGAATTGCCGACGTAATGCATGGTCTAAATTCTTGCGTCAGCTGGATCTTATAAGCCTTTAAATGGAGATCACGATGCAAAATGTTGAATAATGTGGATGGTTTGATGTTTAATTGCTGCGAACGATGACGAATGGAAGTTTTTGGATCTTCTTCAACACTTCTGCTCACAGCTGCTACATTCTCGGTTGAACGGCCACTACATTGATAAATTTTCCTTCTGTTATCATTAACAGATTCAGTTTCTAGAAATTTATCAACCATCAGCTTGATGGCACGATTTGTTGGAGCATTTTCTCTACCAAATTTTGTTCGAAATTTCCTAATTACATCTTGAAAACTTTTACCATTTTCAAAAAATGTTTTAATAACAAAAACACGTTCCTTCGTGTAGCGTTTCATATTAACTAACCGGAATGTATTTAGAATATACCTGAAGAACCCTCGTATAAAAATTCCTGGTAGAAAAAAAATGGCGACAAAACCAAAATGATACCTCAATTTTGAACACCCTTTATATATAGACGTAATTTTCGTATAATGTCTACGGCTACTTTAAAATTACCTGTTCATATTTTTTTGATATTTTTTATTGTTCTAATATGGCAACATAGCATTATAAACTCTCAGATATTTATATATATAAGTATATAAGTATATATTTTATTAACTTGGCTATAACAGCTTTACTGAACAGGTAAAAATGTTTTTTATTTGTATATAACTATATATACGATTATTATGTTTGTATATCTCATTTTTCTGATTAATACTTTATTCATTTTTTTTTTTTGTAAAATGAACAGCTCAACTTAATAAAAATGAAATTTAGCAGTTATGTAGAGGAAAAAGAGGGAT
This sequence comes from Rhamphomyia laevipes, assembly GCA_963920725.1. Classification (NCBI taxonomy): domain Eukaryota; kingdom Metazoa; phylum Arthropoda; class Insecta; order Diptera; family Empididae; genus Rhamphomyia; species Rhamphomyia laevipes. Next base: position 30,017,367 of record OY987255.1, read on the forward strand.
CGTGAATAATTTAATTTATATATTAAGTATATGTATATATTATATATATATATATATACTCAACTCGTATATTCGTTATTATACTTAACATAAACAAGAATAAAATCGGACAGAAATTTTAAATCTTTGATATTTGAACTTTTTTTTTTATTTATACATATATATTTTCTTGTTAGACTTGAAATTTTAACTAGCGATTTTAATGTTATTTTTGCTTTAAAAAAGGTCTAAATTTTCGTGGCCATAAATATTGAATTATTTATCTAAAAATCAGAATATTATTGTATTATTAACTCTGAGATTTGAAGGTTGAATAAAAGAAATTTTACTTTTGTTGTATATAAGTTGACATTTTGCAATTTTTAATTATTTTATTGATCTTAGATTTTATAATTCGTTAAATAAATTTTTCTAAATTATTTGGTGTTCCGTATTATCTTAAAAATGTTACCTTGTAATCTAATTCAATTAGTCGTAAAGGTAACATTAAAAAATGGAAAAAAAAGTGTTTCTCCAATTTGTAAAAATTAATAATTTAAGTTGAAATATTTCTTTGAACATTTTGCAAATATAATGCAAAAAAAAAAATTGCAAATAAAAACTCTAGGTGTTAAAGTTAAACAATATATATTTTAAATGGGGTCAAAATATTAAAGCCTTAATGTAGGAACAAAGAAATAATTAAGACATTTTTGAGACATGAAATATAAAACTTTAATATTTAATATAATTAATAAAATAAGTTTTATAAATTTTAATATTTGAAATGGATAATTATAATAGTTAACTATATATAACTATATGTAATTGTTGTTAAATTTAAATATTAGGTAAGGTTTAGAGTAAGGGTTAACCACATACAGCCCTAATCACTGCAGGTTTATTGTGATATGATATCCCTGCTAATTATACGTCATTGACTAAGCAAACGCTTTTGATAATGCAGTGTAACTGCTTCAGTGTCAGCCATATTTCAGATGGAGCAATAATGTAGCTCTCAAGGTGTGAAGCCGTTTGGGTATCAACGGATCACAGCCATATGTTCCACCGTTTCGTTCTTATGTTCACACTTCACAGAATGTATAGGTTCTGATAGCCCAATTGTATCTAGGTGCTTTTTAAGGTAGCTGTGCCCTGACACAATGCCTACAATTGTTCTGGCTTTTTCCCGCTCATTAGAAGACGATCTGTTGTTTTTTGATGGTCTTTGAATATCTCAGCCTTTCACGAATTTTCCAGTGTATTTTGAGAGTGGACAGTCTTTTTCCCTTTGGAACAGGATGAGTCACCACAAAATTAAAATCACATATATATATATATATATATATATATATAAATAAAAAAAATTATAGTTAATAATTACAATTATATATATATATATATATACCGTATATACTTACATATATATTGTAAATATATAAGTAATTATATTCTTACAAAAAAAAACTTACTTTATATTATAAATGAGTAAAAAACAAGATATTAAGTATATGTAAGTAAGTATTATATAATGTTTTTTTTTACCACCGAATGATAAGGGAAAACCTAGAAAAATCAATACAGAAATTATGGTTTTTTAAAAAATATAAATATAAGTATATACTTATAATTATATTGCATATTTATATACACTTGTTACAAAAGTTTAATGAACTTATTGCATGAATAAAATTTTTGCTGAAAATTTTTTTTTTTTGTTTAATTCTTAAATTCAACCATTACATAGCAATGGAATTTTCTTCAGTAGATGTATTTATATAAGTATATTATTTATATTTATACACATGAAAAATATGATTTTATTATATAACAATTTAGAGGATTACTTTTAAAGTGTCTCGACCTATAAACATAGTTTTTTATTTATATAATATTATAAACTTAAAATGACAATTTTAGTTTTCAGTTTTTTATTAAGTATTATAACTAAAAATTTAAATTTTAGTTAGATTATGGGTTATAGTTAAATTTAATTTTAGTTAAACGCAATTCCCAATTTTTACAAGAATTGATTTCCTCATAATTTTTAATAAATTTCTAATATTTTTTTTTAACAATTTCTAGTCTACTTTACATTACATTACATTATAAGAATATATTAACGACTATAGTAAGTAACAAAGTCAGCGTACACATTTATTTAAGTTTACGCTTTTATTGTGACATACTTAATATGAAATTTGATTATAATATATATACATACTTACTTCATCTAAATTGCATACTTAAGTGTATAAATAATATATTATTGAATATGTGAGGGATCACCGAAATTAATATATAGCCATATGGATGTGAATGATATAACTAGTCATTTTTATTCAATAGCTCTAAATTGCACTATATATCCGAAAATTTATTGTTTACGTATAAAATGAAAATTTATAAGATTAAGTAATGATAACTGACTTTTTCTCTGAAAAATCCAAAGAAAATATATAAAAATCAAAACTTTTTAATTAATATTTTATTTTAATCATATTGAGTAATTAATTAATTACAGAATATAGTGCGACAAAATTGTAACATTATAATTTATGAATGATATATATATATATATATATCGTATGATTCAAGGTTTAATAACTGGCTGTCCTGTAAATAATATAAATACAAGGGAAAAATAAATAATATAAATACAAAATTAACATAACTTTATATGGTCATAGATAAAATTTAAATATCTGTCAATAAAAATACGAGGGGGAGCCAAGTATACAATAATATACATATATATAAGTATATATATATTCCGATAAACGAATATCAAAGAATATTAGAAACAATATGATAACATCAGATATAATATTTGATGGAATTATATGAAATGAGATGATGTCAGCCATACCAATTCTGTGTTGCTTCCACTTAAATCCGATAACGTAATCACATTTGTAAATATAATTTTTTTAGTTATAAGCTAAGTACATATCGTATTAGTACGCTGGTAAAAATGGTAGTATAAAATATTGTACAAAATTTAATTTAAGTTTGAGCTGATTTGGAAATAGATGGCGATAATTTGAAAATCAGCTGATTGTCTAAATTAAAATAAATCAACTGATCAAAACTGTCAAATCTGTTGACAAGACTGAGTAAAATAAATTTTTACCCGCAGTTTTTACCAGCCTGCCTATAAAAATTTCTGGTATAAATTTGACGTTTTTTTATACACATGCATGCCACCGGTATCTCAGAAAATGAATTACTAAAATTCCTTTTTTTTTTAACTGGATACTAAGTCTAGGTTCTCACCGGATTTTGTTTTGTTAAAATTAACAAAACTATTTTGACATCTCACACGGATAGTATAAAATCATACTACTACATAAAAATTATTGTGTATAAACACAAAAAATATTAACGCATACTATAAAATTAACAAAGTTATTAACAATGAAAAGTAGTCGATCATACATATTTTGCTTTGTTATTTACAATGTTTTTGTGTACCAACCCTGCAAAAAATGAATTTCCCAAGGGAAATTTTATACCAGCTGCTATTTTTGACAAATATTTTGAAATATAATATCAAATGAAAATCAATAATCAAAAAATTATTTTAATATTTACAAAATATTATTTGTTATTTTGAGTTAGAAGAAAAAAAAATTTGCGATTATGACAAAAAGGGGAGAAAATTTAAACAGAAGTTTAAATTTGAATGAAAAAACTTTTAAAATATTCAATTGAAATTTCAGATATTTTTATTTTTGTAAACAAAAATATATTTCAATGAAAATTTCTTTCATATTCAGTTATACATTTCAAATTTTGTTTTGACATTATTGACAGAAATTTCAAATATATTACTAATACATTCTCAAAAATTTACTACTACATGAACAGCGATAGTTTTGTTAATTTTAACAAAGAAAATCTTGGTGTGAATGAGGACTAAGTCTAGGTTCTCACCGGACTTTGTTTTGTTAAAATTAACAAAACTATTTCGACATCTCACACGGATAGTATAAAATCATACTACTACATAAAAATTATTGTGTATAAACACAAAAAATTTTAACGCACACTATAAAATTAACAAAGTTATTAACGATGAAAAGTTGTCGAGCATACATATTTTGCTTTGTTATTTACAATGTTTTTGTGTACCAACCCTGCAAAAAATGAATTTCCCAAGGGAAATTTTATACCAGCTGATATTTTGAAGTATGATATCAAATGAAAATCAATAATCAAATAATTATTTTAATATTTACAAAATATTATTTGTTATTTTGAGTTTGAGGAAAAAAAAATTTGCGATTATGACAAAAAGAGGAGAAAATTTAAACAGAAGTTTAAATTTGAATGTTTGTAAAATTAAAAAACTATTAAAATATATTCAATTGAAATTTCAGATATTTTTTTTTCAATGAAAATATCTTTAATATTTTAATATCTCAATAAAGTTATACATTTCAAATTTTGTTTTGACATTATTGACAGAAATTTCAAATATATTACTAATACATTCTCAAAAATTTACTACTACATGAACAGCGATAGTTTTGTTCTCATTCACACCAAGATTTTCTTTGTTAAAATTAAGAAAACTATCGCTGTTCATGTAGTAGTACATTTTTGAGAATGATTAGTAATATATTTGAAGTTTCTGTCAATAATGTCAAAACAAAATTTGAAATGTATAACTTGTGGAATTTATTAAAATATTAAAATATTAAAGAAATTTTCATTGAAATAATTTTTTGTGGACACAAATAAAAATATCTGAAATTTAAATTGAAAATTTTAAAAGCTTTTTCATTTTACATTCAAATTTAAACTTCTGTTTAAATTTTCTCCTCTTTTTGTCACAATCGCAATTTTTTTTTCTCAAACTCAAAATAACAAATAATATTTTGTAAATATTAAAATAATTATTTGATTATTGATTTTCATTTGATATCAAATATCATATTTCAAAATATTTGTCAAAAATATCAGCTGGTATAAAATTTCCCTTGGGAAATTTGTTTTTTGCAGGGTTGGTACACAAAAACATTGTAAATAACAAAGCAAAATATGTATGTTCGACAACTTTTCATCATTGTTAATAACTTTGTTAATTTTATAGTGGTGTTAAAAAATTTTGTGTTTATACGTTTATACACAATAATTTTTATGTAGTAATACACAATAATTTTTATGTAGTAGTATGATTTTATACTATCCGTGTGAGATGTCAAAATAGTTTTGTTAATTTTAACAAAACAAAGTCCGGTGTGATCTACTAGACTAACAGAATACTATAAAAAAAATTATCTTTGTCGCTGGTAAAATTTTGTATGAAAATTCGAGTTTTTTTTAGGTGCGTACTACTAGTAGGATATTTAGCTTAAGAGCATACTATAATACTTAGCATTAATTATAAAATTAGTTTTTAAGAAGTAAATTTTCTTTACCAAAAAGAATTTGAAAAATCCTTAATTTCCGGCAACTGAATTTATAGAATATGATTTTTTTTTTACAGTTTTATTTATATAAGTATATTATGTATCTATATATAATATTTACATAACATTTAAAAATTTCTATTATAAAGATATTGATCATGTTTTTTGAATTACACTGTAAAGTACATACTATAATTAAAGCAGGTACAAATTTCTGTATTACTTAGGATAATCAAAAAAAAAAAATTTAAACCATGTAATTAAATATTATTTATTAAGAATAAAATATAGAATTTAGTATAAAATCCATGTAAAATTCGAATTCAACAAACATTCTAAAATTCGATTATATATGTATATACATAACACGAAACAAAGTCTAGTCTAGACTAAGGATTGGTTGGAAATACTTAATTGTATATCATTTATATAAAAATATAGTCACTTGGGCTCCCCAAATATAAAAAAAAAATTTTAACGTATAATAATCAAATACTCGTAAAAAACATCATTTTTATGGAAAAAATCATAACATTTAATATAATTAGAAATATTTTATATATATACATATATACTTAAATGTATAATACTACACATCCTCAATAAAATGAAATTGCCTTTTAGGTTAAAATAACACATACTATAATAAAATATTGCAATTTTTGCATTAGTTTGCCGTAAAAATCGATATAAACTAATATAAACTATAGTATATAAACTAATATATATAATACAAAAACTATATAATACAATTGTGAAAAGTTTATAGATTAATTTATTTAAACGAGAAATGTAATCTGCTATAATGTTGTTTTATTGAAGATATTTAGGAAGCATACAAGTTATAACACTAATAATTGTTTATTCTTGAAAAGGACTATTCCAAGTCAAGTTAAAATATACTTTACGTGCGTAGTATGGACCACTTACATACTACGTACGTAAAGTTAGCAGAACACTTTTGGAATATCGAGTTGAAACTTATTCTATAATTTGTTGTGAATTTGTTGTAAATTTGTTGTGAAAATAAATATTTTGTTGCGTGCGTTTTTTTTAAAAGAAACCGGGTGTTCTGTCAACTTTACGTTAAGTTAGCAGAACATTTTCTTAAAAAACCATAAATTAAAAATTTTGACAACAGTTTATGATTAAACTAATTTGTTGTGAAACGCAACATTTTGTTGCGTGCATTTTTTTAAAAAAAAACCGGGTGTACTGCTAACTTTACGTAAACTTAGCAGAACATTTTCTTAAAAAGCCATAAAAATCATTTTTTTATTAAATATTCTTATAAACACAATTTGTTGTGATTAAGTTGTGGATAGCAATAATTTGTTACGTGCGGTTTAAATAAAGAAAATCGGTTATCAATCGGTTACATAAAATTAGTAATGTCTAATGTCTGAAAACGCCAAAAATTCTATCTTTACTTAATAATTTCTAAAGTTTACCATTCTATTACAAGTCAAGTTACAACTAGGCATTATTTGATTTTATGTTTAAGTATTCCAAGACAAATATATTATAAAATTTCCAAATACATATTCTAATTCAAGATAGACCGCAATGATTTCAGTTTGATTTATGTTAGGTTGAGTTACAATATTCTAATGTAACTAAATTTATTTATTCTAACTTAATTTTTTAATTATATATATACATATATAACGAATTAATTTGTTAATTATTAATATGTAATATTTTAGTTTGAAACCATGCAGAAATAAGTTATCTTTCTAATAAATACATATTTTTCATGGATTTTTAACTAGGTCTAAAATAAAACAGAATTTATGTTCTCCTGAAAAGTGGTCATTTAAAGTTAGAATTGTATGGATCGAAGACATCGCAATATATATAAATTTACTATTAACAGTTGAAGTAAAAAATACCGAAACTTTTCAACGACAATTGCCGATTATATCAGTGTTGCAAGTTTTATATATATAACATTCCAAATAAATTATGATATTTTTGTTTTGTATACATATACTTATTTACAAAATATTAGATTTTTTGTAATTTTTAGCCCATATTTTCCAAAATGTCAACGTTTTATATAACTCACTCACCAATGATGCTTTATACTCGCACCAGGTTTTTCAAAAATTTCAAAAATGTTTTATTTAAGTTTTCAAACTATATCAACTATTGCATAAATATCATAATTTATACATCAAATCCATTTACAATAATGATGCTTCAATGTTACCGGTTGATCCAGTATTCCGTCAGCATTGTTCAATAATTTTCAGAACAAAAATCGATAAAGCCAAAAATCGATATTTATATACATAGCTATAAAAATTTAGAAATACAGTAAAAGCTCGTTAATTCGGAATGGTCGGGTCGGGGGGAAGGTCTTTCCGAATTAATGAATTTTCCGAATTAACGAGATTTCTTTTTTGCACTAGATTGGGTTTTTATAATCGGGGGTTTTCCTTCAATGTTAAAGTTTTATATCTACTGATTGAAGGCTCATTTCTACTACCAGAAGACATTTTGAATTACTTAAATTTAATATAATGCACTTGAATGTGACTTTAGTTTAAAACCTTTATGTATATGTATACTTTGATGTTACTTAAAATTTGAGCAATTTGACTTCTATAATGCCAATGAACAGAGGAAATCCGCTAATTAATTTAAAATAACCGATTTTTTTTTTTTTACATATCCCAGGAAAATATTTTATTGATTATTTTTGTAATTATTAATATTATTTCAACGTAAACATAATGCGTTAAGATACGACATTTACAGAAATATTAAAGCATAATAATAAACGTCGTAAAGACACCCATCACCGTCCAAACCCAAATACCGGCATAAGAAAATATATTACTAAAAAACAAGAAAAGTATAAAATATTACTCATATTTTTTTTTGTTTATTTTAAAATAAACTGTTATGATCATATTTCATCCTGTTGTTTTACATATTGCTAATGAATAAAAGGAAAAAAATCCTCATTAGTGTCAGAACCTCTAAGTTCTTTAGTTTTATTTGGTGCTGTTAGTAGTTTTCTTAAGAACTGGTATGAATTTTATTGCTGGTTTAAAAATTAATTTGGATTTATAATTAATGAAAAAATTGTTTTGCAGTGTTAATTGGTAGTTTTTAAATCAATTTTTGATAATAATTTTGTATAAAAATTTAATCATTTATATAAAAAAAGTGATTTAAATTATGACGGTAACTGGATATAGCAATTTTATAGAAGTACCCATATACCGCCCATATTGACGGTAATAGGATTTTTTTATAATTGATTTTTAGTTATTTATTTTAATAATTTTTACAAATGTTTTATTTTTATTATGTAGTTCAGTTATTAAAGAATTTGAGGTCCAATTTCCGTCGCTAATTATTTTCCAAAAATTGGGTCGGCGGTAATAGGGGAAATCATACGACGGTGAAGGGAGACGAAGATTAAGGTCTAATTTGTTGTTTTTTTATAATTATTTTCAAATATTTTATGTTTTTTTTAATGAAAATCTATTAGAATATAAAATATTGATATGCACTGCTTTTTTTTAATTAATTCATAAATCTAAATGACCAAAAAACAGAAAAACTATGTATGACGGTGGAAGGATAAATAAACAGTAATAGGGTCCATTATTTCTTATAGAAAAAATATACCTAATACAAACAAAAAATATCAATATGCAAAAGAAGAGCATAATGGAAAATGGAAGTAGTGTTTATAAATGTACAAAATGGAAGTAGTGTTTATAAACGTTCAAAGAGTACTTTCCAGACAGATCGAATTGGGAAGCATAAAAAGGAAACGAAGCTGGAATGCTACACTGGCGGATCCAAGACTACGGGAGGAGTAGAATTTGGAGTTTATGGGAAGAGGCCAAAACATAGAATCTATAAAAATATGGGAACTATATTGACGTGATATAATAAATGCCCTACATTTGTGCATACGGGATACCTAAAAAGAAAATACGTTAGCCGTTAAGGACTATGCCAAATTAAATCTAAACATGTAAAGGACTGTGTTCATGCTGGTAACATTAGGGAGGGAAACAGGGTAACACTATCTTGTATGTAGGTTTTGAAGGCTATTCAGAAGTGGACCTTTTAACGAAGCAGGGAGCACGTGAAAAATTCACAGACCTTAAGTCGTTTCAAAAGGACCAAACGTCGTGCTCCCCAGGAAAACGCTTAAGAAACCTTGGTAGTTATAGTTACACCCTCAAAAATCAGAATAGTTATACCTTCAGAATCGTGATCCATGTCACTTAAGCAGCTTTATAGACATTGTGGGTTTGGGAAGTGCCGCATAATTAGAAAAGTATAAGCTGTTGCAGTAAATTTTTTTTATATTTAATAACTGAAATTTATTTTTTATTTGTTTTGTAGGTATATAACACGGTATACATATATATGTACATATATGTATTATTTTGATTTTAGGGCTACATATTAAAATTTAAACTCATTTTGTTCAATAAAATGAATTAAAAACATATACTTGTTATTTACTGAACTAAAAATAGACAAAATATTAAAAATATTGGGTATGACGGTGATTTGGAGCAATATTTGACGGTATTTGGTTCCACCCAAAATTTGCATGACGGTAATAGGAATTTATTTAATTTATAGTTAATTGACAATATAATAATTTTAAAAAACAATTTCACATAATTTTTCATTCAACTTTATTATAATTTACTTGATTCAGCTACTAAACTGACGGTAGTTGGTGCTTTTACTAATAGGAAATAAATAAAAAAAATTACATTACTAAGATTTCAATAATTTTCCACAATTATGAAATAGAAACCGACTCCCTTTAATTCGGTAAAATCTCTCTAATTCGGAATATATTTTTTTCCGAATTAAAGAGCTTTCACTGTAATACTATTTTCTATTTTCGCAATCCACCCTCGTGTCTTATTATATTTTGCAATTGAAATAAACACCAACAACAAGTGTATTATTTCTGTATGATATACCAACAACAAGTGTATGATTAAATTAAAACACGAACAACAAGAGTATTATTTCTTCTTTGATTATTTTGGTTTTAGTGAAATTGTAATTTAAGCCACGTTTCTCATAAGAGAAATAGAATTCATTATTCCATAATAGAAGTGAAATTCATCCTTAAGTTTTTAAAAAATATATATAAATTTAAGTTATTTTTATTCGGAAATTAATTTCATTTCACATTAAACAATGACACATTTTTTTAAATTTTTTTTTTATTTTTATTTTGAAATTCTTAATCAAATTGATCCGTAATCTTATCAAATGAAATATTTATTTTCTTATAATACTTATATGTTATATTTGTAAACTGATAACATAATTTCATAATAATAAAAGCAATTTAAACTTTTAAAATAATTTAAGTTTGTTTTATTTATGTCTTAAAAAAATATCAACAAAAAATTTAATCACTTTTATAATTGAAATAACTATTCAGTTATACATAATACTCCTCATTCTTCTTCAAAGTATACCTTATATACTAATTTTCCAGACCTTTCACACTAGGATTCATTTCATATCTTTACAGACGATACTTCATACGTCAGTAAGACTGTTTAATATTTTTTTCCTCTTAAGTTGCAAGTTAAACCATATTCTCTATAAAATAATACAGATATTAACTGCAAGTTTACTAGAATATACTTTCACTATGTAAGATACATTTTATTTATTCATATCTCCGGAAATATAAATATATAGTTCTTTCCTCTCTTTAATATAAAATGAGTTCAATTTGCTTTTACCGTATTATATTACTGTATCCTAATATTTCCAATGATTTTTTTGAAATATATTATGTATATAATTATGTGAAGATCAAAGATCTGTTTTTAAATAAAGGAAATATTTTCACTTTTACAAACTAATACATAAACTTGAGTTATTATATAATATTAGTATGGACCCCCTGAAGGTATTAACTTCTATCATGGCCAACACATGCATAATCAGAAGGTCTACCTTTGTACCAAATTTCATTAAAATCAGATAATAATTACATGCTATAAAACACGTAATTATATAAAATTCGGAAACTAAAACTGTTTTCTAGGAACCCTCTGAAGGTCTCCAAATTTCAGAAGAGCCAACTAGATCACAAAATTAGCCTATATGTATATAAAATATCTTTGAAATCGGTTAACAATTACTATATGCTGTAGAACATATGAAAAAAAAAATTAAAAATGAAATCGGAAATTTAACATGGACGCCCTAATCCTACTAACCTGTAATTTGGTCAACCTATGCAGAATCATGAACTCAACCTGTGTACCAAATTTCATTGAAATAGAATAATAATTACACGCTGTAGAACATAAAGCAAATATTCTTCGGAAACTAAGTTGGTCATATATTAGTTTCCCATGAACGTACTACAAATTTGTGGAGTATCAAATAGATAACTAAATGAAACTGTGTATTCAATATCATTGAAATTGGGTGAAAGATACTGTAGATATAGAGAGTTGAACTTATGAAAAGTAACTACGGATTTTTACATGGACCCACTGAAGTATCGACTTTAAATTTTACAGACACCAAGTACATACGGAAACTATCATATGTACCAAAATTTATGCTAAGTAGATAAAAATTACTATATGCTCTAGCTAGAGTATACGAAATTTTACCATGGACCCCCTGAAGTTACAGACCTGTATCTAGGTAGGCTTGTGGACAATTATGATACCAACCTATGTTTTAAATTTCATTCAAATCTGAGACATGAAATTTTTTTTACATTTTTCCGTAGAACAAAAACACGTAGGTTCCCACATAAATGGAGAAATCTAACATGGTCCCCCTGAAAGGATCGATCTCATCTTGTACCGGCACCGGGGCGAAGTCTGTTAGAGCCTATGTGCCAAATTTTATTAAAATCGGACAAGCGGTTCTAGGAGATGTTGCTGCGCACATAAAAAGCGTACGCGTACAGTACGCGTACGCGTGCCCCGGAAATTTTTACGAGTAGTATGAAATACTATGAAGTCTGGTGATGGGTTGAATGGTCAAAAAAAAAAGTTCGCTCGAAATTTTTTTCTAGGCGTTTCCGAGGTCGGGGAATCCGAAAATGCAAAAAAAAAAAGTGTCCAGGGGACGCGTACACGTACGCTTTTTATGTGCGCAGCAACATCTCCTAGAACCGCTTGTCCGATTTTAATGAAATTTGGCACACAGGCTCTGGTAGGTATAGTACGTTCATGGGAAACTAATATATGAGCAACTTAGTTTCCGAAGAATATTTGCTTTATGTTCTACAGCGTGTAATTATTATTCTATTTCAATGAAATTTGGTACACAGGTTGAATTCATGATTCTGCATAGGTTGACCAAATTACAGGTTAGTAGGATTAGGGGGTCCACGTTAAATTTCCGATTTCATTTTTAATTTTTTTTTTCATATGTTCTACAGCATATAGTAATTGTTAACCGATTTCAAAGATATTTTATATATAGGCTAATTTTGTGATCTAGTTGGCTCTTCTGAAATTTGGAGACCTTCAGAAGGTTCCTAGAAAACAGTTTTAGTTTCCGAATTTTATATAATTACGTGTTTTATAGCATGTAATTATTATCTGATTTTAATGAAATTTGGTACATAGGTAGACCTTCTGATTATGCATGTGTTGGCCATGATAGAAGTTAATACTTTCAGGGGGTCCATACTAAAATTTCCGATTAAAATTTCATATGCTCTAGCTAGAGCATATGGTATTTATTATCTGATTTGAATGAAATTTGGCACACATAGTAGCTTCCTTATGTACTTACTGTCTGCAAAGTTTAAAGTTGGTAATCCAGTGGGTCCATGTTAAAATGTCCAATTATATTTAACAAGTTCAATACTCTACATCATACAGTAATTGGCACCCAATTATAATTATATTTCAAACACAGGTTGAATTTCTGATCTACGTATTGCTCAAAAAATTTGTATCAGGTAGTTTTATTGTGTTCATGGGAAACTAATATATGAGCAACTTAGTTTCCAAAGAATATTTCATATGTTCTACACCATATAGTAATTATTATCAGTTTGCAATAAAATTTGGTACATAGGTTGGATTCGTGATGACGCATCTGTAGCCTAATGTAGACGTTAGTAGCTCTAGGGGGTCCATGCTAAAATTTCCGATTAATATTTCATATGTTCTAGATCATATGGTAAATATTATCCAATTTCAATGAAATTTTGTACACAGGTTGGATTCGTGATTACGCATGTGTAGACTAAGGTAGAAGTTAGTAGCATGAGGTGGTCCATGCTAAAATTTCCGATTAATATTTCATATGTTCTAGATCATATGGTAAATATTATCCAATTTCAATGAAATTTTGTACACAGGTTGGATTCGTGATTACGCATATTTATACTAATTATAGTTATTTTAATGATATTATTTATTATTAAAGAAATAAAAATATAAAATTATTAATTTTTAAATCAATAAATAATAAAGATGAGCAATTTTGAACAAAGCACTGTTTGTTACAAAGGTAATGTTAATTACAAAAAAACTTTTGGACATAAATCGCTGTTAAACATACTACGAGTTATCTGCTCCCCCTAGTTAGCAGCTTTTTTATAACTACATTTTGTTTATAAACTTATTTATTTTTTGATTTTTTTAATTTTACTTTCTTTTATTTAACAGTTGTATATATTTAAATGCAATTAACTCATTGTTTCCGTATGGTTAAGTAATTAATATAACTATAATTATTAGACAGATATTTTAATGATATTTATTTCTAGAATATTTTTTATTCCATCTTTCGCCGGCAATTATTCCGACTGCAGTCATGCAGTGAACTATTGATTGTGACAACTCTACATCAAATTTACCACTACATTCATTAGTTAGTGTTAGTGTCATTGTTTACTTTTACTGAATTTATTATTATATAAATGATTTCTTTTCTTTTTGTTATAAATGAAAGTGCTGTGACATCTTTTTTAGGGCAATATTATAGATAGATAGTGATAAACAAGGATGTTAAAAAAATGATGTTCACAAATAATTCATATATGTATGTATTTTCTGCATAAATGTAAATAATATTCCTTTAAATTTTTTAATTTTTTTTTTGTGCTCTGTGAATTAACTAAAGCCGCGCGAACTAATGCCACTGAAATCGTGAATAATGTCGCGTGAATATAATTCTTTTTGAAATTGAATTAAAGACGTCACTTAAAACAAATTAAAGCCGCATGATATTAATTCAATTTTACATATTAATGATTTAGTGCGATTATCATAACAAGTTTGTGTCTAACAAACTGACATATGTTGTTTATACACCACAACCTGAAAAAAATCAAATGTAATAAAATACATTAATGTTGATAGCAAATTAATAATAATTAACTACAATAAAAAACAATATTTTTAAACGTACATATAAGTACATTTTTAGACAATGACAGCATTGACAAAATATATTATAAGTAAGTATATACTTATACTACTTAATTACATTATATTGTCTATTTTTAACGTTAGGCAAGTTAGGAGTAAAAACTGTTGTCAACAGTGACAATTTCAAAATTCAACTTAATAATATAATATAATAATTAATAAATTAGTGATGCGGAAGACACTATGAAATATTTTTG
This sequence comes from Rhamphomyia laevipes, assembly GCA_963920725.1. Classification (NCBI taxonomy): domain Eukaryota; kingdom Metazoa; phylum Arthropoda; class Insecta; order Diptera; family Empididae; genus Rhamphomyia; species Rhamphomyia laevipes. The sequence goes on from OY987255.1 coordinate 30,032,397, forward strand.
TAACATCGACCTAACTATGCATGAGCAACAGGTGAACATGCATAGAGCCCTATGATGTCTAGTCTAGTTATCCTTTTACAAAACCACTGTTCGTACTAAATGAGGTAATATCTTTCGAATCTTTATGTAGAGGAATTTGATGGAATCCAGAGTATAAATCTAACACTGAAAAGAACTTAGCACGACCCAAAGTATCTAAAATATCTTCAATCCTAGGTAGCGGATACTTATCAGCAATTATTTTTTATTTACAGCTCTGTAATCTATACACATTCTCTACTTTTTCGTGTTACCGGTACTTTTTTTTTGGTACCAAAATAATTGGACTATTATAATTCGATTTGCTTGGTTCTATCAAATCATTTGCAAAAGTTTATTAACTTGACTATCAGCTTCCGATTTTTGTGAATGAGGTAAACGATAATTTTTTATATATACCGGATCGTTATTATTGATTCTTAATTTTTGTTCGTAAAAATTATTAATTGTCATAGCATCGGAATTTAATGAAAAAGTATCCGAAAAATCTTTACACAATTCAAGTAATTTTGTTTTACAACATGGATCAACATTTTTAGAGATTAAATTTAATAACTCATCTACACGGTTTGTTTCAGATTTTTCGTTAATATTATATATGTATATATAATAATCCGCCAACGGTTCATATTTTATTGATATATTATTTTTTATTACTTGTACTTGACTTGTTGTGTTCATAATTCGAACTAATTGATTTTTTTTCTGAGACAATTGTTGAGGCTACGAGCACTCCTGGGATAATTTCTTGATTGAATACGACACTATCTGATTTTATCAGGATATTTAATTTACGAATAACTTCTGCTCTAGCTGGCAAAACAATATCACCATTTCCCGGCCCTTCTAAATATAGGAACTATGATTTTATCATATTTAGTGTTAATTTCTAACCTCATACTATAATTAAGTATATGTATACATTTATAATATTTAATAAAATCTTTTCCGTGTATACCACATGATGGTATATTAAATTCATCTGGAACTATATGTACCGTAGAATATAGTACATATTTTATTATTAATGTAAATTTTTAAATTAATTGTACCTAAAGGCATAATTGTGTTTTGTGTAACACCTTTAATGTTAATAACGTTTGACTGATTTAGAAAATAATCTAGATCGAAATTTTTATCGATTGCAAAAATTTTTACTAATGAAATATCTGCCTGTGTATCAACCAAAAATGACAGTTGATTTTTATTTAGATTAGAGTGTACAGCTATGTAGTCTGAATAATTTAAATTTAAATAGTAGACAGATCCAGTGACAGATATATTATATAATGATTTTATTGATTTGGAGGCCCCAGGTACCTCTGGGGGACCTATTCGTTTCCCTCTCTTTTGATTCTGTATATCTAAAATTTCTATTTGGTTGTACCCTATTGTTATTATATTGCACGTTTCTATTATTATTTTGATTCGAATTAGAATTTCTATTAAACGGAATAAAGGTTTTCTATTGGTAACGTAATTTTGTCTACTACGATTATAATTATAATTACTTCGTTGATTATACCGATTGTACGAATTGATATTGTTACCATTTTGATAATGTTTATTAATATTATTATTGAAATTTTTTCGTTGTTGATTTGATTTATACGCTAAAACCTGTTTTTCTTGCGTTTGAATATTAGTTTCTACGATAAACTTTGAGACAACTTCTTTATGCTTTGCAAAAGAAGTTGATGCTAAAACGGATTTAACTAAATCTTACGTGCATTAACACGATACATTTCTACAGTTTTATCAACCGTCAACTCTTCAGCTTTCCCACTCGGAATTCCCTCGACTATTAAACGCTCTTCTAAATTGTTTCGCTAATTCATCTGTTTTTTGTGAAAAATCTTGCAATGACATTCTATCCATAAACAACGCGCGTATTCTCCCCTCAATAACTTTTGACGATTCTGGTTTTATTTTTAACTTTAGAGTAGCTATTAACTCGGCTAAACTATTTGGTGTACCGTTTATAATTTCACGAGCTTTCCTTTCCAAATATAGTTAACGCGAAAGTTTTCAATAACGATTTTAATTCAACTGTTTCTGCCAGTGTTTCTAAAAGGTTTAATGAGTCAACAAAAGATTGCAACTATAATGGGTCGCCACTAAAAATTTTATTTAGAGTTGAGGACACTAACTTCAAAAATTCTACATTAGAAAGGACCATTTTGCCTCTATTGATTGAATTATTGTCACCCTCAGAATCGGAATCAGAACCTATAAAAACAAAATCGCATAGATTTTCAATTGAATTAGAATCCGATTGGAAGATACAATTTATATCTTTATTGTCAGTACTATTTTCCTCCTTAAATTATTCTACTGGTATTTTATATTCATAATTTAGAATTGCCAGTGAATCTATTAATTTATTTCTAATATATGTTTAACTTGTTTAATCAAACTTTTACGACTTTTATCGGTGATGTTAATCCAAATTCTATCAACATACCCTACAAATTCTTGATAATGATCTATTAATTTCGTCGTAGTTTCATCTATATTATCGACAATAATTTGTTTATTTAATGTAGCTATTTTTTTTGAAACTCTTATAAAATTTTCCCGTAAAATATTTAATTCTTGATTGTATGTTTTACAATCATTACTCATTATATGCTACTACCGAAGAATTATTACAATTCAAATCAGTATTTAACGATACATTAAAGGAGTCAACTCATAAGAAAGTGCAAATATTTTTTGCAGACTATTATTCAGTTCACTTTATATTTTACATTAATAATTTATGTTACTAATAGTGATGATAATATTTTAAGAATTTCGTAGTACTATTATAGCTACAAAAATAACTATTACATTCACACGCTATATACATCAAATGTATTTTATTTGACAAATTAATTTTTTTTTTTTTTTTTTTTTTTTTTTTATTAGATTTATAGTATCTAATATTTTTAAATTGTTCACTTTAAGTAATTTTTATTTATTTTTGTTCCATAACCATGAATTTTTTTTTTATATTTATTTAGAGTGTATTTATTTATTTTGACTTACTACCTGTATATTATATATATGTAATTTTTCTTAATCATACATTTTTAAAATATATTTTGTATTTTTAATAATTTCAATATAATAGTATATTTTTTTTTTATAAGTAATCATTATGTATTTTGTAATATAATTCGTAATTTTAATAGTATAGCTAATAAAAGTATTTATATGTATGATAATATTATAATATAGATTTATATTGTTGAAATAATATGTAATGTGTGACTATACTTAATATTTATTGATCATATGTATATATTGAAATTTCTTAATTATAATTATATATTATTTTATTTACATATTTTAAAGAAAATATAAATTTATATTTATAATATTTTTATATAGTTATTTATTTTAATAATGTTCTTGTACTAAAAAAAAATTTCTTGAAAGTGTTGAAGTCTTTCGCGGCTTATTCTTTTCTTGCAATGTTGAAATATTCTGCGGCTTATTCTCAGCTTGCATATGCTCGGCTTATTATCTTTAACTCAGTGTTGACTGACATTAATGTTGTTGTTGTAGACTTGGTTGTATTTTAATATTTTATAGCAACATTTGTTGCTTAACGAATATTGTTTCTCGTAACATTTTCATGACATCTTATTGTATATTATATGTATTATATTTTTGTATGTGTAGTATTTTTAACTCAGAATAGCATTCCGCCACTTTTCTTTTATTTTAGCATCACGCCATTTTTCTTTTATTTTCTTCTTTAAAAGAAAATAACAAGTCTTGAATGCGGCAATTTATATTATAATTTTTTTTTTATATATGCAATTTTATATATTCGATTTAACATGTGCTTTTAGGTTTAGTTCTTTTTTTTTCACTATTTAACTACGACACTTTGATTTTATTTGTAGGTACTTTTATTTTCAGTACTTATTATTATCACTTTATCAATGTTTTCCAAAAATTTTCTTTTTCATAAACTACAAATTTTTACTATTAACGCTTTTCACTTTATCAAATTTTAGAAGGTTTTTTACGAGTAGTATGAAATACTATGAATTCTGGTGATGGGTTGGATGGTCAAAAAAAAAAGTTCGCTCAAAATTTTTTTCTAGGCGTTTCCGAGGTCTGGGAGTCCGAAAATGCAAAACAAAAAAGTGTCCGAGGGACGCGTACGCTTTTTATGTGCGCAGCAACATCTCCTAGAACCGCTTGTCCGATTTTAATAAAATTTGGCACATAGGCTCTAACAGACTTCGCCCCGGTGCCGGTACAAGATGAGATCGATCCTTTCAGGGGGACCATGTTAGATTTCTCCATTTATGTGGGAACCTACGTGTTTTTGTTCTACGGAAAAATGTAAAAAAAAATTTCATGTCTCAGATTTGGATGAAATTTAAAACATAGGTTGATATCATAATTGTCCACAAGCCTACCTAGATACAGGTCTGTAACTTCAGGGGGTCCATGGTAAAATTTCCGATTAAAATTTCGTATACTCTAGAGCATATGAAATTTTAATCGAAAATTTTACTATGGACCCCCTAAAGTTATTAACTTCTATCATGGCCAACACATGCATAATCAGCAGGTCTACCTTTGTACCAAATTTCATTAAAATCAGATAATAATTACATGCTATAAAACACGTAATTATATAAAATTCGGAAACTCTGTAGAACATAAAGCAAATATTCTTCGGAAACTAAGTTGCTCATATATTAGTTTCCCATGAACGTACTACAAATTTGTGGAGTATCAAATAGATAACTAAATGAAACTGTGTATTCAATATCATTGAAATTGGGTGAAAGATACTGTAGATATAGAGAGTTGAACTTATGAAAAGTAATTACGGATTTTTACATGGACCCACTGAAGTATCGATTTTAAATTTTACAGACACCAAGTACAAACTATCATATGTACCAAAATTTATGCTAATTAGATAAAAATTACTATATTCTCTAGAGTCTAGAGCATATAGTAATTTTTATCTAATTAGCATAAATTTTGGTATAGTTATCTATTTGATACTCCACAAATTTGTAGTTGGTAGGTATAGTACGTTCATGGGAAACTAATATATGAGCAACTTAGTTTCCGAAGAATATTTGCTTTATGTTCTACAGCGTGTAATTATTATCCGATTTCAATGAAATTTGGTACACAGGTTGAGTTCATGATTCTGCATAGGTTGACCAAATTACAGGTTAGTAGGATTAGGGGGTCCACGTTAAATTTCCGATTTCATTTTTAATTTTTTTTTTCATATGTTCTACAGCATATAGTAATTGTTAACCGATTTCAAAGATATTTTATAAATAGGCTAATTTTGTGATCTAGTTGGCTCTCCTGAAATTTGGAGACCTTCAGGGGGTTCCTAGAAAACAGTTTTAGTTTCCGAATTTTATATAATTACGTGTTTTATAGGATGTAATTATTATCTGATTTGAATGAAATTTGACACACATAGTAGCTTCCTTATGTACTTACTGTCTGCAAAGTTTAAAGTTGGTAATTCATTGGTTACATGTTAAAATGTCCAATTATATTTCAAAAGTTCAATACTCTACATCATACAGTAATTGACACCCAATTACTATTATATTTCAAACGCAGGTTGAATTTGTGACCTACTTATTACTCCAAAAATTTGTATCAGGTAGTTTTATTGTGTTCATGGGAAATTAATATATGAGCAACTTAGTTTCCAAAGAATATTTCATATGTTCTACACCATATAGTAATTATTATCAGTTTGCAATAAAATTTGGTACATAGGTTTGATTGGTGATTACGCATGTGTAGCCTAATGTAGACGTTAGTAGCTCTAGGGGGTCCATGCTAAAATTTCCGATTAATATTTCATATGTTCTAGATCATAGGGTAAATATTATTCAATTTCAATGAAATTTTGTACACAGGTTGGATTCGTGATTACGCATGTGTAGACAATGGTAGAATTTAGTAGCCTGAGGGGGTCCATGCTAAAATTTCCGATTAATATATCATATGTTCTAGATCATAGGGTAAATATTATTCAATTTCAATGAAATTTTGTACACAGGTTGGATTCGTGATTACGCATATTTATACTTATTATAGTTATTTTAATAATATTATTTATTATTAAAGAAATAAAAATATAAAATTAAATCAATAAATAATAAAGATGAGCAATTTTGAAGAAAACACTGTTTGTTACAAAGATAATGTTTATTACAAAAAACTTTTGGACATAAATCGCTGTTAAAAAACATGCTACGAGTTATCTGCTCCCCCTAGTTAGCAGCTTTTTTTTTATTAATTTAGTTTGTCACGGTCGCCATATAATGTCTAGTTATCCTTTTACAAATAAAATTTAACTCTGTCAAAAATACCTTCCGTTGCTTTAATTTTGTCAGCTGCATTCATAATTCTTATCCTCAATTCTTCAACCGATAACACTGGTGAACTGTACACTTCATTTTTTAAATAACCCCACAGAAAAAAGTCTAATGGATTTAAATCTGGTGATCTTGCTGGCCATGCTACCGGTCCACTGCGCCCTATCCATTTCTCATTATAATTGTTATTTAAAAAATTTGACACTCCTCGAAAATAGTGTGCTGATGCCCCATCATTCATAAACCACATGTTACGCCGAACATTTAAAGGTGCATACTCGTCTAATAAATCTTCCAAAGTATTCTCCAAAAACTCCAAATAATTTTAACCATTTAATGTTGGTGGAAGAATAATTGGGCCTAAGAGCATATTGTTGAACATTCCACACCAAATATTTATTTTGAAAGTTCTTTGGCTCCTACTTTGTAATGTCCTGTGAGGATTTGCGGTACTCCAGTGATGAAAGTTATGAAGATTGAATATCCCATCTTTTGTAAATTTCTGGGTTGTCTTCTAATATTGCACAAATCCTGTCTGCAGTATCCTCAGTATTTTCGTTTTCTGGCCTTCCCCGTTCAATGAATAGAGGTTGAAAAGTTCCACGCTCCCTGATCCTCTGGTATGCTGAATGAAACGTATTTGCGGAAGGAAGATTTCTTCGCGGAAATAGTTCTGCATACAGTCTTCTAGCTTCTCTTCCATTTTGCTGTGCCTGACCATAAATCAATACCATATCGGCGTATTCTTCATTGCTATATTGGTACATGTTTATGTTAATTTTATTTCTTTATTTACCATTTAATTTATTTATTTATTCTGGCACAGGTAAACAAAATCATTAATATTTTTTACATGCAATTGGTAATTAAATTTTGAATAACTTGTTTTTGCCTTTATTTTACCTTATAAATTTATTTAAAGGTAAGATAAATTTTACCTCACAAATATTACCGATACTTAATACTTAATTTCTTTCATCTCATTATTCTAGGAATAAAACATTAAAAATTTCAGGCGTTACGTACAGGTAGATTGTTTGTTTTTTGTTATTTGTTGGTAGTAAATGTGCGCAACTTTTAGTGTAGAAAAATTAGTTCATATGGAGAAAAAAATTTTGAGGGGAGAGGTATTTTTGTCGAAATTAAAATTTTTTTTAAAAAAATTTCAAGTTTGCGGGCTTGCAGTTTCCAAACCACATAAATACCAGAAATTTTCTATAGCTCGTTTTAAAGGGAATTTTATTACCAATCTAATGAGATATGAACCAAACCGATCCATTGATCCACTCCAAAGATATGAACCAAAATATGTAGCTACTTATTTTTTTAACATAGAATCATAAAAAGGGGGGTACAGCCCCAGGGGTCGCCCATACATTTTTTTGCTCAGAATGCTTCAAGGTACCGTAGTGTATCGTGGATCAGGTATTTCATGTTCACCCTGTATATTACCGGTTGATAGAGTTTAGACTAATTATCCGACAATTATACAGTATATATATTAGTATATGTATTTAAAACAGCGGGTATGAAAATTCAGCATTGTACATGCAAACACATGATGGCCCTCTTATAATTTACGAAATAAAAAACAATCAATCAACCTCTTACTTATTTTTCAGTTAAGTGGGATTTTTTCATGTATATATAAATAAAATTTGATTCATATTTAAAAAATGTGTTGAATTCCAGAATAATAACTGCAGTATAGTTATTATTATATAGTATATATATAGTTTTATAATAAAGCTCTATTAAGGCATTTAAATGCAAAATTATTTATAATAATTCTAAATTAAATGCAAAATGTTCTTAAAACAGAATATAAAAATTAAGATAATTTATATATTTTGCTCTCCACTTTTTTTATTATTGTTTATTAATAGATAAAATTGTTAAATAGTTTTAACAAAACTTTATTTATATAGGAATAATATATTTATTTCATATCTTGTAAAATAGTTTTATAACAAATTTATACTGGCGAACAAAATATCAAGAAGTAAAGAAATTAAAAATTATGCAGTTTTTTTCTACAATTTTTAAATATTTACTAAATGATAATGAAAATTATTGTGTTTTCAACAGGAAATTTTTTATTAAAATAATTCATTTTACGACTTTTTGCAAATTATATACATAAGTAGTCGAAAATTCTGTACATTCTGTTATTTTATCCCAATCATAGTGTCATTTATACTGATAAATGCTTGTATTGACTGTGACATCAAGTTTGTTACTATAGTATACAATCATTTTGTCGTATATATATGATGCATCAATAAATTTAATCATTTGAATGAATTTTACATGATTGTTGTTATAACAAGTCAATGATCTGAAAAGGTAAAAAAAAAATGTAATTCTGATTTATATAAATAAATTTTGTGTAATGTACATTTAATACAACTTATTATGATGAAAGAAACGAAGCAGGAACTGTTTATAATTATAACTTATTTTAACATTATTGTTTAGAAACACATGTGTATTTAAATTAAATTCGCTATTGTTTACAAAATTTTTCCCTTATTTGCTGTTATGTTGAAAATTTCCGGTTGAAAAGAAACAGAAAAAAATACACATAAGAATATTATGGAATCGCTTAAATTTGAGGTTTATGCTGCACAAATACTGCCAGCTGCTTCTACTACTGTATTATAATATAAACAAGAATTAAAACAAAAATTTTTGATTATGCCCTTAAAATATCGTTAAATTACATTATTATTTTAAATTTCCCAATGATGTAGGTTTCTTATTTCAAAAATTTTAACTGGGTAATTTTTTAGATAAATCTCCAATGTAAACATCGATTTGCTATAACTTTGTCGTAAAAATACAATATAATAATATCCAAGTGGGTGTGCTGTTGAAAATGTCTAGCAAATCGTTAAACATACGTAAATTCTGTGTATATATTGAAATGGAAAGTATAGAATTATTTAAATATATTATCTAAATAACTGTACTTATTATTTGCAAACAATATCATTCTCATAAAAATTTAACACGAACAAAAAATAGCTCAATACTGGTAATACCTCGAAACTGGCAACATGAATTCTGATAAAATCGAAACAATTATCTATTCAACGAGCTCAGAATATACTTAGTGCTCTATAATCGAATATTTGTTTGAAAGTATAAGTACCTCATTGAAATATTGTGTTGAAGATAAACCACTCGCTGTGTATGTATATATACATACCATACATACAACAATGTTTTGCTCAAAATGTGACATTGAATTATACCTTACAGCATTTTTCTTTGTAGTACAAATGTTATATAGATATATATTACATATTACAAATCAATAATTTAGTGAAAATAAGTAGCCCAAAACACGTATACTTAGTTATCTACGAGTTATTATTAGTTTGTCAATAATTTGAGAAACACATACTTCCTTTAGATCTCTTGATCTCTTCGGTAGGACATCAAGAATTTATTTTATATAATAATTAAATAAATTTGATAGGGTCCTACTAAACTATTGAATAAATAAATTTGATAGGGACCTACTAAACTATTGAATTTTTTTCATTTCAAATTGTGAACTATAAATTACTAGATTTATATTTATACATTTCCATATATTTTGTGTAGGGCATAGCAACAGTTGTTTGTTGTGTTGCAATGTTTTTGTCATAATGGAAATATTGCTGAGTAGAAAAATCTAAATATTTAACAACAAATTGGAATAAATATTTATTCCACGAAAGACAAAATGACTAATATCTAAATGACTGTATATGTATATTATATTTGATAGGGACCCAATGAACTTATTGCCTTCCACACCAAATATAACAAACTTTTCTTTTGTGTGGTCACGAACATTATAAGTTTAGTTCTAAAAAACTAAAAAAGAATCCTACCTAAACTAAACCATTTTGATGTAGAGCTAAGAGTCTAATTTGTGGTTATCTTAATATTATATTAACAATTGTTATCGCCATAGTTATTTTAGTATTCATTTTATCTGATAAAATTAATTCCAAAACTTGGATCCAAATTGGTTAGTTTAAACACTATATATAGATAGCCTCATGTATATAGGCCTCAATATACTACACAATTAATTTTTACCACCTCTTGAAATATGCTGTAGTTTTTTAATATAAGTTTTTCTTAAATCGCATGGAAAGTTTCTTTGATTTATAGAAATTACCATCTAGTAAAAACATGAATTTCGTTTTATGTTATTGTGACATTTCCCACAATAAATTCATCGTTAGATTTATCATTGTTTGCAAATTTTTGTTTTGATCTATTTTGTTTACATTTAAAAATTCATTGTTTTTTTGTTTTTCCACAAAAAATATTTATTATTGCAAAAGAAACTTTAATTATATATGTATGTATTGTATATATATACTTAATATATATATATATACAAAATATATATATATATACTAAATATATATATATATATATATATATATATATATATATATATGTATATATATGTCAAAGTATATATATATATACACAGATTTCATAGATGTGATAGTATTCGATGGAAAAAAATGTAAGGGACTTCCCGGGATTTGGCCCCCGTTTTGAGGTACAGCCCATTTTTGGTTTAGGTCTTTAAAAATAAATAATAGTATAAAAGATTACGTACATTACGTTCTAATTACGCACTTATTTACTATATATGGTTTCGAAACTAAAATTTTTTTTTAAAAAAACCTTGTTCCAATTTTTTTTTTCCTCCCAAGAGAAATAATTTTTTGTCATAAAAAGTTTTTGCGCTTTTACTACGAATTGATTGACATGTCAACCATTGTATCATTCCGAAACGCCTAAAATTTAAATTTTATAGAAAACCTGGCAATAGTAAAAATTAACAGGTTTAGTTTGAAATCCGTGATCCACGATAGACAACGGTATTCGTTGATTCATTCTTCATTCTGAGAAAAAAGTGTACTGGAATTTTGTTTTATGGAATCAATCAACCATTTTTTTAAATGAGGGTCCAATCTGCGAAAGTGCACATACATTTCTTTCTTCGAATAATACCACAAATAGCGCGTGGTATACCGTCGATCAACTATTTCATGTCTCGAGTCTCGACACAATTAAACAATCACAAATTATTGAATTGTAAAATAAGTTTATATTTAATTATACTATTTTTGTAATATTATATTTCTCCTACGGAAATGGTAAAGTAAATTGCCAAAGTTACCTTTATTATTATAGTAGCAAAGGTTTGCTATCTGGGCTTGGCTATACTAGCCTTAAATCCGTATTATATTGGCGCGGAAGCCTTTTCTGAAATCTTCCAATATTATAGGCTTTGGTAGCCAAATTGTACTTATATTATTATTGGCTTAAGCGAGTCGAAATGATATATGAGAATGCAAGTTTGATTCTGAATTTATTTCTTATCTTTGCTGGTTATTTATATGATTCCTTACTTACTAATACAAATAAAATATTTATTATTTATTTAATTTTATATAATTCAATTACTTAATACAATACTAATATATAAATTTATTATTGTATACTGTTAATTATTCATTTAATAACTTCAATTAGAAAGAAGATCAAATGTTATTTAAATATTTTATATTTATTGCAATCCTGAGCGTAATCAAAAATGCTTTAACATATTGTATATATTAAAGCTTAAAAATAAAATAAAATAAATAAATATTTTATATTTATGTATATTAACTTTAAAATTTAAATCAATTGTTATTGAATTGTTATTGTTTTATTTTATAAATTTTAATCGCGGTAATGTTTATACATTACAAAATTATGAAATTCATATATTTGGAGAAATTCTTATCGAAACAAACAAACAAAATTATTATTATTGCAGGAAAACCGAAAGTTTTTTTAAGGCAATAGTGTGTTATGCTAAAAATTAAAAAATATACTTAGCAGAAAAAATATATTTCTTTAAAATAACACTTCGTAAAATCGCTAATTTGTATATAAGTACAAAAGATTCATTTTATATACTTAATACCTAAAACATTATTTTTTATTATAAACAATGAAACTTTTTTAGTAATACGGTATAATGAATGAATGAATCAATCATACGATATTGTTTTGACATTGAATGAAAAATTTCGTCATTCAATAGTTTGCGTCTGTTAAATTTGGGG
>OY987255.1:30045146-30239133 GCA_963920725.1 Rhamphomyia laevipes
ACTTGAAAGAAGTACTAAAGTGCCTGGATTAGAGATTGACATGTCAATTTAATTTTACAATTTTTAAATTAATTTTGTAAAGAGATTCAAAATCTATATCCACTCTATATAAAACATAATAGATCGATAAAATACAGATTATATCTGTAGGGCATAACTTCAATTTAATATGTTAACCTCGAAGAACAAATATTTTAATATCGATGTCGTTATATTCTTAAATAGTAATTGTTACCCGTCCGGTTGCTCTAATAAACTAATAAATCCTTTGGTAGAATATTTATCATTATTACATTATATGTCGTTTATTTGGCAAACATTTATATTTTTGTCTCGGTGAAAATGTGGTAAGGGTCCTTATCATTGGACAAATTTGTTTATTTCCTTATAGAGAATGGACACGGAATGATGGTATACCACGCTATTTGTGGTAGAATACGAAACATAAAAAAGTATGGACACTTTCCTCGAATCCGCACAAATTTTGAGTTATAATCTATTTTTTAATTCGGGATTTTTTAAAAGCCAAATCCTATATTTTACGATTTCTTTGTTAAAAAAAGTAACTAGGATCATTAGAAATCTTTCTTGGTTTAATTAAATTATTTCCTTTTTACAAAATCAAAAAATATATTTCGACACGATAGACTTGATTTTATCGTGCATACATATATATATATATATATATAGTACTTTTGCAATAATCTTCTAGAGAACGTATAAATTAAATTTATGGTTCAATCGCTTTTCTTTGCCAATATGAACAGAGTCAACTTATATTTGCGTATGGAAAATGTTGTATATAGTTTTAATATTTCTATGCAATATGTGAGAAATGCAATTGATAATATGTACATACATTATTCTTGTTCTGATAGACATAATTATCGCTGCAAATTAATATTTTTTTGGGTACACCACATTTGTCCAACTAATAATCTGCAACACAACTAGCAAATGTATTTGATGTTAGATTTGGTTCTACTTCATTAATCAAGTTACATTTAGATTTACGTGAATTCAAGTCGTAAATTGTGAAATTCTGTCATCACAATTTAGTCCTTTATAATTTAGGATAGAATTTCACTGCCTGCTCATCGCAAATCTTGGCTTAAACTCCCGTTTTCTGCTTTTTTTATAAGTTTGTTTTTCAGAACGTACCCTGCATACCTGCACTTTTTCCTGAAATATGTATGTTATATTCTTAAAAATTGGTTCAAAATTTTTGTCTCGCACATATCTTTTTTAGGTAAAACAAAATCTATATTTATTTCCCTTCCAAATTTGGCAAACTTGTTCCGAGATATACGTACATAATGTATGTTTTATAATTTCTAATATATTATAATTTCCAGATATTTCGAATCGCTTTTTTCATTCTGCATACAAACTGAAACGTATTGAATAATGTATAATTTGTTGTCGCTTTTCTATGTTTTTATAGAAACATGTTTTTCTATGTTTTTATTTTGTGAACGAGATTTTGATTTCGTATTTTGTTGTGACATACATATATATGTATGCATTCCTTCAATTAAATTTTTCGCCCAATCTCGTCGCCCAATCTCGAACAGGTCATTCTGCATTCTCAAAGAAAAAAACGACGAGTTTAGTTTTAATATTTACCTTGAAAACACGGGATGAGATGTATACATTTTTTTTTGATTCTATGACATCTGAGTCTATTTTTATTTATGTTCTTCTGTAATGTCATTTTTAAAATCACTCCAAATTTTGATGTTGCTGTATTTACGTATACTCTTAGGTAGAAACGGACTGTCAATGTTAACATCTTCTTTATTTTCATTTTCAAATCGATCAGAGGAGCCAGTAAGCTATACGAACATCTACTTAATTTCCATATTCAAAAACTTAACTCATTTTTGGTTATTTCAGGATGTAATTACTTATCACTTGATTAACTTATTACTGATAATACCGAAGTATCAACTGACATTGAAAATAGTTAACTTAACTTGTGGCTTCTAAGTTGTATTAATATGCATTTCCCTGAAGTTATACAAGTAATAAACATTTGAGTCGCAATTAGTGGTTGCAGCTTATGCAACCTCTACAAATTCAAATAGTTTTTTTTTCCGATTGTGAAAGTTCATAAATTCATTAATTTAGAATATTTAGTTTTGAAATCAACTAAATATTATACGAATTAAGCTGCAATATTCCAAAAGTTTTTGAGTGTTTATAGAACAAATGCAAAATAATGAGTTTGTGTATTTTATATTTTTTTCGTTGGTTGCTTGAATTTGTTCATGTTGCTGAGCAAGGGGTTTGTAAATATGTTCATCTTTAATCTCGATTGTCGAACCAATCTCGATTAACCCCCGGTACGAATTGCTTTCAGAAAACTTAATTTCTGATACGGATGACTGACGCCTAGCTGTATTGCTCTAGTTAGCTCGCCGGTTTGGGGGGGATCTTGTCATCCATTCGTACTCGACAAAATAGTAATTTTGCGTGTCATAAGGTGGCTGAAGAAAAAATCAGATTTTTTTCTTCACCATTTTCAAAAAAAAAATCACCACTCAATTAATTTATACAGTGGATGAGCATTTATATCATATAAAATAATTCGTAGATTTTTGTACTATATTGGTGGTACATAGTACAGCGCGACTTACCCTTTGTTTATCCGCACCCTAATGCGGACCCATGAAAATTTTACGCATTCTTTAATTATTTACAATTTGTAAATAATTAAATGAAAATAATTTTCCCCAACAAAACGAATAAAATTACTAAATCAATAATTATTGCGCCATACTACCCCATTCGCCGGTACTCTCCAGTATATTGAAAAAAAATACAATTAGCCGATCATCTGTTTGCTAATTCTATTGTTTAAATCTAACTCCAAAATCAATGACCGTGACCGCCATGTTATTTAGTGACGTCAATACCGAAATTTCTCTTTTTCGAAGATCAACGGCTTTGATAAGGGAATTCTCCGAGTCATCAAAATATTATATTTCTTTTCTTTCTTTTTTCTTTTTAAAAAATATATATTTATTTTATAATATATATATAATAAGAAAAAAAAATTATAATGGGGTATTCCGAATATTATAGGAAATCCCGCAGATATTCTTCGAAAAATTATTAATTAATTTTTAAGATTTTTTTTTTTTATATAAAAAAATATAATTTTCAAGTGATAAGATTCATTTATCTCTATGATCTATGGCCGGTTAGTACCGTTACTCTTCCATGGTAACACCGCGGACTTAGAAACAGCCAAAAATTAAACGGAATACACCTAGTTAAATTTCTTTTCAATTCTTATAAAAAACCATTTCTTTTATATAATTATTTATAATTTTTAGCAAAACAATTTTATTTAATATTTAAGATTCTTTTTAAGTTTTTAACACAATAAAGGTTACTAAATTCAAATTATTCATATACATTTTTTTTTATATGACAAAACAAATTTTTTTTTTTTTGATAGGAATTATAGCAAAAATATATATATGTATGGTTATAATTTAAACAATTTCAACTTACTTTTTTTTCTGTGCTGCTGGTCACCATGATCACGCCGCCATCATACCCCTTTTTCTCTAAATATTTATTAGATTATATATTTTTTTTTAAATACTATATATATATATGTACTTTTGCATTAATTAATTTTTTTTTAGATATTTTCTTTAAATATACAAGTTAATCTACTTTAATAGTCAGTCTTATTTTAATTTTTATTTTATTTTTAATTTTAAAACATTAGAATTTCTAAATAAATAAAAAAAATCAAAATTGGTATATTTCCATGTGTAATTCTATTCAGCAAATTATTTAGCTGGATCACTAACTAGATGAATTTTACGTAAATAAAATAATCCGCCAATAATTTACAAATCTCCTTATCAAATTTTCAGGGATTTGCTGGTGCTCCACCAACTGTTTAAAGTTCAAATTATATTACTCTTAGTACGTCTTATTTTTTTTTATAATACTGCTTCCCTTTTATTTAATTTTTCTTTCGTTTCATATTATTTTATAATTTTATATATATCTGATTTAAATATATATATATTTTTTATTTTTATATTATTCTTATAATTTTTTTAAATTTTGAATATATACAATGAGCATATTTTTTCTTTAAATTTAACTTTACTATCAATTTTATATATTTAAATTAATATAATTTCTATTATATAGAGATGACTATCTCTGTTGATGCTTAAAACAAGAAGAAGGTAATATAATTTTTATCTTAATTGACCTTTGAAAATCCCTTATTAGGAAGGGTAACGCCGTTTGCAGGTAATTTTTACTTTTTTTTTTAACGAAATCCCGATCATTAATTGGAGTAGATTTTAAATTATGACTTAGCTGATATGACTTAGTTTAAGCTAAGTACAAATTGAAATTTGCGAATTGTTTAACTTTAAAAAAAAAAATAATAATTTTTTTTTATAATGAAATTAGAAATTTGCATTTTATATTGTAAATATTTTTTTTTTTATTTTTTTTTTATACTACTTACTACATATTTATAGCGAATATATAATGAAATAAATAAATTAAACATTCGGGGTAATGGGACAAATTAAAAATATACATATGTATATACCATATATATAGGTATATATATATTAAAAATAATGTATACAATAATATATTATTTCAACATACTTAACTCAAAACTATCAAATAAATAGAAGATTTTCATAAAGATCTATATATTAATATTTCCATTTATATGGAATTAAGAGGTCAAACTTATTTCTTCAATTCATTTTATAAGAAAAGAAGATCAATATCAAATGTCATAGAAAATTTTTAAAAAATGTAAGTAGAAAAAATACAAGATAATAATCAAAAAAATATAAATCCTTATTTTTGATAAATTCAGTTAAGAAGGGGATAGCGCCAGAGAAAGCTCCGAATCGTGACGTCATTTTTAAAAAAGCTTTTTAGATGAAAAGAGCTTTCATTTTTTTTAATTATGTGTGTAAATATAAAAAATGTAATAGAAAAAAATAGTGCAGCGTTGCCAAATTATAACACGTATTTGGCTGATGATAAACAAACAAAATAAATAAACAAAATGCTGATATTTGGCAATGGTGTGACAATTCTTTTTTTATATAGAGTGTGTTTTTTTTTTATGGTTTTTATGAATAAAATTCTAAGACAATGTTATGAGATAGTTTATATTTTATTTAGTAAAATAGACAAATTTAATCAAAATCAAAGATAAAGACCTGGTAAAATACATAAATTATCTAATTTGAAAATTAATTTTTCTATCCGTTATTTGCTTTTTAAGAAAATATTTCCATTATTTTATTTTTAAGCAAGAAATTTCAAAAATATTAAATTTATAAAAATAATTTTTTTATTTCTTAGAAAATTTTTCAAAAATATTAAATTTATCTAAAACTTAGAAATATTTTCAAAAATATTAAATTTATCTAAAAATCATTATTTTATTTCTTAGAAATTTCAAAAATATTAAATTTATCTAAAAATATATGTATATTCAGTTTATAAATTTTTTTTTTAAAAAAACAAAAATAATTCAGAAAAATATTGATTTTATACCCACACAAATGCATAAAAAGCTTTTTCTCGCAAAAGTTTTATTTTTATAGGAAAGCAGCGCTGAAAATTTGTAGTGTTTAATTGAAGAACTAAAATTACAATATTTTTATCGAAAATTATTAAAAATATAAAAGGTATTAAAAAATTAAAATCTGTTGAAATATCAAAAATTTAAAACATCCATCCGCTACAAATATGTTCAATGTGTAATACCATTGTTTATTTATATATAGTTGTCTAATCATCACTTTTTGTGTAATTCGCGGCCGAGAATCATTTTGAGCAGATGTCGCTGCGAAAATCTCAGGCTCAAACTCTGGTTAATTTACCTAATTAAGAAAATATAGCTTTTCTTCTAACAGAAAAGAAAAATTATGAATGATTTTTGTTTTTAAAATCACTATTAAAGCTTAGTGAAACATTATTTTTTAAAAAAAATTCGTATGCCTTTTAAAATTCTTATAAAGGTTTCAAATTTCAGGCTAATAATGAATACATATATTATATATTAACAAGGAAAAATATAGTTTATATTTAAAAAAATTTATAATTTCATTACCTTAAAACTAAAATCTGTATAAAATTTCAAAGAAATATAAAAATCTCCCTTTCTGTATTTTCTATTTTATATATTTTTCATAAAATATTTTTCTATACTACATAACTATGTTTTTTTTTTTATCTAATTATCAATAATAATAATGTAAATAAAAATTTCTACATTATTATTTGATGCCAACAATTTATTTAATTCCAACAATTTTTGTACATTATTATTGCATTGTTTGTACCAAAATTGTTACTATTAAAAAACTGAAATGAAATTTAATTTTATTAAAATATATAATATATATACTAAAATATAATATATATTAAAATATATCTTATTACAATATGACATAATTATGTATATAATTATATATACATAACACTACTTTTAGACGAAACCGACAGAATTTAGCACATTATTTTAAAAAAAATAGAAAACCCCTAGAACTAGATGATCATAGAAAAGAATTACAGAATGCAGAAAAATAAAACATTATAAATATTTCAAAATATTTAAAATTACAAAAGAGTTGAGTTGAGAAATACATGGAATAACAATAACAAGTAGAGAAGGAAAAAATGTATTATCAAAAATTATGTATTTATCGAGATCGTTTTTTTCATACAACTGCTCGCGAACAAATTTCATATTTATTTTCTAGATTCTGAACTTCCAAATACTCAAACGGCGTGACGTTCTGGGTGCATATTTTTGAGTACACAATAATATTACTCATAATTTTGAGTTTTTATGTAGACTAGATTTTTTTTTTTGTATACGTAATTTTGTTTCTTTGCTTTATTCTTGGTTTTCGTTAGCGAGCGAAGTTAATAGAAATTTATTTTTGGTATTTTGGATTATATGAATGTTGATACCGCAGGTTTATTTCTTTTTATATATTATTTTGATGATTTGTAAACATGTTTAAAGATATAAAAAAGATTTTAGATGAAGTGGAAATAAATTGTTCGGTCAATATTTGCAAAAATAATAAAAGGAACGGAAATTGTCGTTGGTTTAAATTTCCAAAATATATTGATAGATTTAATATGTCGGCATCTAAATGTAAAGTAGATTTAAATTATGACAAAAAAAAATTTGAATGTGAAATGCATTTTGAAAACAAATAATTGCCATGATTGTAGACAAATTCTATTAAAACCATATGACGAAGAATTAACTTTAGATTCTGAGTGCTTCATATTCCATAAAAATATTACTGAACATTCAGAAATTTGTAATTTACAAGCACCGTCTGATTTGTGTTTTAATGTTACAAATATCACAATAGTTTACTTAATATTTTTTTTGAAAAAAATTACTTTAAAAAAAATTATTTCAAAATATTAAAAAAAATTTTTTAGAGGCGACATAAGAATGTGACAAATATAAAGAATGGTTCCTTAAAATTCACAAATGTTATGAGCACAGGATTAAATTTTTAGAATCTTTAATTATAGTATAATTCAAGATTCTAAAAATTTAATCCTGTGTGCATATACTCTTGCTAAAAAAATGCTTTATGGGTAAAAGAAAAACTACTTAAAGAAGATTATGAAAATAAATGAATGACAAAAAAATTATTAATATTAATAAAAATGAAAAGATCCAAAAAAAACTTCGAATACTAAAAAATTAAAATTAGTTTTTAAATCAAATATTTATTTTCAATTTAATAATTAAATTGAATGTTGAATTATGCTACTATTTTATTTTAATTATTTTTAATTCTTGCTTTTCCATGTAAATATGGTATGAATGAATGATATATGTAATGTATTATATGGGATGAATGGTATATATGTGAAATGGGGTCATTTTTCTCAACCTCCTCGTGGTGGATCCCGGAAACTCAGATTCTGAGGCTAATGAAAACTTTTACAAATAGGTAAACAGAAAAATAAGTTATTTGCAAATAGGTAAAGATATTTAATTTTAAAGCTGAAATAAATTTTCTATATAAAATATTTAATTTGTATATAGAAAGATTTTTCCTAAATTCTTAAAAAAAAGCATTTTCTTTCGCCGAAAACAAAACCCATCGCCTAATACCTAACTATAGTAATTCACATACAATTCATACGTAATACAAAAAATAAAAATAAATTAAACTTTAAAAATCTATTATGAAATAAAAAACACAGAAATATGCACTCATTTGCCATACTCAATTGGGTGTTTAGAATTTAGAAAAGGAAAATAAAATTTGTTCGCATAGCAGTTGTATGAAAAAACTATCTCGATAAATACATAATTTTTGGTATTACGAGGGCTGATTGATAATTACGTGGACTGACACAGAAGACACAGTTTTTTTGTTTTTTTTTTTTTTATTTTTCAACGTAGTCACCTTTTAGGACGATACACTTAGTTAGACGATGTTCCAGTTTTTTGATGCCTTCCAAAAAATATGATTTCTCCAACCCTTCAAAATAGCCATTTGTTTCGTCGATGACCTCAGCATTTGACCCAAATCTCTTTCCTGCAAGCCATTTTTTCATATTTGGAAACAGGAAAAAGTCAGAAGGGGCCAAATCTGGAGAATATGGTGGATGAGGAACCAATTCATATCTCAATTCTAATAATTTTGCTGTTGCAATTCCTGATTTGTGAACTGGTGCATTGTCTTGATGAAAAAGAACTTTTTTCTTTGCTAAATGTGGTTGTTTTATTATAATCTCTTCATTCAAACGATCCAATAATGTTGCATAATATTGTCCTGTGATTGTTTTTCCTTTTTGTAAATAATCGACATGGAAGGGGCCAAATCTGGAGAATATGGTGGATGAGGAACCAATTCATATCTCAATTCTAATAATTTTGCTGTTGCAATTCCTGATTTGTGAACTGGTGCATTGTCTTGATGAAAAAGAACTTTTTTCTTTGCTAAATGTGGTCGTTTTATTATAATCTCTTCATTCAAACGATCCAATAATGTTGCATAATATTGTCCTGTGATTGTTTTTCCTTTTTGTAAATAATCGACATGGATTATACCATGAGCATCCCAAAAAACAGTGGCCATAATCTTGCCAGCTGATGGAACTGTTTTTGCCTTCTTTGGAGCCTTTTCACCTGTAGAAATCCACTGTTTTGATTGTTCTTTTGTCTCTGGTGTGTAGTAGTGTATCCATGTTTCATCAACGGTTATGAATCGACGCCAAAAATCGACTGGATTACGTTGTAATAACTCCAAAACTTGCTTTGATGTTGTCACACGATTGCGTTTTTGATCAATTGTAAGCAAACGCGGCACCCATCTTGCAGATACCTTTTTCATATCCAAATATTGATGTAAAATATTAAAAACACGTTCCGATGAGATGTTCACGATGTCAACAATTTCCCGCAATTTCACTCTTCGGTCATCTAGTACGATATCATGGATTTTATCGACCATTTCTGGAGTAGTCACTTCATTTGGACGCCCAGAACGTTGTTCATCAATTGTGCTGGTACGGCCACTTTTAAACTCAGCAAACCACTTGCAAACCATTGATTTCGAAGGTGCAGATTCACCATAATATTTATCCAACTTTTCTTTAGTTTCCTTTGCTGTTTTCTGCCTCAAAAAATAATGTTTTATCAACACACGAAATTCGTTTTTATCCATTTTTAAAAATTCACTGAGATTGACTTACTTAAACGACTGTTACATGGAAAGTATACAAGATATCGACTTTAAATTTTATATATAGCCTAGTAAATGATTTTAGAGGTAAAAAATACTTACTTTATACCTGTGCATTACCTGAATCACAGGTAGTCCACGTAATTATCAATCAGCCCTCGTATGTATTTCTATGCGTGTGTGACTCACTAAAGCCTTAGTGACTTTCATTCATAATTTTTCTTCTCTGTTAGAAGAAAAGCTATATTTTCTTAATTAGGTAAATTAACCAGGATTTGAGCCTGAGATTTCCGCAGCGACATCTGCTCAAAATGATTCTCGGCCGCGAATTACACAAAAAGTGATTAGACAACTATATATAAATAAACAATGGTAATACTAAAAAAAAAATTTTTTTATTATATTCGCGGATTCGCGCGTTTACTCTTAAAATGGGCAAAACTTTGGCCAACTTCATGTACTTCGCACAGGTAAATAGGAAAAAATAATTAAAAAGTAAAACACCTATCCGCTAGATTATTATATTTCTAATAAATTATAAAAAAATCGTAGAACAAATTCTTTGTAGATTTCAAATAAAATGGGCAAAATAAAACCCTTAAAAAACAAAGAATAGGTGTATCCCCTCTTAAGTTGAATTAATATTATATAGGGTGGATACGAAATAGTTAATCGACGAATATCTAGCTATTTGTGATTGTGGTAGTATTCAGAATAAAAAAATGTATGGGCACTTTTTCGGATTAGGCCTAGATTTTCGGTTTCGGTTTAATATTTGGGTCCATAGATTCAAAATTGGTCAATTGAGAATTATGGTTCATATATCATTAGATCGGTAATTAAATACTTTAAAACGAGCCCGTAATCAAGATTTAACTAACGAGCAATGAACACAAATTGTAGAATTTTACCTTTCAAATGGTGCATCGATATTAAACTAACTCGATAATCGTACCGAAATTATGAGTAAATTACCACACCAGTGGTGATTACAAACGCTAAACTACAGAGTATGGTGTTGATTGACATCAGAGCGGATTATTGGGTACTACTTTTTTGAAATTTAAGTTGGTAATGCAGTGACGGTGAATGAGAACATGTACTGTGATAGGAAAAATAATTTTGTACGCTCAGTGGCCAATATGTGATTCACAAGGTTGTGGTGTGGTCGTCTATCATAGGTAGGTACTTAAAGTTCATATTATAAAAAAATACTCATATGTGTGAGTTTTGGTCCACCCTTTATTTAACAAAAACAATATTGGGCTTGGGCGACAATAAATAAATTAACATTTACGTTACATATATTTTATATTGAAGTGTCCATATTTTGGATAACAGAGCGAGGTAATAGGAATACCAAGAATTCACAAATTAAAGACCGCAAAATGTAATTCTATCCTTGTTTTATTTTTATTTACAGCATTTAAATTTAGATAATATGTATTAAAATTTGGATTAAAGAGTGAATTCTATACTGATTGTAAAATATGTTGCTTCATGATGTAAAATTAATTATATATACTTATTGAAATTACTACATCAATAACACAAAGAAAATATATCCAGAATAATCAAGTTATATATGTACCTCTTTCTGGAAAAAAAAATATTAAAAATATTTCAAGTTGTAGTTGTAGTACCCCAGAAACCACGTGTTTAGCTAAGGTTTCAGAAAAACTTTGGAATTGAGTTTCTTTCAAATCAAATTGCTTTCAAATTGAGTAAATTTCACATCAAAAAGCTTTCTAATATTTTTTATGCTCAATATTCAAAGTAAAAATCTATATATATGGAATATTTGAATATTTTGCATATAAAATTTACTTCATCTTCTAAAGTAAATTTTTCCAGTTTAATTCCCTACAAAAAAGTCCGCGTAAAGGGTATTTTCCGACCAGTAGTTTAGGAAATATAAGCATTATTATCAAACCATCTTTTGATTGATTATAATAACAAAATCTAATGAAATGAGTATATTTGCGTAATAAATAGTAAATGTGTTTGTGTATGAAAATATATAAATTATGAAAGTATGCGTACCGAAAATTTTTTGAGTTTAAATTTGAAAAAGAATTTTATTTTTCAATTCTACTGGATTTTCACAATATTTTGAAAAATTAAAATTATTAGGTAACTATCTTTAAAATACTACCTCTTACAAAAAGCGAAGAAATTTTTAAGAAAAAATAAACTATTCCCTTTTATAAAATTAGTAATAAATAAAATAATTAAAATTGTTTTAGCACTTCATATATAACTTTTTAAAATAATTAATTTTTTATTAAAAATAAGAAAAATTTAAAATACTGAATTTTTGATATTTTTAAAGGTGATGTAACGGCAAATTTATACAATCACGAACAACCTCATCGATCGCCGATTCCATATACATATAATTATTTCTTTAAAATAATAAATTCTTTATATATCATAAAATTCAGTATTTTCAATAAATATATATATATATGAATAAAAATTTTTAAGAAAATCTTTCGTAAAATTACAATATACATACATATTTTCCATACTCACGCTCATAAACCAACATTTAACCGACAAGACAGATATTTAGCATATTATGCAGATTTAGCATTTATATATATTATTTGCAGACCCCTAAAATATTGCGAAAATCCAGTAGAATTGAAAATATAAAATAAAATTCTTTTTCAAATTTAAACTCAAGAAATTTTCGGTACGCATACTTTCATAATTTATATATTTTCATACACAAACACATTTATTTATTACGCAATATACAATATACTCATTTCATTAAATTTTGTTGTTGTAAGCAATCAAAAGATGGTTTGATAATAATGCTTATATTTCCTAAACTACTGGTCGGAAAATACCCTTTACGCGGACTTTTTTGTAGGGAATTAAACTACCTTTATAATTATATAAAAAAAATAATAGTTCATCGCTGAAAAAATGGAAATATTTACTTTAAAAGATGAAGTAAATTTTATATGCAAAATATTCAATATATATATAGATTTTTGCTTTGAATATTGAGCATAAAAGATATTAGAAAGCTTTTTGATGTAAAATTTACTCAATTTGAAAGCTATTTGATTTGAAAGCCTCAGCTAAACACGTGATTTCTGGGGTACTACAACTTAAAATATTTTTAATATTTTTTTTTTCCAAAAAGAGGTATATAGCTTGAATACTCTGGCTGGATATATTTTCTTTGTGTCAATAACATATACATATGTGATATGTATATGTTACAGTTAAAGTGTACACAGCAGTCAATGTGTACACTGAATTATATTCAAACCTTTCCCATATAAAATTTCATAAAATTTCCACCTTTTCCAATATAATTTATTAAATATTCAAACCATTTGCTAGTTAATGCATGAATTGACTGCTGTGTACACTTTAACTGTAACATATATAACAAAACACGTAATAAAAGCTACTTTAGAATATACAATACTGCAAAAAGAGAAAAAAATTACTTTACCTACTCTACTCTAACTAATGATAATGAATAATATCCCTTAAAATAAGATGTTCGTACGCATTTGTTTTTGATTGTTGATTCATATATGAATTCATTGTCATATTACATTAACTTAAACGCGTGCCTATTAGCAGTGTGTGTAATTTCCACTCTAGTTTCTATACACATATATATAAATAAATATATATGGAAATGCAATTGAGTTCGTGACACCCAAAGACCCAATTAATGTGACTGCAATAAATATCAATACATATATACACACTAAAAACGCAATTGAAACCTAATTAAATAAATTTCTGTCGAACTAATCAAAGAGCAAAAAAACTGATATTTCAGTATGGGCGAAATAAAGCTACGTATCCTAATTTTCCGGTACAAGCAATGTGCATTTTCCTATACGTTACATATACTTTTCCCATCAACAAAAAACCCAAGTGAAACTATATGTGCAAAATAACATCATACAAGCGATTTTAGTTGGTTACCGAGGTTCGATCCCATCGCAATACTCATTGTTATTCTAACTACACACCAATAAATATTTGTTCTAAATTAATTCTTAAACAAGAATACATATACAGCAATTAGTTAAAAAGAATTAAAACAATTACCTGTAAGAGAATGAAGCATTAATTCTGTTTTGGCATTAAATATTTTAATTCCAAAAGTTAATTAAATCAATTATTTGTGGAATAACAATTAATCATCATAGAATAATATTTATTTTCCCAAAAGAATGAAAATAGTTCATAATTTAGAATTATTTTAATACAAAATGAAATTAAAATTATTCTTTTTCAGGATATAATTCTATACTTTAAGTGAATTAATGGTATTCTTTAATTCGAAATACATTTGATTTCATAAATGAATAAATTTTATTACTTTTCAGCGAGTATATTTCATTCAAAAATTTAATTAATTTAATTCCAGTATATCAATTTGATTTAATTCCAAAATTGAATTAATTTGATGTTTCCTAATAAATCTGAAAATTAACAATAAATAAATGAAAAGTAATTCACAATTTACACTTTATTCTTAATTAATTCAAATATGAATACATGTTTTGATAATACATAAAAGCTTAATTTTTAGATTATTTTTTTACATAGTTTTCTTATTTAATTATATGTTTCGATAATATATAAAGTTTATTATTTCTAGAAAGAACATTTTCATAAGTATATTTAAAATTTATTTCTTTATAATATATATATATTTACATGTATTAATTGCAGCAATTTTGTAGCTATTGTGAAATGAATCAAAATATTCTGTTTCATAACAATTACATAAAAATATAATTTCATTTGCTAAATTTAGTGCTACATATGAAATTTTTAAAAATATTGGGATACAATTGACTATTTTTTCACAAATGAATAAACCACTTCTATAGTGTATTCCACATTCAAAATTTTTTATTAATTTTATTTGAAAATCTATTTCATAGTCAATAAAAATATGATATGATATTTCAGAAAATGATTGGAAAGTTTTATCACACATAAAGCAATATAATGTCATCTTAATCAACTAATATAAGTATAACAAAATTATACTTTGTTTAAAAATGGATTACTTTAAAATATTTAATCAATTCTTTTATTTTATAAAATGAATTCAAAAGTTGTTACATTTAATATAAAAATAGTAATACATATTAATAAAAATAGAATCATTTGTATTATAATATTATGTAAATATTATAAAATATTGTAATATTTATATGAAATAACTAAAATTAATTATAATAGATTTTTTTTTTTTTTTTATAATTACAGTTCTTTTTCAGTTTTTTCTTTTATGTAGCCTTCAATTTTCAAATACACGTTAAGGATGCTTGGTGATAATTCTCCATCCATATCAAAAAGGTAGTGTTGTATATATGTCCAAAATGATTTTAAATTTGGATCATAACTGATATTGAAAACAAAATGCGCCTCATACAGCTTTTCTACAGCACCTGCGATGGTTAAATTTTTAGCCAGTGGAACAATATGCCCATCAATGCTAATTAAATATTGACTTATTGCTGATTTTTTAGGTCCAATAGCAATCAAATATGGAGCATCTGATGGTACACCACTGTATTCTTTTTCTGTTAATCCAATCTGAAATTTTTTTTTTTAGTTAAATTATTTATTTTGTATTAATAAACAATATTTTAATTTACACTTTTAAATAATATTAGCTTATCAATGGCTTTTAGTTGTGTGTCTCTTGGGCTTGATTTTCGCCCCAGTGGCAGTGGTGGCAGCAAATTAATAAAGTTGATGAAAGCTAATGTAGCAGAATTCCACTCATCGGAATTATTTTCTTCCGTATGTATCGTCTCTTTTCCAGATAATTTGACTACATGAATAATATCTTGTTCTATTCTTTGCCACTTCTTAATAAAATTATTTTCTTTTGAAAATTGTTGAAAATCAAAAGTTATCTACAATTAATAAAAATGTATCAATAAATTATAATAATTATAGATATATTTTATGACATATTTACCAAATCTGGTTGAACAAAAAAATAGGGGAATTCATCCTTTAAATTAATTTTGTTATCCTTTGATTTTATAATATGCTGTCTAGCAGCAAATGTAGTATCAATTTAGATTTTATTTCCTCTAATTGTTTTGGTATAATTGCATTTTGCATAAATGTAAGATCATCTCTAAACTTCTCAATATTAATTTCAGGTATTACAGCTTTAACCGGTTTATTGGGGTCATTATTTTCAGAAGAATCTAATTTTGATAACTTTCGCATATTTTTAATTTTTGCAATATAGTAACCAGTACCATTTTTTATATTATATAGCAAGTCCTGTAAAAATAAAAATTAGAAAATCAATAATGAAGGATTTTTTTTAAATTTGTTTACAATTCCTTCTAAATCTATATTATTTGTTTTTAAAATAGGAAACAGCTCGACACATGCGTGGCATACTGCAACTTTTTCATTTTTAGAAGGATATAGTCCAAAATTATCTTCTGAGTATGAGCCTAATAAGTCTATCACTGCTCTCCTTGATTTTTCTTTCAGTGTTCGGGTTTCTTGATATTCTTGCAAATATTTAAGACCTCTGTGGTTTGTTATATACGATTTAAAATCCTTGAAAGAGAATTCAAATAACACTTAAATAATAATGTACCATATATAAAAAAATTATTGAATATAAATATATAGGGGTATTTCTTAGAAAATAATAACAAATCAAACATAATAATATAACAATATATTAAAAATTAAAATCGCAATGTAAATGATACTGCCCCAATTTATAATAAATCATTTTTTATTAAACATACCTCACTATTAACAACCATTATGTTTCCCATTATTGCAGTGCACCTTTTTAATAAACCTTTTTCTTTAACAGAAATAATAGAATCATTACTTGATATATCAGTTTGACAGTTTGAATTTGTTGATTCTACTTTGTCTGTTTGGATTTCTTTATCATTAGTGGTTTTACAAATAACTTGTATAAAATTATTTTCAATGCTTCCATATTCTGGACTTAATACAAATTTACATAAATTTTCATTTTCAATTATATTATTGCTTGAATCCATAAACCCAATAATATCAGAAATTTCTAAATTTGTTGAATTATAGCACACTGAAAAATGAAAGAAACAACAAATCTTGTGATAAACCGACAGTAATTTTTATCAAAGAATAAATTTATGGAACTAAAATAACAACTAAAATAACAAAAAAAAAATGTTTTATAAAAAAGAAACCCTGAAAACGATTAATTTATTCTTGATTTTATATTATTGATAGGAAAAGCATTGCAATCAACCTGCAATAATTTTCGGATTTAAGTTAAAGTCAATTATTATAGTGGAATTGATTTCACACTTTATAGTAATAGGTTATATTCTTTAAAAGAATATAATCTATTCCTTTGTGGAATAAATTTGGAGTTTATAATCTATTCCTTTGTGGAATAAATTTATGTTTTCAAATATTGAAAACTTTTTAAAAAATTTAAAATTTGCACTTGTTTACAAATAAGACAAATAATAACAATTTCCAGAACTTACCTGAAAAAATAAAGTCCTTAATAAAAAGTTCATCTACTGAAGCGTTGTATT
Organism: Rhamphomyia laevipes; assembly: GCA_963920725.1. NCBI lineage: Eukaryota > Metazoa > Arthropoda > Insecta > Diptera > Empididae > Rhamphomyia > Rhamphomyia laevipes. Next base: position 30,062,485 of record OY987255.1, read on the forward strand.
TTTTTAATAATACCCATTTTAGTTCTTGTTCATTTGGGTAATAAACTTGAATTAATAATCCATCCATATTAGTTTTTAAACCACACAATATTTTTTAATTTTAATATAAATTTTTAGTTTTCTACTTTTTTAAATTTTATAATTTTTCACTTTTTTAAATTTTCCACTTTTTTAAACTATATATTATATTAAATTTTTAGTAACCACTATTAAATTAAAATTGCACAAAATAGATATAAAACACTTGATTTTTTTTTATAAAATTTACTTTACGAATTTAGTTTTAACTTTTTAGAACATTAACCGTCGACGTCGGGAACAGACTGAGATGGATAATTAGTTATGTACAGTACATCGACGTTCTTGGAAATTCGAAATGCTAATTTAATTCTTAGAAGAATAGATTATTTTCGATTTTGGAGTATTTAACCAAATATATTCTAAAAAAGAATTAAATGTATGTACATTTTATTATTTTAAAAGAAGAAAACGTAGTTTTTAGAAAATATATTCCGTTATAAATTAAATTTAATTCTTTTTTAGAATATACTAATTTCATTATACTCATTTCATTAGATTTTGTTATTATAATCAATCAAAAGATGGTTTGATAATAATGCTTATATTTCCTAAACTACTGGTCGGAAAATACCCTTTACGCGGACTTTTTTGTAGGGAATTAAACTGGAAATATTTACTTTAAAAGATGAAGTAAATTTTATATGCAAAATATTCAAATATTCAATATATATATAGATTTTTGCTTTGAATATTGAGCATAAAAGATATTAGAAAGCTTTTTGATGTAAAATTTACTCAATTTGAAAGCTATTTGATTTGAAAGCCTCAGCTAAACACGTGATTTCTGGGGTACTACAACTTAAAATATTTTTAATATTTTTTTTTCCAAAAAGAGGTATATAGCTTGAAAACTCTGGCTGGATATATTTTCTTTGTGTCAATAACATATACATATGTGATATGTATATGTTACAGTTAAAGTGTACACAGCAGTCAATGTGTACACTGAATTATATTCAAACCTTTCCCATATAAAATTTCATAAAATTTCCACCTTTTCCAATATAATTTATTAAATATTCAAACCATTTGCTAGTTAATGCATGAATTGACTGCTGTGTACACTTTAACTGTAACATATATAACAAAACACGTAATAAAAGCTACTTTAGAATATACAATACTGCAAAAAGAGAAAAAAATTACTTTACCTACTCTACTCTAACTAATGATAATGAATAATATCCCTTAAAATAAGATGTCTCGTACGCATTTGTTTTTGATTGTTGATTCATATATGAATTCATTGTCATATTACATTAACTTAAACGCGTGCCTATTAGCAGTGTGTGTAATTTCCACTCTAGTTTCTATACACATATATATAAATAAATATATATGGAAATGCAATTGAGTTCGTGACACCCAAAGACCCAATTAATGTGACTGCAATAAATATCAATACATATATACACACTAAAAACGCAATTGAAACCTAATTAAATAAATTTCTGTCGAACTAATCAAAGAGCAAAAAAAACTGATATTTCAGTATGGGCGAAATAAAGCTACGTATCCTAATTTTCCGGTACAAGCAATGTGCATTTTCCTATACGTTACATATACTTTTCCCATCAACAAAAAACCCAAGTGAAACTATATGTGCAAAATAACATCATACAAGCGATTTTAGTTGGTTACCCAGGTTCGATCCCATCGCAATACTCATTGTTATTCTAACTAAGTATACTCGTAAAACTCTTCTTATGTGAACTTGAAAAATCGTCAGATCTCAAAACATTGAAGAATTTCATAATGTTTTATTAAGCATTTCGTGGTTCATAATTTTTATTACAAGTAGCTAGAATAACTATGAGTGTTACAACTGACTTGGACAAAAAAAAGATGGATATCGGTTAATATTTTTTCTAGATGTTTTCGAGGTCATTTCCAAAATGCAAAAAAAAAGGCTGCAAACGAGGGTCTGTGCACACTAACATCTACTAGAACCGCTTGTACAATTTTAATGAAATTTTGAGTCACTGGGTTCACTGGAAACTAATATATGTGCAGTTTAGTTTCCTAAATATATATGTATACGTATTTGATTATATGTTCTAGCTAGAACATGCACTTATTATCTGATACCGATGTCAGTGAAATGTGGTCGTTATCTAATTTGCGGTGTCTAAAAGTTGGGGTTGTTAGCATCAGTGGTTCCACATTTAAATTTTCGATTTATATTTTATGTGCTATAGGGTTAATTGTCATATTTATTTTTTAATTATAAAATTTGGAGTCGCTAGTTGCAGTGGGTCTTTATTAAAATTCCGAGTTATATAACACATTCTTCATGTCTTGAAAGATCTGAAATTTGGAACAAAGATTTTTTTTTTACAGAGCACTGATTGTTACGAAAGTACTGTTAATTACAATAATTGTTCGATATAACTACGAGTTATCTGCTCCGCCTATTTTAGCAGTTTTTTCTTTTAATATCAAAATGGAATTTATTATCACTGATTACTGATTTATTAAGCAGATCAGACAAAGTTGAATAAATAGCATATATTCAAGCGGTTTTGGTGTTTTCGTTCTGTTCAGTTATTTATTATTAGTTAAGTTTTGGTTGTAATCTTATGGAATTTTGCAGTTTTTTTTTTATTAAAACTCATTTGTGTTTTGATATAGATTTTTATACTTGTGGGAAAATTGTTATCTTTCCTGTTATTAATTTACTCGTATATTTATTTTGTTAGTATGATTTTCATTGTCTATCATTGCAAGTGACTTTGGTGTGTTATTAAAATTTATTATGGAAATCAGTGTTCTGTTCGTCTAATTTAACATACACTTAACATACGCGTGATTTATGGGGTAACTAAAGAAAATTTGGGTTCCGTTGTATCAGTGAGATTTGGGTCTAAATCCATAAAATTTCGATAGACTATTTTAGATTATTTTCTATGTAGGGGGACGTCAGAAAACATTTTTTAAATTGAATGATATTGAATCTTTATTATAAACGAATTATGTGACGAAGATACGGTTTGCAAACATATATTCATTAAAAACATAACTTACCAAAAAAAAGATAACAAATAAAAATATGTTTAACGTTTTCATAATACACAATTTTCTTATTTTTATCAATAAAAATATTAATTTTACAACATTATTATATGGTAATCAATAAATCAACATTTTTTTTATCAATTGGAATGAAATTCAATCTTTAAAAAAATTCGCTACTTCTTAAATATTTAACAGTAATATATAAAGAAATATCATTACATAAATTTAAAAAATAAACAAGTATAGATATACATATAAAAATCATGTTTTATCAAAATTTAGATAACATTTTTTGTTTCACTGCATATATTTAACATGTAATCAAAAACATGGTTTACAATATATGTATATATATATATATATATATATATATATTTATATATATATATATAGATAAAAATCTATAAAGGCAAGTAATTCCAAATTGCAAATATTACCCAAAAAAAACCGCAATTAAAAACAGCAGATTGTGTTAACTTGTCTGATAAAACCATAAGGTATGAGTCACAATTATGTCAGGTTTGAACTGATTATGTATATCCGTTCGTTTCGAAAAGAAATTTTAGTGACAATGTTTTCGATTTTTCCATCATTTGAAAACTTATTTGACAATTCTACTTAATTTATTTTAAAATTTAAGGTTAAAAAATAATAATAATGGAAATTTTAGAATTATTCGAAATGTTTTTACACGTAAGTTGGATCCAGAATAATTTTTTGAAGAAGTCTCCCGAATGTCTTTGCAAGATTATTTAAAAAAATATTCCATTATAGAACATAAGAAATTCTTCCATTTTTAAGATTATGAAAGAAATTTTAATTAACATTTTTTACATTCGACCACACCTGCAAAAATAAAACAATTTTATACGAATTCGTTTCGAAAAATGTTTACTATGAATTTTAATCCGGCATCCTGTATATAAAATTGTACGTACACATATTTGAATTTCCAATTTGAACGTGTCGAAATAAGTTTTATATTTTATAGAAAAAAAAATAGTTGGCTAATATATGTATTCGTTTTTAAAATAAATTTGATATTTATAAATTATTAAAAAGCTATTTTTTGCACGTCACTAAAAATTAAAAACGTAAAACGTGTTTTTATTAAATATACTCTAAAATTATTTCTAGTTAAAGAAATTCAAAGTTATAAGTAAATTTTGAATCACGAGTAGAATTTTGATTATGCTAACAAAAAAAAAATGCATACATAATAAAAAATAAACGAAAAATTAATGCCTACGTTACGTACGCGTCGTTTCTTTGTTCATTGAATAATGCTAACCTTGACCTTTTTATGAAAGAACCATAAATTTTAAAACATCATTAATTAAATATATTACAAACCATCATGACAATAAAATTTGAATAAATTTATTTTATGAGACTTGTAAATTGAGTCTAATTAAGTATAGACTTGGGTAAAGCATTTAAAATATTTTATCGAAACCATAAAATTTAGTTCCATTACACATTATCATATTTTCTTTTTCAAGATTTCTTATTCAATTTTTTGATAGATTATTATTAAATTTGTTAGGTATTTAATTTAAGTAAAAAATAATTAATCTTTTTATAAAAATACAGCTAATAATTAGAAAAAAATATTTTTATTGATATAATTTAAATAAATTATTGAAAATAAAAAACGGTCGCTGTCGCTGCCTTCGTGAAATGTCAAAAGAAATTTGTAAAGTACATATTTTCCTATTATGGCGTTGTAGTTGTTGCTGACTTTCAATTCATATATTTGATATTTTCGCTTATCATGGTGTTTTGATTATGTTTTTTTTATTTATTTAAAAAAATTGACAGAAATGGAAAAAAAATTAATTGAATTTAAAATCGCCTGAATACAAAAACAAATCAATTTATAATAAGTTTGTTTCGCGGCGACGTATTCGTTTCGAAAAGAACGACATCAGCTACGTATTCTGCCACCAGCTTAATTTTGAAGAAAAGAAAAATAGTTGCTTATGTTAAGGTTTGTCGTATTACTAATTTTTATCGCAAATTATTATATTTTGATTGTGCTGCTTACTGGCAGAACAAAATGAAAACTATGGAAAATTTTTACAATCGCTAGAAAACGTTTACCTCAGAAAATGTTATACTATATTATCCTATCCAGATAAAGATTATTGTAGCAAAATGTATTAAGTAGTTAGTTTCATTTATTTTATAATATTAATTAATCATTACAGTATATTTAATTCTGTTATTATAACTATTCTATTAATTACTATTGTATTAATACATATAAATTGCAGTGCTTATCATTTTAATAAAATAATCAGCTCTTAAATCGAACTTTTTTTATATTCTACATGGCGCTGCGGATAAAACAATAAAATTTAAAAAAAATTAATTGTTAGAAAGTTGTTAAAGTTAAAATTTAGTATTGTTCTTAGTAAAAAGTTTCAAATCGAATGTTTAATCATTACTATTGTTTCGAATGATAAAGAACAAAATTTTTTAACCGGTATTATATAACAATTATAAAAAGAAAAAATATAAAGACTGCAAAAAAGAATATTAACAAGTATTATGGAGCTGGTAAAACGAATTGAAAATTTAAATTTAACATCATCCGGAAATATAGCATCTAACTGGAGAAGATTTAAAGTGAATTATGATAATTTTGAAATTGCTGCTGGAATTATAAATCAAAAACAGATGAAGTGCGTATAGCGACACTATTAAATATGATTGTAGATGAAGCTATGCATGTATTTTTAACATTTGATTTAACTGAAGCCCAGCGTGGAAAATATAAAAAGGTGTTACAAGCCTTTGAAACTTTCAGTTCACCAAAGAAGAATGATGTGTATGAAAGAAGAACCTTTTGACCATTTTGTTGTGTATATCAAAAGATTAATTAAAACTTGTGAATTTGGAGATCAAGCTGAATCGATGTTAAGAGACAGGATTGTATTGGGTATAAATAATAAAAAACTTCAAGAAAAATTATTGTGTTCTGAAAAATTAACCAGTGAAAAAGCTATTGAAATGTGAAAAATGACTGAGATTACAAGGTATCAAGTGAAAAATATTCAAACAAATAGTACAGCGGTAAATCAAATTAGTAAGAATGAAACAAATTTAATTCTTTTAAAAATAAAATTTTTAATAATGTTCAAAACACCAATAGTTTTAAATGTAATAAATGCAATTTAATGCATAAGAAAAAATCTTACCCAGCATATGGTAAAAAGTGTAATAAATGCAATAAGTGGAATCACTTTGCAGTGGTTTGTCCTGAAAAATATATTAAAACTATTGGTATTTCGAACAATGATTCAGATATATTTGATATTAATTCGTTGTGTACAAATTTTAGAAAAAATTGCTGGACCGAAAACATCAGAATCGGAAGTAAAATGATTGAATTAAAAATGGATACAGGCTCAGAAGTTGACATATTACCATTGTACATCTTGATTAGTATCGATAAAAATAGTTCGAATAATTTGAAATCAACAAATGTTGTATTAAAAGCTTATGGTGGTCAAACAATTGAACCAATGGGAATAGGTAATTTGATTTGCAGTTATAAAAACTAGGTAACAGCTATTGATTTTATAAACTGTGTCCTATTTTGGGACTTAATACTTGTGAGAAATTAAAATTAATCAAAAGAGTTGATAAAATAGAAGTTAGCAGTATTAATTCCAAAGAATCTTTTTTAAAAATTAATAGAGATATTTTTGAGGGTATAGGTTGGTTTCCAAAAAAATATAAAATTAAATTAGTTGAAGGAGCTAAACCAGTAAATTGTCCACCACGTAGAACCCCACATACAATATGTGAAGAAGTTAAAAATGATTTAGAAAATTTAGTGAAAGAGGGCATTATTTCGAAAGTGGATTTCCTCCCTGATTGGGCTCATAATATGGTGGTAGTTGAAAAAAAAGATAATTCTTTACGAATTTGTCTCGATCCAAAAAACATTAACAAGGCTTTCAAACGAAAACCTTGTTTGATGCTTAATTTAGAAGAAATTTCTTCAAAATTGTCTAAAGCTAAATATTTTACAGTGTTAGATATTAAAAGCGGATTTCATCAAATACAATTATAGAAAAAGAATTCTTGGCAATTGTCTTTGCTTGTAAAAAATTTCACCAATATATTTATGGACATACTTTAATAGTTAAAAGTGATCATAAACTTTTAATATCCATAATGGAAAAAGAAATTCATAAAATACCATTTTCAAAATTACAGCGAATGAGAATTAGATTACTTAAGTATGATATTAAATTAGAATATATTCCTGGTAAATTGTTAGTTTAAGCAGATCTTCTTTCGCGTTATTTTCGAAAAACTGGAAATTCTGAGGAGGATTCTATGTTTACTAAGTCGTTATTATCAATTAATTTAGTTTATGAAACTGAAAATGATTTGATTTTACGTGAAGTTAAGAATTTTTGTTTAAATAATTGGACTAAAAATAATAAAACTTTGAATGATGAATTAAAATTTTATTTTAGAATAAAAAAATGAGATTATACTAACTATAGTACTAGACAATGGATTACTATTCTTTGGTAATAGATTGATATAGGAACTATATCAAATAGAAATAAATGTTAGTTCAATTATATGAACCACATTTAGGTATTTCAAAAACTAGGAAAAGGGCACAAGAAATTTTGTATTGGCCAAATATAAATAAAGATATTGAAAATTATATGAGGGGCTCAGAATCAGAGTGGCCTAACCCACATGATTTTTTTTTTGTTTTTATTTGCTTAATCGGTGCTAAAGCTACTCTAGAATATAATGCTATTGATCACGACAAAAAAAAAAAATCTATATTATTTTTAAAAAAATCAGTTTTGATTCTGGACGAATTATTAATTTTCGTCAAATTCTAAGTGGCCTAACCCACAATGTGGTTTAGGCCACTATGATTTTTTAAAAATTATATGCATATTTTATTATATTATAAATATAATGTTTTTTATTGTTGACAAAGAAAATGATTTAAAAACAATATTTACAGTTTCACTAATATTAATTTGTATAATTTTATATACTGTTAGTAATAACTGTAAGTAATATTTATACTAATTAATTGTCATTTATTTTATATTATCGTATTTATTAAGCTAGTTATTATTGGCATTAATTAATACAACGTTTGCCAGATTTATTCGAGAAATTTAAAATTTATAGTTATATTTTTTAAAATATTAATTTTTAAATTAGTTTAAATATAGTTAAAAATTGTTTTTTGAAACAATATGAATTCTACTACTTCTCCAGGTATTTAGCTATATAAATAAAATTAATAAAAGTAAAAAAAAAAAAATCATCTTGTTATTTTGAAATTTAGAAAGTTTTGTGTTTTCTGGGTCAGAATATATTCCTTCTGATCAGGATAATTATTCAGATATTTCACTATTTCAATATCAATATCAATTAAATCCTTTGCGAAGGTAATTTTTTTATGGAATTATATACTAGAAAATATGACTTCATAATATACATATTATATTTTTTTATGTATTAGAAGAATTATTGCCGTGTGCAACAAAGTCAGCATAGGTTAAGAAAGCCAAATAATTGAAACATAATGTGAGAAAATATAAAAGAAAATCTGGTAAAAATATAAAAATACCAAAAACATTATTGTAATTGTAGAAATATTTGTACTGGTAAAATTAATATTGATTAACAAACCATTTTTTTTTTCTTCAAATAATCAAATAACAGAAAACTTTTCGGTTTTAAAAGTTAAAAAGAGACAAATGAGTGCTCCAGATTTTTTAAGCCACGATATCGCTTATCCGATTGGGAGAGCAATATCTATTGAAAAAAAAAGATTTAATACTGGAAGAATTCCTCCAGTACATCATAACTTTAATAAATGCATACGTACTGTATAACACCGAAGAAATTATTTTTAGTTAAAGTGAAGCAGAAGAATAATAATTATTTAATAATTAATGTTATTGTTATTGTTGATTTGTTTTTTTTTTAATTCTGAAAAATAAATTTTATTTATATATTTTTTTTTTTCTAAATATCTATTTTTCATACTTTTTATTAAAAGTCGCAATAATACACCTTTAAAAAATATTTTCAATTTTCGACCTATCCCGCAAATTATTATTTTTTTAAATTATTCTGAAGAATCAGAGTGGCCTAACCCACAAAAAATGTCCTTTCCGTTAAGATTTTGATAAAATGACATACATCAAATTAAAGTAAAGGAAAATCTGTAATTATAAGTTTTTATTTGGCATCAATATCTTCATAGTGGACATTTTACAAACACATTCAATTATTATGTTTTTTGTTTTGTATTTTTCTCGAAATAATTTGAATGTGGGTTAGGCCACTCTGATTCTGAACCCCTCATATATTAAATTGTTCAGTGTGTCAAACAAATTTAGGTAAAGTAAGAAAAGAGCTTCTAATTTAACATGAAATTCCGAACTTTCCATTTAATAAACTTGGTAGTGATATATATTTCATTTTGGGGGTATTGACTATTTAATAGTAGTAGATTATTTTTCCAAATGATTTGACTTTAAACTTCTTCGTAATAAAAGTTCAAATGAGATAATTTTGAAATGGCAGGAAATATTTTCAAATTTTGGAATTATAGCTGATAACGTTCCTTTCAACTCTTTTGAATGTAGAAAATTCGCGAATTCATGGAATTTCGACATTGTAACGTCAAGTCCATTATATCCGAAAAGCAATGGTCTCGCAGAACGTTCAGTTGGTATTGCGAAAAATATATTGAAAAAATGTCGAAATCGAAGTGAAATTTTCATTGCTTTAATGAATTTCGTAATACTCCAACAAAAAATATGTCAGTTTCTCCTTCACAATTATTAATGAGCAGGAGACTAAGAACGAAATTACCTATTCATGATAATTTATTAAAACCGGAAATATGTAAAGATGCGATTGAACAATTAAAAATAAAAAATAATTGCACAAAAAACTATTACGATAGAAATGCTTATTCTAGATTTGATTTTAATGTTAATCAAAAAATCAGATATCGTGATGGTAATAAGTGGTTTCCTGGAGTAGTTCTAAATAGGCGAGTTGAGCCTAGATCTTATATATTACAAAATGACGATGGTAGTCAATACCGTAGAAATTCTTCATTTATAAGTCCTGGTAGAGGGCAAAATGAAAATATTGAATATAGTCAAAATGATAATATTGTAAATAATCCAAATGATAATTTTGACAATAATCCAAATATTAATATTGGAATTGATACATCTGATGAGTTCGGTCCAAGACAACTTAGAAGTGGAAAAGAATATTAAAGTAAAATAAAAAATTATAAGCTTAAATCTTTTAATTTTGACAAGCTGTATATAATTATATTAAAGTAGTTATGATTGTAATAGTTGTTTTTTTCTAATGTAATATGATTATTGTAGTTTAAAATATTGTAATGTAATTATATAATTGTTCTTATTATAAAATTTGTTAAAACTAAAATTACATAAAAATTAAGGGGAAAGATGTAGCAAAATGTATTAATTAGTTAGTTTCAGTTATTTTATAATATTAATTAATCATTACAGTATATTTAATTCTGTTATTATAACTATTCTATTAATTACTATTGTATTAATACATATAAATAGCAGTGCTTATCAATTTAATAAACACTCTTTAATCAGCTCTTAAATCGAACTCTTTTAATATTCTACAATTATAGAGATGATTTCTCTATTCTATGATTCCATCAGGTACGAAACTTTATGTTTAACCCTCGTACAATAAGTTTGAATTAAAGTGTCACAAGTTTTATTATAATGTCACACAGTTTTATTATAATGTCACATGAATTTCAAAAATATAATAAATTTGTGATGTCATATTAAGTATTTAGAATTGTCTTTTCGTACAATATTCATTATTTTTCAACTGAATCCAGGTGTTTTTCCCAACTGAATGTTTATAAATATAAGTATAATTCAAGAAAAATATTAAAAATTTAATTGTCTCTGATGAAAATTTTGAATACAAATTTAATATATATAGTCTTAATCATAATATTCTACTGTTAATTTAGCTCTCAGTTTTTAGATTTTGCTTACGATGATTTTAAAAAATTCTCTTAATAGAATATTCTAATATTTCAATAATACGATTTTGTTCTTCTTATAAGTTAATTTTTAATTTATATTATCATGGTTGTCAATATTAAAAGTTCATCAACTTTTAGTAATCATTCTTGGTTTCCATTGAGATAGATATACAAACATCAGACGATTTTCTAGACGACGACTAATGTACTTCACATTATATTTATCTTACCAAAAAAATACTACATGCAAAAACAGATTGTAAATATAAATTTATGAGAAATTAAAAAAAAAATGTCATTGTAAAACGGAAGTCTTGAGGAAATGCATTGATAAAATGTATTTATAAACTACCCATCATAAAAAATGTACAAAGCGGCGTTTAATGGCCCAGAATTTTATACGAGTAAGTATATAATAATTAATATTGAATGGTGATCAGTAATATGTCATAATACTAAGATCCGATTTGAATAAAATTTTGTTGATTTTATGATCTAGTATAGAGGGACCCGAAAATTTGTAGTCTGTAAATTTCTGTGGTCCATGCTAAAATTTCTGAATTATATTTAGTGTATTCTACACAGCATATATAGTATTTATTATCCAATCTTGTAAAATTTGATATCGAAAGTTCAGAGTGTCGCTATCAAAATTTCCGAATTACATTATAAAATACATAATTTCAGAAATTTTCTACAAAGTAATGTTTTTGCAAATCACTATTATACAATATAACTACAGGTTTTGAGCTATCCTTAGATTAATATCTTAGCGCATATCTTAATTCATTATTTTAATTAAGATATTCGCATAGTTTTTCTATATTAAATTTAATTTAGTACGTCATAATTATACATATGAACATAATAATGTTATTTAAATTCAATACATGTTTTATTTTTCAATTATACCACATTACTCTACCACCCCCATGTTTTACTGTAGGAAAAAGATTTTCTTTGTTCATTGCTGTACCCGGCTTTCTCCACACAATTTACTTCCTTTAATTCCAAAAATACAATATTTGCATTCGTCTGAAAAAAGCACGTTATCCCAAAATTCGATTGGTTTGTTTATATATTCATTTGCGTATTTAATACGCTTTTGTCGATTTATGGGTGAAATATGTGGTTTCTTACGAGCAACGCGCCCATGGTACGAAGCTTTCTTTAATATTTTTCGTACAGTATCAGCGCAGATTTTCTTTTCATATTTTAATTTAATATTTTCTGCAATTTGTGCTGCTGTTAAACGTGGATCTTTTTTTACAGAAGTTATAATATCACGCCTTTCTCTAGAGTCTAGATGTTAATTTTGATCTGGCGGTTTTGATGTTAATTCCAGTAGTTTTAAAATTGTTAACCACCCCACCCTTTGTATAGACGAATGTTATCTTCCTACTGTTTTACCTATTTCTCGAAAACTTTTTCCTTCTTTTCATAATTTTATAATGATTCTACGCTCACTTACATTAATTTCTTTTCTAGGTGCCATTTTAATTTATTTTTAAATAAAACTTTTTAAATGATATATTTTATATCCTGAATTGTCTTCTAATATATAGAGCATAGAAATGAATTTCACAATTTTACAACTAATAATGAGTGCAAATATTGCACCAAAATTTGGGGAATTACCTTTTAAAAAAACTGTACGCAGACTTTGTCTACTTATTTTTATTGATTTATTTTGAATTTAATTATTTAACGTCTTATAAATATGATAAAAATTAAAGTACTAGGATTCAAAACTAATAAAGGACGACGTACACAATGACTAATTTTTTTATTTTAGTAAAAATAAAAAGAGATAGCAAGTAAGATTTTTGTTTAGGAAAGAATGAGATAGAAAATCCTTAATTTTTAGGTGGGAACTATAAAAATTATAGGAACTATTTGACATTCTGAAAACTCCGAAAAAATCCTAGCCTACAAAATTATAAAATTTGTTTGGATTTTCTATAATATTATTTTTACATTAATTAAAAAGTAAAAAAGTGAAACATTAATTATAAACTGAAAATTAATCTTAGTAAAAAAACAATTAATTGCTATGCTGTGCGAAATAGCTATATAGGACAATACATTTTTTTGGTTTTATTTTATAAGGAAACTCTTACTTTATTTTTATTTGCATCAGAACATTTGTCAATAAAAAGTGGATACAGATTACGGTGCAGTCAATTTTTATTGTACCTATATGTTTATTTATTGCAATTTATTCTCATTGGTCAAAGAAAACACTTATATAGAACAAAAATTAAAATTCATTTATTTTCTTCATTGATAAAATAATTATAATAAGTAACATATTTTAATAGCTTGTATGACTTCCCTTGTTGTTAATAACATCCATCAGTCGACGTGGCATTGAATTGATGAGTGATTGAAGAATAGAAATATCAATGTTTACCCATTCTTCATGAAAGATGATCCCAAGTTCCTTCAAAGTATTAAATTGACGTCCATTTCTGTAAACTTCCTTGCTAAGAAATAGGTTTTCCATCGGATTTAAATCCGGGCTAACAGCAGGCCATTATGGGAATATTTCTTAATTTAAATTTTTGTTTTGTGTATCTAGCAGTATATATTGCAGCATTGTCCTGCTGAAGTGTCCAACTTTCAGGTAGCTTTATTGTTTTCATGGGAAACTAATATATGAGAAATTTAGTTTCAAAAGAATATTTCATATGTTCTACACCATATAGTAATTATTATCAGTTTTCAATTAAATTTGGTACATAGGTTGGATTCGTAATTACGCATATTTATACTTATTATAGTTATTTCAATTATATTATTTATTACTTTCTTTATAATTTAATATAAAAGAAATAAAATTATTAATTTTTAAATCAATAAATAATAAAGATGAGCAATTTTGAACAAAGCACTGTTAACATACTACGAGTTATCTGCTCCCCCTAGTTAGCAGCTTTTTTATATATATTTTATCTTCATTCTTCATACACAAAAAAAAAAAAAAACTTTTTACTTTTTAAATAAAATAAAATTAATATTTTCAAAATGTCAATTGCCATAAAAAATATATATTTATTATATTCCCCAAGTATAAAATATAATTTTCGGATGTCTAATTATAGCATAAGACGAGATAGGTCGTCTTATGCTATAATTGGACGTCTAAATCCGAATTCGGAAAACCCATTTCGGAATTTGGACGTCTAAAAAAAAGGGGAAATTTTTTTTGGACGACATTGCTCTCTCTATCGCACCTCTACATAAATACATTTTATATCCTATTCTGTTTTTAGTAGCTAAAATTGGTCATTGTGTACCGGGCGCATAATACATTGAATTATAAAAAATTAAAAAAAGTTTAAAGAATTAAATTTAAATATAGTTTTATTAATAAATAATTAAATATAGGTAAGTGTACGCAGACTTTTTCTAGTGAGCGTAACTAATTAACAGCTGAAAAAATTGTAGATTATTTACATCAAAAAATATTTATAAAATTAGATTATACACAAGAGCAATAATGATATGAACAAATTAATTTTCAAAGAAGAAATTTACTATAACATATTTACTATTTCAAAAAATATATATTTTAATATTACATTAAATTGGAATTAATTAATTATTTTGTATTAGATTTATATACATTTTTTTTTTTTTTTATTTACTATATTTACTTATAATTCAATACAAAACTACTAATTTATATTTATCGAATAATCTAATTTAATGATCCACAACGGAATTCTCTAAATTAATATTTATATAATTCGTTTATGTTTTTTTGGACATTATTTTTTTTTTTTTTTTATTTTGAATGTTAAATTTTTATTTATTTATTAAATTGATTTTTTTTAAAAAAAAAAAAACAATTAATATTTTGCAATTATATTATATAATAAAAAGAACCCTAAACCTATCTTATCCCCTAATTAACCTATAAACAATTCGGTTGTATATTTATAATACAAAGGCGTATCATAGATAAAAAAAAACTAACAGCAGCAATATAAATTACAGAACATGTCGAAATCGCCTTTATAATTTTTTCAAACTTTAATCTACAATAATAAATAGTACAAAAAAGAAAAAATAATTGTGGTCAATTTGGTTTCACCTCAATTTTTCAAAAATACTAGATAAATTATATAAATATATTTATTTCAATACTTATTTTAGATATGAATGTAAATAAATATTTTTGTTGAAATATTAAAATTTTGATCTCGTACTGTATTTAATAGCTTATTTTGCAAAATATATGCTGAATGCATATTAGTATAATGTGACTTTTTAAATTATAAATTTAGCATTTTATTGAGTTATTTAAGTATTCAGAATATTTCGGAAGTTGTCTGAATCCCGAATCTTTCCATTTCCTTCAAAGTATAAGCGTATACGTTTTAACTATAGTCCTGAAAATCTGAAAAACAAATTAATGTATTTGAATGTTGGTCTATGTTTGAAAAGAAATACAATCGGATACTATTGCTAGTACCCAGTGCAAATATCAAATCAGGCCCGACGAGAGGGGGGAGAATTCCCTGGGCCCGAGTCTGCTAAGGAGCCCGTGAATTTTATTTTTTCTGTTTATTTTTTTTAAAAAAAAAAAATATTTTTTATTTATTTTTTAGTTTCATGCGTATGTGTATGTGTATAATTCACAGTCACTATTGGCAAAAATTTGCATAAAGGTTTCAAGTATATATGTTTTTTTTCAAGTTTTATCACTTAAAGTAAAGAGTAAGTATAATTATAATTTTCACTAGTAGATAAATATTCATTGTGGACTTAATTTTTTCAGATTTTATATTTTATCAGAAAATTAGCTTTCAACCATGAATTACAAGTACAAGCATAAATCAGGAGCAGAAAAACGCAAAGAAAGGGCATTAAAGGAACAACAGAGAAAAAAAAAATCAAAGAACTCTAGAAAATTTAGGATTTTTAGGTAGCACAAGAAATCTTAAATCAACTTTACCAAATTGCTGATGAAGTTGACGATTCAAAAGAAAATAATGAACAGCAACAGCAAGATCAAGTTGCACATCAACCAGAAGTGGAAAATATATCTGCAGACGCAGACGTACTAGTAATTGAGCATTTGCTGTCCACCGATGTTACAGTTACAGAAGATCAGTTGACTTCGCAACATATATTAGGTTGTTATGATATAGGTGTAATTGAAACGGAATATTGTACATCAGTTCAAGTAGAGAATGCGATTCGCTTAGGTGCAGGTCAGCACCCGAAAGTATTTCCGAACGATATTAATGGATATAAATTTCCACTTAATTATATAAATTTCCCTACAAATATAAATTTCCCTACAAAATGGTGAAGAAGTACCTCGAGATTGGTTAGTTTGGAGCGCTAGTAAACAAGCATTATTTTGCTTTCCTTGTAGACTTTTAAATAAAATTTCTACTAGTCACAAATCGAATTTAGCTGTGAAAGCTGGATATTCAACTAAACAGAAATGGAAAAAATTATATGAAAAAATTCCAGAACATCAAAATAGCGTTAACCACAAAATTAATTATATGGAGTGGCGGAATTTAGAGAAAAGATTTTCCAAGGCAACAACTGTAAATTCAATGCTTGAAAACAGTATTATGGATCAGGAACGCGAATGGACACAAATATTACATAGAATTTTGGACGTGACTTTATTTTTAGGAGAAAGAGGTTTAGCATTTAGAGGTAAAACACATATGTTAAATGATTCCAGAAACGGTAATTTTTTAGGTATATTAGAATTAATAAGTCACTACGATCCGGTATTAAAAAAACATTTGGATAATGAAAAAAATCTCAACAATCACAACAAAGATTACAAGTGCATTATTTATCACCCGAAAGCCAAAACGAATTTATACAATGCTGTGCAGATAATGTAACAAAAGCAATTCTTGAGGAAAGAGAAAAAGCAAAATATTATAGTATAATAGTAGACGCAACTCCCGATTCGGCTCATATTGTGTTACGTTATTTACCCGATTCGGTTTTGTGTTACGTTATTTGCACGTCAATGATGAAGAAAAATTTGAAATTAAGGAACGGTTTTTAAAGTTTGTCGACTGTAATCAAAAAACAGGTGAAGCAATCGCAAATTTAATTTTAAGTACCTTGGAGCAACATCACATCCCAATTGTCGTGGCCAGGGGTATGATAACGGCGCAAATATGAGTGGTAATTATAAAGGTGCCCAAAGTTTAATTTTGAAAGAAAATAGTTTTGCAGTATTTTCACCGTGTGTTTGCCATTCACTCAATCTTTGTGGTGTACACGCAGCAGAAGCTTGTACTGAAGCTATTACATTTTTTGGAACCATTCAAAAATTATGTAATATTTTTAGCTTAAGTCCTAAAAGTGTTGCTGAGCAAGGGGTTTGTAAATATGTGCACCTTAATCTCGATTGTCGAACCAATCTTGATTAACCCCCGGTACGAATTGCTTTCAGAAAACTTAATTTTTGATACGGATGACTGACACGCCTAGCTTTATTGCTCTAGCTAGCTCGCCGGTTTGGGGTGGGATCTTGTCATCCATTCGTACTCGACAAAATAGTTATTTTGCGTGTCATAACGTGGCTGAAGAAAAAATCAGATTTTTTCCTTCACCATTTTCAAAAAAAATCACCACTCAATTAATTTGTACAGTTGATGAGCATTTATATCATAAAATAATTCGTAGATTTTTGTACTATATTGGTGGTACATAGTACTGCGCGACTTGCCCTTCCTTTATCCGCACCCTAATGCGGACCCATGAAAATTTTACGCATTATTTAATTATTTACAAAATGAAAATAATTTTCCCCAATAAAACGAATAAAATTACTTAATCAATAATTATTGCGCCATACTACCCCATTCGCCGGTACTCCCCAGTATATCGCAAAAAATACAATTAGCCGATCATCTGTTTGCCAATTCTATTATTTAAATCTAACTCCAAATCAATGACCGTGACCGCCATGTTATTTAGTGACTTCAATCCCGAAATTTCTCTTTTTCGAAGATCAACGGCTTTGATAAGGGAATTCTCCGAGTCATCAAAAAAATTATATTTCTTTTTTTTTCTAAAAAAATTATATTTATTTTATATATATATATATATATATATATATATATATATATATATATATATAAAAGAAAAAAATGATAATGGGGTATCCCGAATATTTGAAGGAATCCCGCAGATATTCTGTGATAAATTATTAATTAAAATCTTTAGGATTTATTATAAAAAAATAATTTTAACGTTATATATTTTTTTTTTATGGCTGGCTGGTACCGTTACCCTTCCATGGTAACACCGCGGACTTAGAAACAGCAAAAATTAAACTGATTACACCTAGATAAATTTCTTTTTAAATTTTCAGAAAAACAAGTTCTTTTATATAATTATTTATAATTATTAGCAAATTAATTTTATTTAATATTTTTTTTTTTCTTTTTAAATTTTAACAAATTAGAGATTACTAAATTCAATTTATTCATTTACATTTCTTTTTTTTATATGACAAAACAAAATTTTATATGAGTTATAGCAAAAATATATATATGTATGGTTATAATCTAAACAATTTTAACTTACTTTTTTTCTGTGCTGCTGGTCACCATGATCATGCCGCCATCATACATCTTTTTCTAAAAATTTTATTAGATTATATTTTTTTTTTTTTTAAACACTATATATACTTCTGCATTGATTTTTTTTTTCAATTTTCTTTAAATTTACAATTTACTCTACTTTAATTTAATTTACTTTTTAAAATATTAGAATTTCTAAATAAATAAAAAAAAATTCAAAATTGGTATATTTCTGTGCATCTATTCTGCCGATTTTTTTTTTGCTGGATCACTAAGTAGATCTGGATCGCCATGTATATTATGTGTACAAGAATATATATATTTTAGATTGTTGCTGCTACTCCGCCTAATGATTTACAAATCTCCTAATCAAAATTTTCAGGGATTTGCTGGTGCTCCTCCAACTGCTCAAGACCAAATTATAATAGTCGTAGTACGTCTAATTTTTTTTTTTTTTTTATACTGCTTCCTTTTATCTTACTTTTCTTCTATTTCAGATTATTTCTAATTTTTATGTATATTATATATATATATATATTTAATTTTAATATATATGTATATATTTTTTTTATTTTTAAGTTATACTGATAATGTTATAATATATGTATAACTATAATACTTTTTTAATTTTTATATGCAATGAGCATATTATTTTAATTTTTAAATTTAACTTTACTATTATTTTTATATATTTAAATTATTCTAATATATGTATAATTTCTATTAGAGATGACTATCTCAGTTGATGGTTAAAACCAGAAAAAAAATATAATTTTTATTTTAATTGACCTTTAAAAATCCCTTATTAGGTAGGGTAACGCCACCTGTCGGTAATTTTTACTTCTTTTTTTCAGCCGCAACAGGGCAGGTTCAATTTATATTACCATGTAGCATAAATTGAAGCTGAAAATCGGATGTATTTATGAATTTTAATTTAAACGTGGGGTTTCGACCACTGACCCTGAGATTAACTTTATTTATGTATATTTATATATTTATATTTTAATCAAAATTCAAATTAAATTATTGATTCAAAATCAATTAGCAATATATTCTTGAACATCTTTCACCATTCTCGGCCAATAGTATCTTTGACGTATTCGATACAAAGTTTTAGTGACACCACCGTGTGCACACTCAGGCGGATCATGCGCAAGTTTTACCACATCATTGGTCAATTGCGACGGTATCCAAAGCTTCCAAACTTTCGATTCTGATTCAGGATCGTCTTTTCTAAAGAGAGTACGTTTATACACGAAATCATCTGAAATACATAAATCCGGTAATCGCTCCTGATTCTGACGAATAGTAGATTTTATTTCTTCATACTTTTCATCATTATGAAAATATGGAGAACTAAGATCTATGTCAGGTGTGCGATACTGTATTTCATCT
The DNA here is from genome assembly GCA_963920725.1 of Rhamphomyia laevipes. Classification (NCBI taxonomy): domain Eukaryota; kingdom Metazoa; phylum Arthropoda; class Insecta; order Diptera; family Empididae; genus Rhamphomyia; species Rhamphomyia laevipes. Next base: position 30,082,633 of record OY987255.1, read on the forward strand.
ATTTCAAATGACCGCGATAACGTATCTGGTACGATATTTTGTGATCCTTTTCTGTGTTCAATATCAAAATAAAAAGCCAGTAACTTTAAACACCATCTAAACAATTTACCATGATGGTCTTTATTGTTCATCAACCATTGCAGACTCGAGTGATCGGTAATGACACTAAAAGGAAGGCCTTCTATATAAGGTCTAAATTTCCTAATACTTTCTAAAACCGCGTAACATTCTTGTTCAGTAGTGGGCCATTTTGATTTGGTACTATCAAATTTTTTGGACATAAAAGCAATAGGATGTTCTTTGCTTATTTCATGTAAAAAATCATTAATTAAATCTGTTAATTAAATAAAGAATTGCTTTTCTTGAAATAATACGTTGTAATATCATTTAAAATTTAATTAAACTTTATTAATAAAAATTATTATATTGGAAAACGATTTTAAAATATAGAATAATTCTTAGGTGTAGAATTACTAAATTCAAATTTAAGTTTATTATGAGAAAATATTTTTGTATTACTTTAAGTAAGTGTAAGATTACAAATTTAAATTTATATTTTTTTTAAAAGTAATGTAATTTCAAATTAGTGTGAGAAAATATATTTTAATATATTATGATATAGAATAGATTAATGTAGCATAAGCAAAATTTGGGTAATTAGTTAAGGTATATAAAGAACGAATTTTGAAAAATAAAACTCACTTTTTTATCAGAAGTCAAACTGGTTGTTTTAATTTGAATAGGGCAAAACGCCTTGGAATAGAAACAATTATTATAAAGCTTCTATAAGGATACCGAGCATTGCTGCTTGATTCCTAAGTAATAGATGCATAGTTGCATATTACATTAGAAGTAAAACTTTAAGATATATTCCACAGAAGGTATTGAAGGTATTCATCGCTCAGCAAAAAGGGAAGATTAGAAATACATTACATGGCGATCCTGCCAAACCATTTGGAAGAAGAAGTAAAGCAAAATACGAAAGCACAACTGGAAGAAGAATTAAAACAAAATCCTCAAGCTGGTCCTCGCCCAATTACCATAGAAGAATACAGAAGAAAGAACATCAAGCAACAACCAACACCACCGGAGTTGCAAAGACAGAAAACCAGAGGTGGCCGCATCATACAACAAAAGAAAGAAATTAAAAATTTATATAGGCTGACAACGATAGCAGTAACTGAAAACGAAAAACAACATTTTAAGTTACAAATAAAGAATCTAAAGAACCAACAAAGAAGACTCAGAAAAGACAACAAGAAAAAGAGCCAGAACAACAAAGATATATCAACAATGCTAGAAGACACTTTTAAAAAATATGACAATTTATTTAAGTAAAGAAACAATATGGTAATAATTAATTAATATAGTAAAGTTAAATAATAAATATATATAAAAAAAAAAAAAATTATACATATAGCTATTGTTCTTATAAATGATTTAAAGATTTTTATCTAAAAACTTTTTAATTTTGTGTTGTTATGAATCTCTTTTATTTAAAATGGGTGGTCAAAATTCAAAACCTGAAGAGGTTATTATTAATAATAGTGCTGGAGGTGGTTCAGCAACTGTAAATTCAAGACAAGAACTGCAATTAACTGCAACTCAATTAATAATATTAATAATAATAGTAATAATTATAATACAAGTTTCCATATATTATTTGAAAAATTTTATGTATAAGTTAATAAATAAACAAATAACTAGAAACGCGATACAAAATACTTAAAAAATAGATATATACATATAACTAAAGACTATTAAAATAAATAAATAACAATATAAAAAACTAAATTCAAAATAGTAAAATGGAAAATTTATCATTATTACGATGCAACTATTGTAAAAAAGTTGGACATAAAAAATTTAAATGTAGAAAATTAAATTCAAAAATTAATAAACTAAATAAGATAGATTTGAACCAAGCTATTCCTTCACAAATTATTACTGAGGAATTAATTAATTTTTTTTATAAAATAAATCAAATGTAAAAATCAAAATATATATGTAGATTTATAATAATATAATAAATATTGATGGAAAAATTAGAATGCTTAGAAAATTTTATTAAAGATATTAAAAATATTTCACTTATTTTCACAAAAAATCCCAAACGAAAATTTTCACCAGAATACATTTTAAATAAACATACAATTATTAAAAATATAAAGAAAAATTACTGGCTAACTTACATTGCCATTAAAGATAATTTCGATAAAGATATTTTAGATGAATATAATGCAAAGTTCAATCAATATTACAATCAAGTACAAATAATATTAAACCAATATTCACAGAATATATTGGAAGATTCAATGTTAGAAGAAGAGGAAGAATCAGATACTAAGGGAGAATTAGATACTGGTACGAATAAAAATATTATTAGTAAAAGTAGAATAAATAACAAAAACATGGCTTCATTTGACATAACAACTGCTTTTAAACTAATTCCTGAGTTTGAAGGAGATAATAAAAACCTTGAAAATTTTATGAATATCATTGAATATATACATGACACTCTCAAGGACGATTTAGAAAAAACAAAATTGATAGAATTTGTTATCAAAACAAAAATATCAAATAAAGTAAGAATCAAGTTAAGTTCTCAACAAACACCAAAATCATTAACTGATTTCAAAAAACTCTTTAAAGATACATTCAAAACTAATACTACATCTTTAAAGGTGCATGCAGATCTAACAAAAGTTAGGCAAGGCAATAATAGTATCAAGAATTTTGCTACAAAAATTGAAAACTTAACTGCAGAACTAAATAATCTGCAAATAACGGAACTAGGTGACGAAAATGAAGAAATTATAAGAAAATTAAATGACCAAACTGCATTAAATGCATTCAAAACTGGTTTAAATGAGCCAATAAAAACTACAATATTTGCAGCAAGGCCCAGAAAACTACAAGATGCAATTCAATTAGCGATGGAAGTTGAACAACCAAATGACATGCAAATACATTATTATAATGCAAGAAGACGAAAACCATTTAATAACATAAATTTTCAACAACGAAACTTCAATTCTAGAACAAATTTTAATAATAACAAAAACTGGACACCATCATATAATGCAACTAGAAACAATCAAATAAATAACAGGAATAACAATAACTACAGGAACAATAATTACCAAAGGAATAACAACTATAGACACACCAATAATAATAATAACAACAACAATATGCAGAATCATAGAAATCCAAACAATCAAAATTATAGACGCATAAATTACATAAATAGTGCGCATTCGGGAAACGACCAACCAGTCCCCGATGCCCAACGTTCGAGGGACTTAAATCTTACAAAAACAAACTAAACACAATAAAAATATGTAATATAAATAAAAATCTAACGAACTATATAACAATCAATACTAGTATAACTTTAGGTACAAAAACATTCTTAATAGATACTGGAGCTGATATATCAATATTAAAAAATCACACTTTAAATCCAGATATAATATTAGAAGAAAATACATGTAAAATAACCGGTGTAACGGATTCTGAAACTTTCTCTATTGGGAGCACCACTGCAACTTTAATTATAGAAAATGAAAGTATAGAACAAGAATTACACATAGTAGAAAATAATTTTCCAATTTTAACTGATGGGATTTTGGGAAGAGACTTTCTAACAAAGAATTTATGTAAAATTGATTACGAAGATTTTACAATTGCTATATGTATCAATGATACAGATATTATTTTACCGCTTACAACTAAACTACCAGAATGCAATAGAATAATCATACCAGCCAGAATGCAACAAATACAAGTAATAAATATAAAAGTTGAAGTTGATAGCATTATAAAAAATCAAGAAATTCAAGAAGGTGTTTACGTAGCTAATACATTAGTACCTGCAAAAGGTGTTGTGCATATTAAAATAATGAACACTTTAGAAAATGAAGTTACACTAACCAACATTCAACCTGAAATAGAACCATTAGAAAACTATCACATAATAAAATTAAATCAACAAAATCATGTACAAAACAAAGAAGATAGATACAAAAAATTATTACAAGAATTAAATATAGATAATATTGATATCACTGCAAAAGAATCAATACTAGACATTTGTAAGGATTACACAGACATATTTCATATAAATGGTGACATCTTAACAACAAATAATTTCTACAAACAGAAAATTACCACTCTAGATGATAATCCGGTATACATAAAAAACTATAGATTACCACAAGCACATACTAATGAAATAAATAATCAAATACAAAAATTGATAGATGAAGACGTTATTGAACCATCTATTAGTCCGTATAATTCACCTCTATTAATTGTACCTAAAAAAAGTGATGGAGAAGATAAAAAATGGCGACTAGTAGTAGATTTTCGACAGTTGAATAAGAAGATAATGGATGACAAATTCCCTTTAACAAGATTGGATGATGTATTGGACACTCTTGGGCGTGCAAAATATTTTTCAACTTTAGACTTGACAAGCTCATTTCATCAAATTGAATTAGATGAAAAATCAAGACCACTAACTGCATTCTCTTCAAATAAAGGTTTATATCAATTTAAAAGACTGCCATTCGGACTTAAGATATCAACCAATAGCTTTCAGAGAATGTTATCCATAGCATTAGCTGGTTTAGAAGCTGAAGCATTCTTATATGTAGATGACATCATTATTTTTGGATGCAGTTTACAACATCATAATAAAAGTCTAATAAAAACATTTAACAAATTACGACAATACAATTTAAAGCTCAATCCACAAAAATGTAATTTTTTAAAAACTGAAGTCACATATTTAGGACATTTAATAACAAACGAAGGAATCAAAACAGACCCAAGAAAACATGAAGTAATAAAAAATTATCCAATACCAAAAAATGCAGACGAAACAAAAAGATTTATAGCATTCTGTAATTACTATAGAAGGTTTATCGCTAATTTTGCAGAAATTGCCAAACCTCTCAATGAACTTACAAAAAAAAATACACTTTTTGAATGGACTGAGAAATGTCAAAATGCTTTCACAACTCTTAAAAATAAATTGATAAATCCTCGGATATTAAAATATCCAGATTTTAAAAGAAAATTTATACTAACGACAGATCAAACTTCGCACTAGGAGCAGTACTCTCTCAAGGTGATATAGGTAATGATTTACCAGTTTCATATGCTAGCAGAACTTTGAACAAATACGAATTAAATAAACCTATTATAGAAAAAGAATTATTAGCCATCCATTGGGCAATAAATTTTTTTAGACCTTATCTCTATGGCCGAAAATTTACTGTCGTTACAGACCACAGGCCACTGGTTAGTTTATTTACACACAAAAACCCTTCATCAAAACTGACAAGGATAAGACTAGATTTATGTGATTATGATTTTGATATAGTCTATAAGGAAGGCAAGATGAATACAAATGCAGATGCACTTTCCCGAATAAACCTAGATTCAGATTATTTAAAAGCTATGATTCCCACGTCTAGCATGAACGTAATAACTAGAGCAATGACCAAAAAAAGTGAAAAAGCTGAAAATCCTGAAAAAACAGTACTAATAAAGCCTGATCAACTTTATATATGGAACTGTACCTCAATTGCAGAGATTAGAAATGTTAAACGTTTAAATTTTAAAATTGATAAAGAAATGATAAATAAGGAGCTCACAGTCAAAAGTAATATAAGTTTGCCAATAATTATTAATAAAAAAGACGTCTTAGTAGAAATTAGTGATAATCCATATCTAAATTTAGATTTGATTTTGGAGAAGCTAATATCTAAAATGAAATATACAAGTATAAATACGCTAGCACTAAAAAATAACAATGAAATATTTGAGTATGTAAAAATTGTTGAATTTATAAATGCATTTAAAAAACTAAACAAAGAAAGGCAAACAAATTTGAATATAATATTATATGATGCTCCAATAAAAATTAAATGTGATATCACACAAAATAAAATTATAAAGGAATTCCATAACACACCATATGCAGGAGCACATTCAGGAGTCAAAAGGACAATCAGCAAAATCAAACAGCGATACATTTGGAAAAATTTAAACAAGATGGTGAAAAGATATATTAATAGTTGTAAATTATGTACACAAAATAAACAAGTAAGACATACCAAAGAAAAATTGATAATTACACAAACACCTACAACAAGTTTCGAAACGATAAGTATAGATACCGTTGGACCATTAAGACCTGCAAACGACTACAGATACATTCTAACCATACAATGTGAGCTAACAAAATATATTGAAGCCATTCCATTAGAAAACAAAGAAGCAAAAACAATAGCCACAGCATTAGTAGAACAATTTATTTTGAAATACGGAAGTTTTAAAACATTAAAAACCGACCTAGGTAAAGAATTCATTAATGAAGTATTTAAAAATATATGTTCATATTTTGATATAGACCATATAACTTCAACACCATACCATCATGAAACATTAGGCTCTATAGAAAGAAATCACAGGGTATTGAATGAATATTTAACATCATTTATGGAAGACTTCAACTGGGATAAATGGTTACCTTATTATGTATTTAGTTACAATATAACACTGACACAAATTTTTCACCATATGAACTTGTATTTGGTAAATTAGTAAAATTACCATCAGATAACAAATTAACTCACGACATACCATTTAACAATTTAGAAAATTATGCAGAAGAAATTAGATTTCGTTTACAAAGAGCACATGAAAAAGCAAAACATTTTTTAGATATAGCGAAAGCGAAAAGAAAAGAGCTGTTCGATAAATCAGTAAATCCCTTAAATATATCTATAGGTGATATGGTTTACCTAAAAGTTGGAAACCGCAAAAAATTGGAACCACCATACAAAGGGCCATATGAAGTTGTGGAATTAAACGGGGTTAATTCCAAGATAAAAATAAATGAAAATATAAAAGAAATTCATAATAACAGGTTAATCTTATTCAATAGAAAATAAAAATATTAATCAAAAATATTATTTGATAACGATTATACTTAAGCAAATTTTTTTTATTCTAAGACTAAAATAAACAAAATTTCTTTAAAGGGTTAGGGATGTAATATCATTTAAAATTTAATTAAACTTTATTAATAAAAATTATTATATTGGAAAACGATTTTAAAATATAGAATAATTCTTAGGTGTAGAATTACTAAATTCAAATTTAAGTTTATTATGAGAAAATATTTTTGTATTACTTTAAGTAAGTGTAAGATTACAAATTTAAATTTATATTTTTTTTAAAAGTAATGTAATTTCAAATTAGTGTGAGAAAATATATTTTAATATATTATGATATAGAATAGATTAATGTAGCATAAGCAAAATTTGGGTAATTAGTTAAGGTATATAAAGAACGAATTTTGAAAAATAAAACTCACTTTTTTATCAGAAGTCAAACTGGTTGTTTTAATTTGAATAGGGCAAAACGCCTTGGAATAGAAACAATTATTATAAAGCTTCTATAAGGATACCGAGCATTGCTGCTTGATTCCTAAGTAATAGATGCATAGTTGCATATTACATTAGAAGTAAAACTTTAAGATATATTCCACAGAAGGTATTGAAGGTATTCATCGCTCAGCAAAAAGGGAAGATTAGAAATACATTACAACGTCTTTTTGAAATAATACGCCCCCGATACCACTTTTACACGCATCGGTTTGTACATAAAATCTTTTTTTAAAATCTGGGTGTACTAACACAGGTTCAGACAACAAAATATTTTTAATAATTACAAAAGCTTTACCAGCTTCTTCAGACCATTTTAATTTTTTTCCACGAAGACAATCAGATATTGGAGCTACAATATTTGAATAATTGTGAATAAGTCTTTGATACCAGCCCGTCATGCCTAAAAACCTACGTATCTGCTTTACTGTTTTAGGTTCTGGAAAATCATAAAGAGCAGATACTTTTTCTGGATCTGGTTTCAATTCATGACGGGCATGAAAAATTTAGATTTTTCAACATTAATTGTAAGGCCCGCGATTTGTAAACATTTTGCTACCTGCTCTAAAATTTCAAAATGTGATTCGACATTGGATGAAGTCACAAGTAAATCATCAAGATAAACTTGTACTTGTTCTCTTAATTGACCAGGGATTACTTTGTCCATCAATCTACATAACCTTTGTGCAGCGTTGCACAACCCAAAAGGCATACGTGTAAAGTGACACAAAGGTCGACCAGGTACTGTGAAAGCTGTTTTTTCACGAGATTCTTTTTCTAATGAGATCTGCCAGAACGCGTCTTTTAGATCTATACTAGATATAATTTCAGTTTTTTCAATGCGCGATAATAACCCACCAATATTAGGCAATGGATATGAGTCTTTTTTTGTTACTTGATTAACTTTACGCGAATCAAGACACAACCTAACTTTTCCAGGCTTCCTAACTAATACCACTGGAGAATTCCACGCACTATTACTTTCCTCTATTACACCCATTTCTAGCGTTCTGTCTAGTTCTTTGTACATTAATTCTTGAATTGGTGGAGATACAGGATAATGCCTCTGTTTTATTGGTACTACATCACCAACTTCAATTCTATGTTCTTCCAAATGTGTTTGTCCTAATCCTAACTTTGAAAATGAAGGAAATTTTTCTTTTAAAATATCTAATTTTTTTAATTCATTTTCAGATAATGGATAACTATTAATATCTTCGATTTTTTTTCTTATTTAATTCATTCAAATGCGTAGTAAAATCAGTGAGGAACATTAACTTTAGTAAAAATGCAGTATCAGTTAGCTCTGTAAATTCTTTATTTTTTTCATATAAAAAGAGGCGAATTTCATTCAAGCATAAAACAAATCGTTCTAACGATAATGCTCGACTGAGCCAACGAACGTGATTATACATCAGAAGTGTTTCATATGGTGCATTCAAATCAACCATTAATTTTTTAAATTGTCTTTTGGACAAATCATTCGCCACAATATAATTAATGATCTTAGTCACAACTTTCATCACGGGATTAAGTAAAAAAACTCCATCTTTGGCACATAACGCATCGATGTGAATAATACAATGAAATCCCAAAACTGGGTGACCGATTTCATTTTGTAGTAACACTTGAAATCCTGAATCTTTCCCTACCATACTGGGGCACCCGTCTGTAGAAATAGAGCATATTTTTTTAATATCAATGTTTGAATCAATTAAAGTTTTTTTCACAATTTCAAAAACATCAACACCTCTTGTTCGTTCTGGTAAAGTTTCCAATTTCAATAATTCTTCACGCATTTTACCTTCTGTAGCATATCGTACAGTTATAGCTAGCCTTGCATCTGAGTTGATATCTGTACTTTCATCAACACCGATTGCAAAAATATCAGCTGAGCAAATATCTGATTTTAATTGACTAAAAATATTTTCCCGCAGTTTTATTATCCTTTCTTTAACCGTATTTGGACTAAGTTGAATACTTTTAATGCGCATAATAATTTTATCTCTATTATCGAAATCTTGAAAAAGATAATCAGCACAATTCAAAAGAGTAGTCTTAAAAAAATCACCATCAGTAAACGGCTTTCCATATTTAGCGATTTCGTTTGCGACTTTAAAGCTAGCAGAAGTAATATTATTTGTTGATTTTACATATTTGACAAGTTTATTGGACTGGTCATGAACTTCATCAATTTTTTTCGAAAAATATTGTTTTTTTTTCTTCTGCAGTTAATTTTGCAATTGATGAATGGTTGGATTCAAAATGCCGTTTAACAGATGATGTACGAAATACTACAGATGTGCAACACAAGACACAATGTGCTTTACCATTGCTTTCAATCATCCCATAGAGAAATTTCCAAGAATTGCGACCACTGTTCTAAACTATTACTAATATTATTTATATTTTCACCGGAAATTATTTTCGACTGGATGACGTTTTCCGGACTACCGACGCATCCACTAACTAGTTTTCCGGAGTACACTTCGGACATTTAAATTTGAGTACGTCCCTTTTACCACAACCATAACAAAATTTATGCCACGTTTCGGATTCACAATCTCCATATCTGTGACCTTTTCCTAGACAATTCCAACAAGTTAATTCATTTGTTGATTTTACATTAAATTTCGATTTATTATCTACTTTTTTAATTTCATTTTCAAATTTATTATTATTTTGCGGATAAAACGCTTCAACCGATTGATTTATACTTTGACAATTTTCCTTTATATTTATTTCATTCACCCTATAATAACTATCACGTTTATAAAATGTTTCCTCTTTTCTATAGTGACACCGTAATTCTGATAAAGTTCCTATTTGTTCGTTCCAGAAGAATTGAGATATACGACGATTGATGTTTTTCTTTAAAATTTGTACCAATCTGAATTCAGAAATTGGATTTTGTAACTGAAAATTTAGACCCATCATCGTTTGCGAGAAATCTAAAAATGATTCACCCTGTTTTTGTTTTCTCTCTAGCATTCTAATATATCTCTCGTCTTCATCTACTACTTCAGAAAATTCGTCCAATAAACATCTTTTTAGAAGTTCCCAATCAAAATTTGGATATCTTCTTACGAATTGGAAGTACCAAGTTTTTGCTTTTCCGACTAACAAACGATGGAATGCAGCAGTTAATTGTTCGCAGGGTACGTTATCTTGCATTCGTAATGCTTGAACTTGAAAAATAAAGTCATCAACTGAAGACAAACCATCAAAAACTAAACCCCAATCTTTAATTATGTCCCTTCTAAAACTATTTTGACCAAAATTGTTATTTGGAACAGATTGTACATATTGACAATTAATTGAATTTATATTTTGTAGATTACCAACTGGTCTATTATTACCAACATGTCTATGATTAAAATTATTATTTTGATTTCCATTATAAAACTCTTGGTTATTATTATTATTATTTGTAGTATCAAATTCTTGAAAATGATTGTTATATCTAAACGAATTTCTGACTGGATTTTTATTTTCATTAATACTATTTTTAATGGCTGGTACATAATTATTTTTATTACCATTTCCATTACCTTTTGAAATATTTTTTAACTTTTCATTTTATAATTCTAATATTTTAATTTTTTTCAATAAATCCGACATATCAATGATATCATTTTTCTCCCTCATATCTATAGTTTTATTTAAATCTGTATTAATATTTGGACCTACATCAATATCTCCCAATAATTCTCTAGAATCAATTTCGCCTCCCGCGGCTCCTAATTGATCATAATTTTTATTTTTTTCTTTGTCACATAAATCAATTAACCAATCAATTTTATTTATTTGATGTGGATATGACGTTTGTAACATAACTAACCTACGAATATAATGAATAAATCTTGAATAAGTTTCAACGATTTTATTTTCATCATTAATTCTCCGTGCATTTGTTGCTTCACTACACAAATCATTTATAAAACCCGTAAGTTTGGCTATTTCCGACGTTATTCTTATTTCAAATGGATAAATCTCAGGTGAATTAATCAAACCTTTTTCTTCTTTATCCAAACAATCTTTTAATTTAATTTGCGCATTAAAACCTTTCGGTTCTATTCCGCGACTAACATATTCGAATTGCAGCTCCTCAGCTGACAAATATTTAATTTCAAATTTCATTTTTATAATTATATTTACAACTATATATATATAATAAGCTAAATATTTCCTAAATAATTCAATAAGCTGAACTTTTATTTTTTTAATTTCAATTTGAAATTAACAAATACAATTCTATTAACAAATATAATCGATATTAATATTTTGCTTATACTGGAGAGTACTTTTGAACCGAGTAGATTTTGCAATATTTATCTACTATACAAATTAAAAAAAAAAAATACATATATATTAAATATGTATTACGTATAACTTTATCGTGTCATTTTCCGAATTATTTTATTACTTTATTTTTATTTAAAAAAGGATATATGAATTGGGGAAAAACCATAATACCATATATTTCACTTTAATATTATTTTTTTATTTTTAAATTTAAAATTGTATGCATGATACTTTTGTATATAACAAATAGTTTTCAAGTTCAATACTATTTTAAAATTTAATTATTTTTCTAATACTTTTTCAACATTATTTTACCAACATTAGCAATTTAACATATAAATATACAATTTACGTTCAAACAGTTCATAATGTTGATTAAAATAAATAAGACTAGATGACATTAAATAACATAATAATCAATTTCATAATTTCACTTGTTGAAACGAAATCTATAGTGTACAACTATTTGTTCGAGTGTCAAACAAGATTCTTTGTGAATTTGACTATTATTTTTATGATATAAATCCCATAAATATTCAAAACAAATCAAAATTGAAATAAACTAAAACAAATTTAAAATATTCTAACGTTTAAGGGTCGTGCAGTTAATATTACTTAACTACAAAATGCAATATGTTTCCGTATAGGACAATTCTCCAACTTCTTGTTTTCATCGCCTATACGTTGGGCGCCATTCTATATTTGTTGCTGAGCAAGGGGTTTGTAAATATGTTCACCTTAATCTCGATTGTCGAACCAATCTTGATTAACCCCCGGTACGAATTGCTTTCAGAAAACTTAATTTCTGATACGGATGACTGACACGCCTAGCTGTATTGCTCTAGCTAGCTCGCCGGTTTGGGGGGGATCTTGTCATCCATTCGTACTCGACAAAATAGTAATTTTGCGTGTCATAACGTGGCTGAAGAAAAAATCAGATTTTTTCCTTCACCATTTTCAAAAAAAATCACCACTCAATTAATTTAAGTTTGTTTGTTAAACTTAAAAGTTTCTATATAGTTGCACACAGAAATTAGTTTAATAATAAGACTTCTAAGTTTTATTTAATTCATAAACTTCTTGGTGTAAATTCAAAACCAGCTAGTTTAAATTTCTATTAATTTAGTTTAAATTATAAACTTAAAAGAGTAAAACTGACAAGACATTTTTAGTTCGAAAAGTTTAATTTTTAGATATTTTTTTCTAGATTTTGTATTATGCGAGTCTTAATTATAAACCCGTATAGTTTAACTAATTAAACGATTTAGTTTAAAATCAAATGAGGTTAAAGTTTAACGAAAACTAAAATATGGCAGAAGATTTACATTAAAATTTCCATAAACTTATTAAATACAGGATTGGTTTAAAATTAAACGAGCCATAAAAAAGACATCGTTTCGACATGTTTAATTTTAAACCAATTCTGTATTTAATAAGTTTATGGAAATTTTAATGTAAATCTACTGCGTTAATCCTGTGTCCTTTTTTAAATGTTATGCAACCTAAAAAAGAAATATATAATTGAATAAAAACAAACACAATTATTTTATTTGTAATACACAGTATATTTATTCATTTATTTTAAATTAATTTTCGATATAATAAAATATTTATTATTAATAACTGAATCAAATGTTTGTTTAATTTTTAAATCATTTAAATTTATAATTTTTTTTTCATTTGATAATTCAATTTCAAATGATACAAAATCTTTTTCAAAATCTTTTTCTTGTAGCGTAGTAAATTTGATTTTTTTTTTCGGTACTGCCAAAACATTTAATTACACAAAAGTTACCACTTAAATTATACATTTTATATTTTTATAAATAATCCACTTCACTTGATATAATATATACTATGTGAACAAACTGAGTGTTATTGTTGCAATTATTTTTTGCGTGTTATAGCTGCAATTTTTTTTTATATGTAAACAAACTGCGTGTTATTGTTCTAAAATTTAAACTTTGTGGTAAATTTTTTAGTTAAATCAGTCTAAATTTAGATACGCGTTTCATCATGTTTGCATAATGAGGAAAAAAGTTTAAAATTTAGGAATTGCAGGTTAATTTTAAAACCTTAAATTTGTATTTTTAAATTTAAACTCTTAAAATTACTTTAGAAAAACTCCTGAAACTATGCAAAAAACCCTTCTTAAAATTTAAAATAAAAGTTTAGAAATAAAACGTATTAAACTATTTATACTTTTTAATCTTAATCTTACACGGACAAAATGGCGTTTTATACGTTTTTAAACTTTGGCAGTGTAAGATTTAGATAGAAAAGTTTAACTAATAAGTAAATAATTTAAATATAAACTCATAATACTTATGTATAAACTTTTAAGTTTAAATTACAACAATAAACTAAGAAGTTTATTTTTTTTAAACTTTTTTGTTTAGAAAACTCCAGTTAACCGAAAGTTTAAAAAATAAACTTAAATTTTTGTCAGTGTACAGTTGATGAGCATTTATATCATAAAATAATTCGTAGATTTTTGTACTATATTGGTGGTACATAGTACTGGGCGACTTGCCCTTCCTTTATCCGCACCCTAATGCGGACCCATGAAAATTTTACGCATTATTTAATTATTTACAATTTGTAAATAATTAAATGAAAATAATTTTCCCCAATAAAACGAATAAAATTACTTAATCAATAATTATTGCACCATACTACCCCATTCGCCGGTACTCCCCAGTATATCGCAAAAAATACAATTAGCCGATCATCTGTTTGCCAATTCTATTATTTAAATCTAACTCCAAATCAATTACCGTGACCGCCATGTTATTTAGTGACGTCAATCCCGAAATTTCTCTTTTTCGAAGATCAACGGCTTTGATAAGGGAATTCTCCGAGTCATCAAAAAAATTATATTTCTTTTTTTTTCTAAAAAAATTATATTTATTTTATATATATATAAAAGAAAAAAATGATAATGGGGTATCCCGAATATTTGAAGGAATCCCGCAGATATTCTGTGATAAATTATTAATTAAAATCTTTAGGATTTATTATAAAAAAATAATTTTAACGTTATATATTTTTTTTTATGGCTGGCTGGTACCGTTACCCTTCCATGGTAACACCGCGGACTTAGAAACAGCAAAAATTAAACTGATTACACCTAGATAAATTTCTTTTTAAATTTTCAGAAAAACAAGTTCTTTTATATAATTATTTATAATTATTAGCAAATTAATTTTATTTAATATTTAAGATTTTTTTTTTTTTTTTTAAATTTTAACAAATTAGAGATTACTAAATTCAATTTATTCATTTACATTTCTTTTTTTTATATGACAAAACAAAATTTTATATGAGTTATAGCAAATATATATATATGTATGGTTATAATCTAAACAATTTTAACTTACTTTTTTTCTGTGCTGCTGGTCACCATGATCATGCCGCCATCATACACTTTTCTAAAAATTTTATTAGATTATATTTTTACGAGTAGTATGAAATACTATGAAGTCTGGTGATGGGTTGGATGGTCAAGAAAAAAGTTCGCTCAAAATTTTTTTCTAGGCGTTTCCGAGGTCGGGGAGTCCGAAAATACAAAAAAAAAATAGTGTCCGGGGGACGCGTACTCGTATACGTACGCGTACACTTTTTATGTGCGCAGCAACATCTCCTAGAACCGCTTGTCCGATTTTAATGAAATTTGGCACACAGGCTCTAACAGACTTCGCGCAGGTGCCGGTACAAGATGAGATCAATCCTTTCAGTGGGACCATGTTAGATTTCCCCATTTATGTGGGAACCTACGTGTTTTTGTTCTACGGAAAAATGTAAAAAAAAATTTCATGTCTCAGATTTGGATGAAATTTAAAACATAGGTTGGTATCATGATTGTCCACAAGCCTACCAAGATACAGGTCTGTAACTTCGGGGGGTCCATGGTAAAATTTCCGATTAAAATTTCGTATACTCTAGAGCATATAGTAATTTTTATCTAATTAGCATAAATTTTGGTACATATGATAGTTTCCGTATGTACTTGGTATCGGTAAAATTTAAAGTCAATACTTCAGTGGGTCCATGTAAAAATCCGTAATTACTTTTCATAAGTTCAAGTCTCTATATCTACAGTAACTTTCACCCAATTTCAATGATATTGAATACACAGTTTAATAGTTATCTATTTGATACTCCACAAATTTGTAGTAGATAGGTATAGTACGTTCATGGGAAACTAATATATGAGCAACTTAGTTTCCGAAGAATATTTGCTTTATGTTCTACAGCGTGTAATTATTATCCGATTTCAATGAAATTTGGTACACAGGTTGAGTTCATGATTCTGCATAGGTTGACCAAATTACAGGTTAGTAGCATTAGGGGGTCCATGTAAAATTCCGATTTCATTTTTAATTTTTTTTTTTTTTATATGTTCTACAGCATATAGTAATTGTTAACCGATTTCAAAGATATTTTATATAATAGGCTAATTTTGTGATCTAGTTGGCTCTCCTGAAATTTGGAGACCTTCAGGGGGCTCCTAGAAAACAGTTTTAGTTTCCGAATTTTATATAATTACGTGTTTTATAGCATGTAATTATTATCTGATTTTAATGAAATTTGGTACAAATGTAGACCTGCTGATTATGCATGTGTTGGCCATGATAGAAGTTAATACCTTCAGGGGGTCCATGCTAAAATTTCCGATTAATATTTCATATGTTCTACAACATATGGTAAATATTATTCAATTTCAATGAAATTTTGTACACAGGTTGGATTCGTGATTACGCATGTGTAGACTAAGGTAGAAGTTAGTAGCCTGAGGGGGTCCATGCTTAAATTTCCGATTAATATTTCATATGTTCTAGAACATATGGTAAATATTATTCAATTTCAATGAAATTTTGTGCACAGGTTGAATTCGTGATTACGCATGTGTAGACTAAGGTAGAAGTTAGTAGCCTGAGGGGGTCCATGTTTAAATTTCCGATTAATATTTCATATGTTCTAGAACATATGGTAAATATTATTCAATTTCAATGAAATTTTGTGCACAGGTTGAATTCGTGATTACGCATGTGTAGACTAAGGTAGAAGTTAGTAGCCTAAGGGGTCCATGCTTAAATTTCCAATTAATATTTCATATGTTCTAGAACATATGATAAATATTATCCAATTTCAATGAAATTTTGTACACAAGTTGGATTCGTGATTACGCATATTTATACTTATTATAGTTATTTTAATAATATTATTTATTATTAAAGAAATAAAAATATAAAATTAAATCAATAAATAATAAAGATGAGCAATTTTGAAGAAAGCACTGTTTGTTACAAAGATAATGTTAATTACAAAAAAACTGTTGTACATAAATCGCTGTTAAAAAACATACTACGAGTTATCTGCTCCCCCTAGTTAGCAGCTCTTTTTTTTTTAAACACTATATATACTTCTGCATTGATTTTTTTTTTTCAATTTTCTTTAAATTTACAATTTACTCTACTTTAATTTAATTTACTTTTTAAAATATTAGAATTTCTAAATAAATAAAAAAAAAATAAAAATTGGTATATTTCTGTGCATCTATTCTGCCGATTTTTTTTTTTTGCTGGATCACTAAGTAGATCTGGATCGCCATGTATATTATGTGTACAAGAATATATATATTTTAGATTGTTGCCGATACTCCGCCTAATGATTTACAAATCTCCTAATCAAAATTTTCAGGGATTTGCTGGTGCTCCTCCAACTGCTCAAGACCAAATTATAATAGTCGTAGTACGTCTAATTTTGTTTTTTTTTTATACTGCTTTCTTTTATCTTACTTTTCTTCTATTTCAGATTATTTCTAATTTTTATATATATTATATATATATATATTTAATTTTAATATATATGTATATATTTTTTTTATTTTTAAGTTATACTGATAATGTTATAATATATGTATAACTATAATACTTTTTTAATTTTTATATGCAATGAGCATATTATTTTAATTTTTAAATTTAACTTTACTATTATTTTTATATATTTAAATTATTATTCTAATATATGTATAATTTCTATTAGAGATAACTATCTCAGTTGATGGTTAAAACCAGAAAAAAAATATAATTTTTATTTTAATTGACCTTTAAAAATCCCTTATTAGGTATATTCATCTATTCTAAATTATCTATAATTCGAAGAATTTTATTTTTATTTTTGAGATAAATTCCTATTTAAAATTAATATAAATATAGGAATTTGTTAATTGTTTAACAAAAAAATAATAATAATAATTTTTCCATAAAATAAAATCTCAGCCGCAACAAAAGATGGGAAATTTTAAAAGAAAATATTGGATATTCCTTACATTGGTTATCTGACACACGTTGGTCAGCAAGAATAGATGCTGTAAAACCATTTACAAATAATTTAGGAGGACTACGAAAAGCAATTGAATAAATTTCTGTTCTTAATTTAACTGCAGAAACTAGAGCTGATTTAAATGGCATTCTAAAGTATTTAAATTCTTTTGACTGTTTGGTTTTATCTAATATATGGTTCAAAATACTGGCAGCAATCGATTTTAGGAACAAAATTTTACAAAATGTAAGTGCAACTATTGATATTGAAGAAAGTAATATCAATAGTTTAATTTTTGATTTAAAGAATATTAGGGAAAAGTGGACTGAGATTTTAACTGAATGCAAACTTGTTGCTGCAAATTTTAAAATCAGTACTAATTTAAACTTGTCTTCGTCTGGTAAAAGACGAAAATTTAGGAAAAGATTTCCGGATGACTGTAATAATGATAATGATACAGAAATTTCGAGTGAAGATTACCTAAAGACTCAGGTGTTTTACAAAATATTAGATTTTGTTATCAGCAGTTTAAGTTGGCGATATAGAGCCCTTAACGAAATATGTGGTTCATTCGGATTTTTGTGGAATTACATAAAAATTGATGTGGACACTCTAATACAAAATGGTAATGATTTATGTGATAAATATAATTCTGATATCGGTAAAGAAATTTCCGATGAAATCATCCACTTGAAAACGATTCACCAAGCAACATTTGGTGATAAATCGTTGTGTCCTATAGACTTACTAAATAAAATTAAAGAAATGCGAATAGAAACAGTATTTCCAAATATTTGCATTGCGCTAAGAATATTTTGCACCATACCCGTTACCGTGGCTCAAGCGGAACGATCGTTTAGTATATTGGCGAGATTGAAAAATGTATTGAGGTCTACTATGTGCCAAAATCGTTTAAATAGCTTGTGTACATTGGCTATCGAAGCCACATTAGCCAAGGAGATAAATTTTGAGGATATAATTAACATATTTGCGAGTAAGAAAGCTCGAAAAGTTATTTTATAAAATGAATGTCATACATATGTATATTATTGTTTTTTTTTAGTTTTTTGTATCTTTTAAATTTTATGTTCTTTGTTTTAACTTTTTTGTTTGAATTATGAATTATGAATTATTTTAAAATAAGAAAATAAACAATTATAATAAAATAAACAATTTTTTTTTTAAAAAAATATCTTAGGTTAGAATGTTTCCCTGGGCCCGTAGTTGGTTCTCGACGCCCCTGTATCAAATTATTAATATAAGAATAATAGCTAATCATTATATATAAATAATTTTTTTTTTATTATAAAAAACTACCCCAAATCTACTAAATCGCTTCCCCACAAATGGTGTACATATTAAAAAAAAAATAGAACAAACTAAAATAATTAATTTTGTTAAATTTGCAAAAACTGAGGATATGATTTGAATTTACATATAATAGGGGATTTGCAAGACGAATATCAAAAGAACAGTGTACAAAGTAACAAAGCATTATAATTATTTTGTCAATGCCATATAATTTTTTCACGAAACAACACCCTAAAAGGAATTACGAAAACAAATTTCAACAATATTTATATATATAATTTATATTTAAATTTTAACATCTGAAGTATAAAAAATTGTCAAATTCCGCATAAAAAATGCTGCCAAAATGGGAATAGATAACTCGTCCAACAGTGAATTGTAATTATCAGTACCTTTTTGTAACACTACATGATTAAATATTTCATATCTTTATTTAATAGTGCACTATTGGTATGCACTAGCTAGAGCAAATAAAAGATAATTTGGAAATTTAAGCATATGCACTTAAGCTACGTACCCAAAATTAACTATGAATGCACTTAAGCTACGACACTTAAAATCTCATCTATAAAATAAATGGGATATTTTAACATGGACTCACTGCAGCTACCGATTTAAACGAACCTATGCGCACTATAAACAAGCGGATCTTATATGTTGGTCCTCTTGAAATCCTTTTTTCATATTCGAAGTCTCCTACCTAAAAAATGTAAAACTCGTAAAATGTAAAATTATTTGTTGTATTTTTTAGTATCAAATTACATTTACCTTATTGTTCTGTCAATAAGGTAATATCCAATTATGCATTTTTCTACTTAGCTATAGTCATATCCTTAATCTTTTCGTACTTTGAAATAAATAATAAATCATTTATTGGGCTTGCTGTGAAAATTAAAATAAGAAAATAATAAATACTCATTTATTTATAATATACATAATATATATATAATAAGTGTAACTTTGAAATAGGTTATTTACCACCAAGTCTTTAATCGCAAAAAAATGTAAGGGTGGTATTTTGTTTGTAAAACCACCTGCCATTCTAATGTGTAACATTAAAATTCATTTTTTCACTATTTAATTGAAAGTTTGAGCAAAATATGTTCCATTCAAAAATAAAATTCACTGCGCCGAAGAAGGATGTGTTTAATATAAAAAAGGAAGCAACAATTGTATGAATATGGTAATTTAATATTTCCACCATTTAATTTTTAAATCAATTTGTGGGATTATAAAACATATTAAATTTTCGTTGATACTTTAGTAAATTTTTAAATGCAAAAAGCGCGGGAAAAAATTATAAATTATAAGTATTACTTGGATGTATTGATGTATATACTTTTTAAGTACATATACATATGTTATATTATATATAATCAATAGTTTTAATAAGTACATACATATATGTATGTGGAGAAAATATTTGTTATTATCAAGTTTATGAGGTGTAAGTTTTGCTGCGAGCAAAAAATCTGTTTACTTTGCATTTGTAATTTTCTGAAAGACGTACTTAACTTCTTTTTGTAATTTTAGCAATTTTCTTTTTGTAAGGGTCATAGAAAAGTTATGGAAACTTCAAATTATGGAATTACACTAGGTGGATTATAAATTATAATTCAACTATGGAGTTGAAGCTATGAAGCAGTAGTAACTTATTAGTATTATTCGAGTTAATGAATATAAATTTATTGAGAAGAACAAATATATCTATCAATCTAACCATTAATTATTCTGAGAAATTGACTTTTCGTTATATCGTAATAAGAGCAATTTGATTTTGAAGGTATATTTGGGACGCAATTAGACATACAAATAACCACTTTATATCTTATATGACTAACAACTAACATAATATTAGACACCATATTAATAAATCTAAAATGTCTTTTTATCCCACATATCAACGTTGCAGTTGCAATATACTTGGATATACATTACTCATTATATTTTATGCTGTATAGCCAACTTATTTTTAAAAAAAAATCGAAAATACTTTTAAGAACACTTAGAAAACATTATAATTTGATAAATGCTCCGAGACCTGATTTAAAAAGAAAAATGACCCCAACGCTTATCAATGTCCAAGTTACAAAAATTTGCAAAAGATCCTACCTCAAATATTTTCAATTTTGTCGACAATATTAAATTTAGAAATTTTAAATATAGATATTTAAATATATATTTTCTAAAATTCAAAATAATTTAAAGAGCTAAAACATTTCATAAAAAAAGACACAAAATATTTTGATCTTTGATCTTTATTAAGTTTTGAAGTTTTCTTTTTTTATTTTTGGATTTGTACCAAGAACCAAAATAATTATTGTCCCCATTTCAAAATATTTTGCGTTTTAAATTCGCCTAGATAACAATATTTTCTTTCCATTATATGTATATTTTTAAACTTCTTAAATGAAAAGAAATTTTAAAATAATTTTCAAAATGTTCTGGTAAAGTTATTAAAACGGAAGTTTAAAAGCAAGTATTAAGGTTAGTTAATCAATGCAAGCTAATTGAATAAAAAAGCATCATCATTAATAATGCATATTTCAAAATATTATATGAGTCAAGAAGTCACAAAGAGAAAAATTGTGATAATTTTATCAATGGAAATGGTTTTTTCTTTTTTTTTTGGTTAGTCAGTCATTCACATTCCCATATATTATTTAAGTATGCTGACTAATATAGTTATTAAAGATAATAAACTGGAAAATAATATTTATTTTTATTTATTTTAAATACATAATGTGATTTAGTCCGAGTATTAATTATTATTCTTTTAAAAGTAAAATTATTTTCACATTGTTAGGAAATTATTTACTGTATACCTCAAAATATGACAACACTAAAGGCATGTATTAAAGACATGTTAATTATTGTATGCTGTTTGGTTGAACAAATAATATTGGCTTCATATCCATAATTTTGTGTAATATGAAGAACTTTATGGTGGAGTATATTATCCCGACCATCCAGCATATATTATCTCTGCTTTATGGTGGAGTATATTGTAGAATATGCAATAATGATGAGGAGACAGCCTCCCACATCCTTTGCGAATGTGTAGGATTGTGCTTAAAGAAATTTCATAATCTCTCGGTCACTGGTTCCTCACACCTTTGGATATCATATTCAGCCCACTAAAGAAAATTCTCAGATTAATTAATAGTTTGAGCTGCTCTAGTGAGCTCTAAGATTTAAAGGTACTACAATAACTCTAGCCCTTACATGTTTCTAATTCTAATGGTGGTGTATTAAGATTTTCCTTTTTTATACGTTTTAGAAAATATTTTATTATCTCATTTCGGTGTAACGGAGAATTAAAATATTTTTCAAACGATATCATCTTATTTTTATTTGCAGAATATTTAAAATTTTGTATTTTTTTAAAATGATTCCACTATTATAATTTATAATACTATGGAAAAATGACCGGCTCTTATGAAAAAATTACTCCTAGATGAGTAAATTCACAAACACTGTCACAAAAAATGACGAAACCAAAATATGTTGGCAATCATAATAGCTATACTGAAAATCCTTGTAATCCTAAAAATATGTTAGTAATCCTATACTATCAACATTATGCTGAACTTATCTAACCAACATTTTAAATACTAAATAAGTGTGTAAAATTTCGTCGGTGTAGAGGTAAAATTCATTAACTACATTTTTTTCAAAAACTGTTTTTTACAGTGAATTTCATTAACTACTTATTAAGATTTTGTTGGTCATTCCATATTTGTTTTAAATTTAATAGTTTAAAAGATAAATTTATTAAAAATTCATTATGTGCAAATTTAACTTTAAACTTTCGGAGAAAAATTCATTAAGTACTTTAATGAATTTTCTAATTTATTTTTTCATTTTCTGATACGTGGAAAAACTAACTAACTTTGATAGAGCCTGGGACATTTATGGATGAACTTTATTTCCTAAAATATACTGTATAATGATAACTACTTTAATTTTTAAAGATAACACAATATTAACAAAGAAATCGATGATGCTTTTTTATTATGTTAGTCAAAATAATTTGTCAGAAAATAAAATTAAATATATTTCACTCTGGTCTGGTGGTATACAAATCAAGAAAAATATATTTAAAAAAATATACAACGGTTTGAGAATAACTGTTAATAATTTTTGAGGGATGGAAAACGAAATAACAATTATAAATGAAAATTGTGAAGTTAACAATAACGATGGCGATAGGGAAGAAGAGGGCAGATCAACAACGCCGATGTACTTTAGTGTGAGTGACTTCTCCGGTTATTCTGATGTTGACTGCAATGAATATGACTGAACAAGAAGATAATGAAAATCAACATAATTGTGGAAGAATCCAATATCGTTGGAAAAGGCAGAAGCCTTTAAAATGGAAAGCTAACGTTGCAAAAGATGACCGTTCGAAAAGTTTGCCGTATTTAACAAAATCTGGGTTAAAAAGGGCAAAAGAGCCTAAAGCGGTTGATTGCAGCAAATGTCGTTTTAAATGCCAATTACATTTCACAGATGAAGATCGTAAAAATATTTGTAATGTATATTGGAAAATGAATGACTTCAAGCGACAAAAGGATTTCCTTTTGAAAAGCATATCAGTTTCTTCAATCAAACGTAGAACTGTATCATGTAGCACTAAATCTCGCAATCAATCAAGGGCATATTTCCTTTATAATGGTGAAAAAAGGTTATGGAGAGTGTGCTCCAAATTCTTCGAAAAAACATTATGTATTTCGAACGGGCCTGTAAATATGGCTTTTGCTAACATGAGTTCCAGCGGCTGTTTTGATGGCGATAACAAGCGAGGCAAAAAAATACCAGGAAATAAAACTGATAGCCATTCATTAAATTTAGTAAAGCTACACATTGAAAGCTTTCCAAAAATACCCGGACATTACGTCCGACAAAGCACTTCTAAGAACTACCTAGATAGCACACTTTCTATTCTTAAAATGTTTGGGTTATATCAAGTGTATTGTTCATCAATAGATGAGACGTCGGTAAAAGCAAACATTTACAGGAATGTATTTTGTACTCAATACAATTTATCTTTTTACGTACCTAAGAAAGATCAATGCACCACTTGTACACAATTTGATTTGACTGACTTAGAAAGAAAAAAAGATCTAAAAATTGAATATGATTTGCACATTAACCGGAAAGATGATTGTAATTTGGCAAAGGCTTTAGATAAGGAAAAAGTGATGATTAAAAACAATTTTCAAATAGTTACATTTGATCTTCAGAGTGTCCTGCAGATACCATCTTCAGCATCGACACAAATGTACTATAGTCGCAAAATAAATGTTTTTAATCTCACATTGTATGAAAGTGGTCATGATATGAATGGATTTTGCTATACCTGGAATGAATTAAATGGGAAACGGGGAAGTTCTGAAATTGGCTCAATTTTATTTAGCTACATAAGCTCACTTTCAGCTACAATTACAGAACTATCTCTTTTCTCTGACACCTGTGGGGGACCAAACAGGAACCAACATATTGCTGTAATATTACTCCATGCAGTGCAAGTAACACACGTCTACACTATAGAGCAAAAGTTCTTGAAATCCGGTCATTCATATATGGAGTGCGATTCCATGCACTCAGCGATTGAGCATAGTAAAAAAAATAGATCAGTTTTTATGATGAATGATTGGATCGAAATTTTTACAGCGGCAAGATCAACTAGAGGCAAAAATAAGAAAAGTGGTCCTTATAAGGTCAAAGAGTTGCAGTATTCGGATTTTTTTAATCTCCAAGAACTTTCAGCAAAACTTATAAAAAATAGAAATATTGATGAGGATGGAAAAAAAGTGTCTTGGTTGAAAGTAAAATGTTTTAAATATAAAACAAACGAACCACACGTAATCTTTTATAGATATAACCATACGGACCCATATAAGAAAATCAATATTAACGGCCGTGGAAGACCATGCAATACTGCAACGCTTACTAAAGCTTACAATAACGTTCGTCCGATTAGTGAAGCTAAAAAAAAGGATTTATTGAAGCTGTGTAAAAGTGATGTTATCCCAAGAGAATTACATCAGTGGTACATGAATCTACATGTTGCAAAAAAAGTAACAGACAATGAAAAAGTAGAGACCGAGTGCGATTAATTAATTTAGTTATTGTTTATTTAATTTATAAAACATTAATTTCAATAAAAATTTCCTTATTATTATCTTTATTCATCCCTTATAATTATTTTCGCGTATATTTCCTATAACAATTTTTTATAAATTTGGACAATATAGGTAAGTATCCCTATCCAAATAGCTAGAAAACGTCTTTATTCATAAATCTTATCACAACAGTAAAAATACTTAACTACAAAAAAACATAAAATAATCCGAAGAAAAAATCACTAAGTACGTTTTACCAAATTTCTACATTAAATATCGATCATTTGGCTGTGACAATTTTACAAGACGCTAAACGCTAAAGCATATGTATTCTAATTACTTGAAATATTTAAACATCATGTTTCGTCATTTTTAGATTTTTAATATTAGAAACAAGAAAAATATCGCGATAAGTCGCTTATATGAAAAGTGTAGTAAATGAGTTTTACCTCTACACCGACGATTATAGTTTTTGTATGTATAAATTCAATTGTTCTGCTCAGGGCTTTGGATCCGGAGCCGCAGCTGGTGTTTTTACAACGAGCGGAGCTGGAGTTGGAGCAGGAAATATATTTGGCTCCGGCTCCTACGCACTTTTATTTTGTTGTTTAAAATTCTAAATAGAAATTGGAACTGTAAGTTTTTCTCGCGAAACTGTTTTTAAAAATGAAACTGATTTTTTTTTTCACAGAATGAAACAAAAATTTTTTGAAATTGAATATTTTTCTTTAAATAGTAACATTACGATTATACTTAAGTTTATATCGAGCGATCTGCGATCCTGACTCAAACCTGATATATTGGATAATATATTATTTTTAAGGATGAATCTGGATTTTGAATAATAAATTTGTCATTATGCTTAAATTACTTCCATATGATAAAAAACCTTTTATTGATTTGTTTGCTATATATATTTTTTCATTATATATGTATTTTAATTACTTTCATATAAGAAAAAAAAATTGTTGATTTATTTAGTGTTTAATTCTATTCGGAGCCGGAGACGGAAATTTTAACGGAGCCGGAGCCTGGAGCCAATATTTAGCCCACGGCTCCAAATCCCTGGTTCTGCTACTTCTTAGACTTGGATAAAGGCGAATATGCTGTTGCAAATTAGCTTTTCAGCTTCAGCATCTCCATCGTATAGTGAAAAAATGATAATGTAGATATAAACGTTAAGATTGTTATTTCGTTTTATTATCAATTTACTTTTAAAGATTGGCAATTTAAAAACCAAAGAAACCAAACACAAACAAAATAAATTTAGCATCAAATTTAAAAATTTTACACAAAATAATATTTACGCAATATTATATCGCGTAAAATTTATTACTTTTGGAAACTTTTTATGTCCACATACGAATACGATTACATTTAGTACTACTTCAGCGGAATTTCGACATTTATCGCCATCCACTTCATTTCGAGAAAAACGACATGCACATGGAAGTTAAAATGTAAATAAAAAAAAAATATTTTAATTTTTTTTCGTAGATATTACTAATGACTAAGTTCCCAATTAATAAAATTTAGGGACTTGTTCCCATTTTTGTGGAATGAAACATTTCCATTCAAAATTTCAGATGCAACTTCCCTTTAGGACTAATATTATGAGTCTTTTTAGCACTAACATTGTAGTACAAAACTTGATACGGAGCATGGTTGCTAACTATATAACTCAAAAATGGCTGCTTATAGGGGAAAACGGAGTACAGGGATAGAAAGAGCGCATTCCGAAATCCCAGAATATACTTCTAAGTTAGAAAACACGAAAATGGCGTATGGGCCAAAATAGCGATCACCAGACGAAATGCTGGCGTAAAACTGTAAATATTCGTATGTACCTTCTTAAATATTTAAAATTTTGGTTCATATATACTCGAAATCAATATTATCGTGTTTTTAACAAAAATGTTATGGGGCTTTACATTTACCCCTATGATAGAAGTCGACTCCACTCTCGCCTCGTCTCGACTTTGACAATTTGGTATGATAGAAGTCGCCCAAACACTCGCCGGCGAGAGTTTTAGCGAATATTCGGTATGATGGAAGTCGCTCTCGACTCGCTTTTTGGCGATTACAGTCGCCGTTTTACTCGCCCAGAAATTTTTGGGCGACTAGTACAAATTTATATGAAAAAAAAGTTTGATTTTTTTTTAAAAGTGATTTTTAAGTTATTTAAAAAAATTTATATTGAATTTTAAATAATTATTGAGTGAGATTTTATAGTTTCTTATAGATTTTTTTTTGTTAAATATTAAATTTTAAAATATGTAAGTGTAATTATAAAAAATATATAAAAATATTTATATAATATGCAATATTTATACAAAAAAATATATTTTTAAAATTTTTAAATTATTTTATTTTAAATATGATTGAATATGAATAATTCTATGCTGCTCATTTTTAAACTTTATTGTTTAATAACAAAATACAACAAAATTTGAAAACTAATATTTTAAATTTTTTTTAATTTATATTTGTTTAACACAAATTTCTTAACAATAATATATTGTAACACAGTTTTTTTTATAAAAATTATTTTACTTTAAATTTAAATTCTACACCATAAAAATAAAATTCAAAAAATTTAAATAAAAACTTCAAAATTAATGTCAAAAACAGCTGTGCTGCCAATGAAGCAAAATAATAAGCAACGAGTTGCCGTTTTTTTTAACATTCGACTCGCCTAACAGCGAGGCGACTTCAATCATACCAAGTTAGTCGTCGGTCGAGTCGAATGGCGAGTCGAGAGGCGACTAGCGAGGCGAGAGTCGAATCGACTTCTATCATAGGGGTGAATATTTCTTTTTAAATGTTGTAAAGTTGTAATGACTTTATGCAAGATAATAAATACATATACGTATCTGCGATAAATTAATTATATATAGAGGGATGAACAACTTATAGAATTTAGATAGAGTTTTGTCTAATTTCCGAAAAAAAAATGTTAATCACAGAAAAAGACGTTTATGGTAGATACATGGTAGTATCTTTATTATGGTATAGTAGTATGTATATAGTATATAATACGGATTGACATTTCAAAGTAATTCTGCAGCACAGCGGCACGGTGAGATTATCTTCAACATTACCAATATATGTACATACTTAATATAAAAATTGGAGGTTGTGATTTGGAAGTATTTTTCTTAATTATCGCATACAATTTATTAATTCCATTCAAGTTTTCGAACAACATTCTATATTACGACGCAGTATGAAATAATTGTATAATTGAAAATATTATTTTCATTTGTTGGAAATATTCCGCATAATTTAATAATATCATAATTTTTTTTAGATAATTTAATACTTTATGTATACCACAGCGCCGGCGCTAACGATTTTGGCGCCTGGTGCAGTTTTCTAAAATAGCGCCCCAAAGAAAAAAACAGTATTTTGTCGTAACGGATTACAATGCGTTTGCAATGCGTTTTTTGCAATGCGTTTTTTTAAGGAGGTATCCCATGTAGGCATAGTCCTCAAAAATAAATATTTAAAAAATAAATAAATAAATATTTCTATCGTACTAATCCAGCGTACGAATTTCAATAACAAAAAATTAATAAAATATAAATAAAAAACACTAAAGTTCAAGCGTGCTACTTTAAATTGTAAAATTCATTAAATAATTAATTAAAATTAATTTTACGAGCTTTTAATTTCGCAAAATCGTCTATAAGTCACTATAATCCAAGTTGTTCAGAAATTGACTTTCTATACATATTCTATAAGCTAAATCTACCAGTCTTTCGTGTCCTATTATACTAGGTAAATAATTTTTAATAATTTTTAATTTAGAAAAGCTACGTTCCCCGGAAGCTACTGTGACTGGTATTGTCAATAAAATTCTAAGAGCTACAACTACATTTGGTAATATCGGCTCTAATTTCTTTTCAACTATAAAATCTAATGATTCTATAGGGCTTTTTCGAATGCAATCCGTTTCCATTCCACATCACCCAAGAGGTAGGATTTGCAATGCATTTTTTTAACGAGGTATACCACGATAAAACGATAAAACTCTCTAAAAATTTAAGTTTGTGAAGCTAATACTTTGTAAATCATAAGATTGTGAAAAAAGGTATAGGCCAAGATGGTGTACACAAGAAAGTAAGCGACGAGAATTTAGACTTTTTAATTTACATCTACACTAATTATAAAGAAAAATTTTGTATTTGTATTCCATCATACTTATTAGTTACTCCTCGTAAAAATTAATAAGTCTGTTAATCATTAAAATACATAAATATTATGTTTTTGGTAATTAATTATACTGAAAATATATCTTCGAACTGAAATATTAAATAATAAAAAAAAATTAAATAATTTTTAATATGTATATCTAATTTTTAATATATCTATGTATAAATTTTACACTTAAATAAGCCTAATTAAATACATACATTTTTTTTTATAGAAGAAACGGAAGGGAAATTTGTATGAAGAAAGAGTATAAAGACAAATTTATATTTTCAATTTTCATATCATCGGTTGAAGAATTCTTTATGAACAGTAAAAATATACTGTGCTTGAGTGGTTTTTTTTTCATATAAGAAACGGAAGGGGGTTTTATCGATATTTTTCTTTTCCATATTGACTATGCACAGTGTTCAAATACTGTGCACCGACAACAATTTTTATATTTCTCTTTTTTAAGAGAAACTTTATTATATTAAGTTATTTTTTTTGTGAGAAATTTGTATGAAGAAGAGTATAAAGACAAATTTATGTTTTCATATCATCGGTTGAAGAATTCTTTATGAACAGTAAAAATATACTGTGCTTGAGGGGTTTTTTTTCATATAAGAAACGGAAGGGGGTTTTATCGATATTTTTCTTTTCCATATTGACTATGCACAGTGTTCAAATACTGTGCAACGACAACAATTTTTATATTTCTCTTTTTTAAGAGAAACTTTATTATAATAAGTTATTTTTTTTGTGAGAAATTTGTATGAAGAAAGAGTATAAAGACAAATTTATATTTTCATATCAACGGTTGAAGAATTCTTTATGAACAGTAAAAATATACTGTGCTTGAGGGGTTTTTTTTTCATATAAGAAACGGAAGGGGGTTTTATCGATATTTTTCTTTTCCATATTGAATATGCACAGTGTTCAAATACTGTGCACCGACAACAATTTTTATATTTCTCTTTTTTAAGAGAAACTTTATTATATTAAGTTATTTTTTTTGTGAGAAATTTGTATGAAGAAAGAGTATAAAGACAAATTTATATTTTCAATTTTCATATCATCGGTTGAAGAATTCTTTATGAACAGTAAAAATATACTGTGCTTGAGTGGTTTTTTTTTCATATAAGAAACGGAAGGGGGTTTTATCGATATTTTTCTTTTCCATATTGACTATGCACAGTGTTCAAATACTGTGCACCGACAACAATTTTTATATTTCTCTTTTTTAAGAGAAACTTTATTATATTAAGTTATTTTTTTTGTGAGAAATTTGTATGAAGAAGAGTATAAAGACAAATTTATATTTTCATATCAACGGTTGAAGAATTCTTTATGAACAGTAAAAATATACTGTGCTTGAGGGGTTTTTTTTTCATATAAGAAACGGAAGGGGGTTTTATCGATATTTTTCTTTTCCATATTGACTATGCACAGTGTTCAAATACTGTGCACCGACAACAATTTTTATATTTCTCTTTTTTAAGAGAAACTTTATTATATTAAGTTATTTTTTTTGTGAGAAATTTGTATGAAGAAGAGTATAAAGACAAATTTATATTTTCATATCAACGGTTGAAGAATTCTTTATGAACAGTAAAAATATACTGTGCTTGAGGGGTTTTTTTTCATATAAGAAACGGAAGGGGGTTTTATCGATATTTTTCTTTTCCATATTGACTATGCACAGTGTTCAAATACTGTGCACCGACAACAATTTTTATATTTCTCTTTTTTAAGAGAAACTTTATTATATTAAGTTATTTTTTTTGTGAGAAATTTGTATGAAGAAGAGTATAAAGACAAATTTATGTTTTCATATCATCGGTTGAAGAATTCTTTATGAACAGTAAAAATATACTGTGCTTGAGGGGTTTTTTTTCATATAAGAAACGGAAGGGGGTTTTATCGATATTTTTCTTTTCCATATTGACTATGCACAGTGTTCAAATACTGTGCACCGACAACAATTTTTATATTTCTCTTTTTTAAGAGAAACTTTATTATATTAAGTTATTTTTTTTGTGAGAAATTTGTATGAAGTAAGAGTATAAAGACAAATTTATATTTTCATATCAACGGTTGAAGAATTCTTTATGAACAGTAAAAATATACTGTGCTTGAGGGGTTTTTTTTCATATAAGAAACGGAAGGGGTTTTTATCGATATTTTTCTTTTCCATATTGATTATGCACAGTGTTCAATTACTGTGCAACGACAAAAAATTTATATTTTGCCTTTTTAAAATATATTTTTACACAGTGAAAAAATATTTGTTCACAATTTCGGTAAAAAAAAATTTTTGAAAAAAAAAATATTTTATTTTTTTAAATTTATTTTTAATGATTTTGCGCCCCCAATTTCAGCGCCCCGTCAAGCTGTTCATACTGTTCCAAGGAAGCGCCGGCCCTGTGTATACACAATCTCCTAGCTCACTGGTATTTAATGTTATATCTTTATTATTATTGAAGTATATATCAGAGGCGCCGTCGAGTATCGATTGTTGCAAGTATAAATATATCTAGATTGCTTAAATGGTTTTTGAAACATATATAATACATATTATTAAAATTTAATATTATTAAATATATTCGCTTTAAATTTATAAATAAAATTGAAAAAGAAAAAATATATAGCTTACGTAAAGAAATTTATTTTTAGTCACATTCTGTTCTGTTCTTTCTCTTAAATTCTAACCACTCGCCCAAACAGCGGCAAAATCTTGGAAATATTTATTTTAGAAGAAAATTATTTTTAATTTTTGCGTCGGAGTTTGTTTTTTTAATTTTTTTTTTCTGTACATTTTCAAATTCTATTTTAAAGTATGTATGTATATGTTACAGTAAAACCGTTAATTTAGCAAATGTGCACACTGACTCGATAATGTATATACTCACTATTTTGTTGAGCAAATCTATGCATAAATAGTACAGTTTAAGCTATAGGGTACATGCATTCTCACAACTCGGTCAGTAAATCTATTCACAAAAAACTTTATTTAGAAATATCTCTAATAATTTATTAAATATTCAAACCTTTCTCACATAATTTCCAAAAGTATTGATTGCTAAAACATAAATTTTTTATTAGGAATGAAATGTCAAAATAAAAATAAGGCCAAACGTGTTGCCAGATTAATATTTCATATTTTTTAATCGAAATGATAAGAGATGTTAGCGACACAATTTAGAACTAGATATTTTCTGTTTTTGATTATAAAGTTTATTTTTTATTAGAGTTTTACCACAAACTAATAAACTCTATACAGACGATTATATTAGAATACGATTTTTGTCGTTTTTATGCCAGAACAAAATTCAAAAAATGTCTGGCTCCACAAAAATATTACAAACACATACACAATAAAACTCTGTAAGGCTCTGTTTCTATAGTTATGTTGTGAGAAAACACATTTGTAATTAGGAAAAGATATGAAGTATGAGCAAATTTGTTTTGCATTGATTTGTTGTTGTTTTAGCAATGATTTTTTATGGATAATTGAGATTGAGAAAAGAAAAATATATTTTCAAATTTTATTATTTCGGATGATTTTTTTTTTTTTATACCATTTGGCTATTTTTTAATGCAAAAGTACTTATGTACCTATTTAAAAAAGAAAAATATTTATTTTTATTTTGAAAAATATTTTTATTGATCTTTTTCATTTCTTATTTTAGAAACTGGTTGAAAATATTTTAAAATTTAAATGCTAAGCTTTAATAATTTTTAACTTTCTATTATGATTTATTTCATTACTTCTTATTCTTGCGTTTTTTTGTAAAACTCCTGTTTATTAAATTTTTCTACAAGCCATGTTCAATAAAAGTAAAATTCAAGAATATTCTGTCGATGATTTAAACATGGTCCGTCAGAAAATCATTTATGATATTTTTCAGAATTATTTGTTTTTGAATACACATTTCAACTATTTTTTTAATATTAGTCGTATATTATGATTACAAGTAAAAATGCTATGATTACAAGTAAAAAAATTTTACACAAGTTGTAACCGTCTTTTGTGTTAAAACTAAAAAAAAAATTCTTAAAAGTAACCGTTTTTTTGCATAAAAAAATAAATAAATACACATTAAAAAAAATTTTGAACGCACATGTGATATTTTACTACAATAAAAATTTATATTTGATATTTCATTACAATAAATATTTATACAAAACGGGCCGCACAAAATTATTGAATGGGCCGCAGGTTGAACATTGCTGATTTAAAGCATATTTATATATGTACCTACTTATTCACAAATATGTTAAAATATGACCAAAAAAAATTTAAAATTTTTTATAAAAATAATTTTCAGTAATTTTTCGATATTTTCACATTCACAAAATAATTTAAAATTCCAAAAAAAAAAATTCAAAAAATCATAAAACTATAGTTTTTTAATTCAAATATCAAAAATGATTTGCAATGCAGTGGAGGTCAAAGTGCAAAATTTATTTTGCTGTTTTTTCTAAATTCTTATAAATTTCTCAGACTTCATTTCTCTCTCTTGCAAAAACAAAAATCATTTATATGAAATGAAAACAATTTGTATTGAACTATAGGTAGGTAGAGTATTTTTACAATACATACATAAATGGAGCTGCGCTAAGCCGATAATTTTTTATTTGAAAAATATCAATGTCGACAGAAATGGTATTCTAATATAATCGTCTGTATAGTTTATTAGTTTGTGGTTTTACTAACAAGATTTTTTATTACTAACAAGAGGTAATAGTTGGGTGCAATATGCGTTAGTTTAGTCAAAATTACGTAATTTATTACTTATTTTTCTACAAAAAGGTCTTCTTTGACTATCGGTAAAATATTTAAATATAATTTACGTAATAAAATTTCGATACTTTCGGAATATTAATACAATTGTCACAATTATTACTATCTTTGATTGATTATCAATATTATTGCTATCATAGTTAAATTAAACTTAATCTTTTATTTATTTATTTTGAATAATAAATACATATTTCTATTTGGATGTGAATTGTATATTACATTTCACATCCAAGTAAAAAAAGAAGAAATATTTTATTAAATGAACAAATAAAAGTGTTAAATTTTTTGATAAATTAGAAACGTCAAAATATATCAAGTATTTTAAATGTGAATGTTGTTTTCATAACATGTTATAAAGGTGTTATAAAAGTGCTATAGAAGGCTAATGAGATTACAGTGACTTATTTACAAAATGTTATTGAGAAGTTCTATTAAATGTAGTGGAAAATAATTTCTAAAGAAAATGCATAATAAATTTGTATGTAATTAAATTATACTATAATACTTTTTAACTCAAATTGTACAAACATGTTTCTCGTTCAATATTAACAATACAAGTATCGGACTTTGTGTGAAAAAGTGCACTTTTAATAATTATTTTTCTACTATATTGTATTAGTTATATTGAATAGTATTCCTATCATACAAAAGTTATATATTTTTAAATGAAATGCAATTATAATCTATTTTTATTAATAACAATATAATATTTACTAATTATAGTCATTTTTTGTGATTTTATTTATATGATACAGATTATTTTCTGTTTAATTTTATTTACTAATATACTTATAACGTATTCGATTCTTCTTTGAAAAATCTTATCTTAAAAAATGCTGATTTCTCACGATTCAGATCTGAAATATGAATATCACAAATCTGATCTCTGTCGCACTTCTACCCCCTACAAATTAAATGCAAAATAATTTTTTTTTTTGTTTCCTACTCTGCCTTATTTCAAATCATTTTTATTTGCATAACTACAGAAAATGGCAGCCAAACATTGTTATGAAGGTAAAATTTTATTTAAATATATATAATTTTGAACCACTTATTTAAATACTAAATTTTTCACTGCCATTTTTATTATTTTTTTGTTTTGATATGTCAATCATCTTTTAGAGAGCAATTTTCTTGATCCGCCGAAAAATACGAAGCAAAAAAATCAGATTTTTTAGATCAGATCTTTTGCAATCGAATACGCAGGGCAGGGATAAGATTTTTTTTAGAAACGAATACGAAAAAAATCTGATTGAGATCAGCTCTTAATTCAGAATAGAATTCGATATTAGAAAAGTGCCAAAATGTTCCACCCTAAAGCGCCACCACGTACTTTTCAATTTCACTGGCAACACCATTACTTCGATTTTTTTTTCGATTTACAGTTAAATCAAAAGTGCAAAAAAAAAATTAATAAAATATAATATAATCTTCATATAAATTGCACTATATTTTCGGGCAGCACTCGAGATATTTGATTTATAAATTTATAAATCAAATGTATAAAATTTATTATCAATAAATCAAATGTAAATATATTAAGGTTTATATTTAAAAATCAATTAGGACAAAATCATTTTTACAAGTAAGTATAAACTATTTTTATATTTATTTTAGAAGAAATATTTATAATTCCATATTCTATCACGAAGTCTTGCAAAAAAGCGGAATACAACAAGAAGATGGTGCTGAGAAAGAAAATAAAACCATAGACAAAACATTTATTGAAGAAGAATTCGATGATGACAAATTACTCAGTAACTTGTTTGTGCAAATAGGTTTGTTTGATAACATAAATAAAAATGAGATAGATATTAAAAAATGTGTATTCCTTAAGAATAATGTATAAATCCCTTTCCATATCAAAGACAAAATAAAAGTCTGTTTTTAATATAAGTATTTATTTTTATTTTTTCGTAATTTGTTTGAAATTATAATTTTAAATTAATATAAACTCATTTTCAGACAAAAATAACGAAGAACTAGGACAGCACACAGCAATGAACAACATGTGATATTTATTTGAAGACTAGTAATAATACTGGAGTTTATAATATATGCTCTCTACAAGTGGATATAAAAAATAACAATTATTAAAAATAACAAGAAGGGGACTAAGCAAAATTTAAAAAAACAGGCAAGTCGGATGAAACTAATTTCTGATGCATCCCATCCCCAAGCTGTCTTGGGAAATACAGTAAGAATAAGAGTACCAGATGTTGATAGAGGCAGAGGAGATGCACGTCTATATTGGCGTGTGTAACTAAAAAGACAGATGATGGAACATTATC
Organism: Rhamphomyia laevipes; assembly: GCA_963920725.1. Lineage (NCBI taxonomy): Eukaryota > Metazoa > Arthropoda > Insecta > Diptera > Empididae > Rhamphomyia > Rhamphomyia laevipes. The sequence continues at coordinate 30,119,456 of OY987255.1, forward strand.
AATTAGGAACAAAAAATGGTATTCTTAAAGGCTTGTATTCAAGATCTCAATTCAGTATATATGTCCTGAGGAAATAATTGCAATTGAAGATATTAAAACAGAAGAACTTCCTCTTAGAACAGTGGCTAATAATCAATCTGCAGGATCGGGTCAAGGATTTCAAAAATGTCACTACAACTAAATACAATACAAAAAAATGCATGTGTCTAAAAAACAACTAATATGCAATTCAAAATGCCATCATAGTTTACCTTGTTGTAATAAGTAGAACCGCAAACAAATATCATCCAGATTTAACACGTATATGGGAAAAAGTGGTGCCTCTTTATTTACGATTAACCGACAGACCACTTTTTCTCATATACGTGCTAATATCTGGTTGTTATTTGCTTGTGGTAAAACAGAATCATTTATTTTACTGTAACAGTTGCAACAAAGTGTACTTATTATAAATTGTAACTTTTGTATAAAAAAAATTGTTGCTAAAGGATTACACCAATTAATAATTAATTTTGAAAAAAGAAACATAATTTAAAAGTAGTACGAGTAACTATTACCATTCCAAAAAATTTTAAAAAAAAATATGTAAAAAAAAAATTAAAAAAATGATACATTTTTAGTAGAAAAAATTAGGCTGACCATACGTCCCGTTTTAAACGGGACAGTCCCTTGGTTAAAATAGTCCCGGTGTCCCAACTAAGTCATTCGAGTTCGAGACGCTCATTTGTCCCGTTTTTCGTTCTCTAATAAAAATAGTATATGTTGAAAACGGCTTAATACTTTTTTGTTCATCCACTTTTTTTATTTTAACAAATTTCCAAAAAAGAAAATTTTTGAAGTAAAACATGATGGAAATTTATTTACAGAATTTACATTAATCAAAGAATATGTAACAAATGAAAAAATAAGCGAATGGAATGAAAGAAAATAGCTACAGATGGGAGATGAGTTGAAGTTTTTGGTCATTTCAAAAATAATAATTTGAACCACAAATATTTGGTAAAAACTGTGGAGAATTTACTAAGTTTACCTGGTACAAACCCAGCAGTCGAAACGACATTTTCAGTGATAGATCGATTAAATGTAGGATCCACAAAAACATCAATTAAAAATTGATACTTTGAAAGCAATGTTTGACAAAATTAAATAGTGAAATAAGTTGTAATGAATTTTATAATTTTATCAATCAACAACCAGATTTGCTAAAAAAAAATTCATGAAGTGAAAAATATTTATAAATTGTACCAATTTCATTTTTATTAAAATTTTTGAAATAATTTAATTTTTATATAATAAAAGTCTTTATAATTGTTTAATTTTTAATATCAAATCTTATAATTTTTTTTGTAAAATTTCACTAATATTAGAATTAGATTTCAATGATAATTGTCCCGTTTTTCGAATCCCAAATTATGGTCAAATTATGGTTTTAAATTAAAACATATTTTAAAATTAGGTACTTATTTTATGTATTACCATTTCTACAAAATAAAAAAAAATATGAACTATTAAAAATATACTAAAAGTAAATGTTTAACATCAATATATATATGTAAAAAAAACTTATTTTTGAAATGAAATATAAAAAAATAATTCATAAATGCACATATTTTAATTTTTCTCTCTTTTATACCAGATATCATAAATGCAGACACTTTTATCTCTTATAAATATGGCAAAAACTTAAAAAAAAACTTTAGTGAAAATAAACAAAAATATATTTTGAACAAATTTTATTTTTTTAAAACGTATTTGGTTTTTTATTCCAAAATAAGACTTTAATTGATTATTAATTATATAATTAATAGTGTAAGTATAATTGTTTTTTGTTTCTTTTTTCCAATACGTAATATAAATTAACATTATTAATGTGTCGTATTGTGTAACAACAATCAAGAAGTATATAAATTTATTATACACATTTGTAAACGTATTTCTTTCGGAAGTTATAAATGTTTTGTTTTTTATTACTTTCCTTTTATTGAATTTACAATTCATGTTTTCATCACCTGGGCATAGCTCCTTTGAAACTTAAGCTCGTGTTATTAACCACTCGGTACTTTAAAAACTTTCATGGCCCTTCGAGGGGGCGGGGGGTTGGGTATATTTTCTAAAAAGTCATGTGGGGTATCAAATTAAAGGTCTTGATGAGTACATCTCGTTGGGTAGTGTTTCGGGCAACTAGGACCATGTGGGGCCCCCAAAAAATGGGGCCATAAAAAAAAAAATCATGTAGGGTATCAAATTAAAGGTCTGGAAGAGTAGATATCTTTGGTGCAAGTAATATAAGTGTTTTGGGGCAACGCGGGTCATGTGGGGCCTGAAATTATTATTAATTTCATTTGATTAAATTTACATTTCATATTTTCCTCACCTGGGCATAGCTCCGAAACGGCTTTACCGATTTAACTCAAATTTGGAACTTAAGCTCCAGCGTTAACCCATTCGATGCCACATAATTTTCATGGCCCGGCGGGGGGTTGGGCCTATTTTCAAAAGTCATGTGAGGTATCAAATTAAAGGTATTGATGAGTACATCTCGTTCAGTAGTGTTTCGGGCAACCAGGGCCTAGTGGGGCCTCAAAAAATGGGGCATATTTTCAAAGAAGTCATGTGGAGTATCAAATTAAAGGTCTTGATGAGTACATCTCGTTGGGTAGTGTTTCTAGTAACGAGAGCCATGTGGGCCCCAAAAAATTGGGCCAAAAATAATAAACATCATGTGGGGTATCAAATTAAAGATCTGGAAGAACAGGCAAGTAATGGTAGCGTTTCGGGCAACAAGGTTCATGTGGGGGCCTGATAAATGGGGCCAAAAATTTATATATATATAAATAAAAAAAATCGAATTATAAGCCGTTTTCGCTCTTCTGGCTCATTAAATACAATACATGGAGGTGGTAGATCGCACAAAACAACCTATTGCAAAAAAGCATCCTTTTATATTAACAAGTTCTATACAAAAGCATTAAAAAGCCATTTATTTCGAAAAAGAATCGACGGGCAATGTTAGAATTTGCAAAGACGCATATAAACTGGACTGTTGCCAAATGGAGAACAATGTTTTTTTCTGATGAATCAAAGTTCAACATGATGGGTTCCGACGGCTACTTATATGTAGCTACTTATTTTTTTAACATAGAATCGTAAAAAGGGGGGTACCGCCCCAGGGGTCACGCTTTCAAAAAAATGTCCATAAATTTTTTTGCTCAGAATGAATCAAGGAATACCATAGTGTGTCGTGGATCAGGTATTTCATGTTCACCCTGTATATATATATATATATATATATATATATATTATATATATATATGATCAGTTAATTTTGCAAGTGGCATAACTGACTTTTCGCGAAACATGAGTTAGAGCTATTTATTATTAACCGCTTAAATATATATATATATATATACTATATAGGGTAAACTCGGATAAATCCGTTATACGGCTAAATCCGTGATAGCCGAAGAAAAACGTTACCATGAAGTTTTACATGTGCTACATACTAATTTTCATTAAAGTAATTACTTGATAAAATTATTCTCCTGACAAAGAGACTTGCTCGTACTAATAAATTAGATCAGTGATGATATTTTAACATTTTTTGTTATAATTTAATAAGTTTTCGTGTTTGAAAAAGATCAGTCGCTGAAATGTTAAATGATAGGAACATACTTTTGTTATTAGATGCAAATTAGCTGTACATTTGAATAAAATGGGTTAAGAAATGTTACCTTATTTATATATTTTGAAAATTTTCGCTATAATTTGTGTGGTATAGGCTTAGTAAATTTGTCTTTTTCTTAATATGGATCGTCTATAAGGCTTCGAAGGCTTTTAAAATTATTAAATAACCAGATTTATTGTCCTTTAAATAATATAAATATATATTTTAAATGTTTTTTTTATTAATTATTCAGGATTTATTGCAGTTTAAATAATATAAATAATTTATCACGGCATTAGCCTCTCTGAAAGAATGTTATCACGGAATTAGACTTTCTTTATCACGAAGTTAGCCGTAGTATCACGAAATTAAACGTATATAACCTTCTTTGATTCTAGGTATTAAACAAAGGTACTCTTAAAGAAATTTTCAAAAATGATAGTAGATATTTATGAACGAATCTTGTACCTGTAATCTTACTCAATTATTGCAAATCTATATATTAATTTTCTATATTAAAAATTAAAACTATTTCTTAATATCACGGATTTACCCGAGTTTTACATATATACACTATTGTATATAATATATGTATATATATTATAGTAAATATATATAAACAATATAAAAATTCTACAGTTTCTGACTAAAACTCTTAATATTTGATCGACTAAAAAGTATAAAATAAAAAATAAATAAAAAAAACATTTTTTAAAAATACTTTTCTTTATAAATAGTAATATGCGACTAAAAACTAATAAATAAGAATACTAAAATTATATAATCTTACATTCTTGTAACTAGAGTTTCAGTAATGGCATAGAGTAAAGAATTTGAAGAGGATTCAACATAAAAAATTTCAAAAAAAAAATTTAAAAACTAGGTACCAGAGCCTTAGCATATATATAGTAAAAGCAAAGGAAAAAACAAAGAAGAATAAATTTATTTCTCTTTTTAAAAAATATGTAGAGGAGATAGAGAGCTAAACAAGAAAAAAACAAATGTAACTTGTTGTAATTGTTTTGTATTGTATTGCATTTTATATTTATAATTGCGTATTTACAATTTACTCATATATTATTTTTTTGTGCAATATCTCACTCTACATATTTTTTCAGTCAAAAAAGTACAAGAGTTTTTTTTTATTAAAATAGTGATAATTTGAAATGAAAATATATAAATTATGAATGTATGCGTACCGAAAATTTCTTTAATTTAAATTTGAAAAAGAATTTTATTTTATTTTTCAATTCTTATGGATTTTCACAATATTTTAGGGGTCTGCTAATATTTAGGGGTCGGTTAAAAGTTGATTTATGAACGTCAGTATGGAAAATATGTATGTAAATTTACGAAAGATTTTCTTAAAAAATTTTAATCTTTAAAATTTATTTTAATCTTTATATATTTATTTATTAAAAATACTGAATTTTATGATATATAAAGAATTTATTATTTTAAAGATATAATTATATAATGGAATCGGCGATCGATGAGGTTGTTCGTGATTGTATAAATTTGCCGTTACATCACATTTAAAATTATCAAAAATTCCGTATTTTCAATAAATAAATATATAAAGATTAAAATTTTTTAAGAAAATCTTTCGTAAAATTACATACATATTTTCCATACTGACGCTCATAAATCAACTTTTAACCGACCCCTAAATATTAGCAGACCCCTAAAATATTGTGAAAATCCGTAAGAATTGAAAATATAAAATAAAATTCTTTTTCAAATTCAAGAAGTTTTCGGTACGCATACATTCATAATTTATATATTTCATACACATGATTCATGAATACAGTTGTATGAATTTCTCTCGAAGAAAGAAATTTACTCTATGCCTTGACTGAGAATTTTATTATATATACTACGATTTTGGTACCCAGTTTTCATTTTTAAATTTTACACTTTTCTTCTGCTTGAATATTCTTCAAATTCTTTATTCTATGGTAATGGTCAATTGTAGTAGGGTCTGCAAACGTACTAGATTAGAGATTCAGTAAAGGTAAAGTATAGTAAAAGGGAAGTAGACCCCTTATAAAGGGAAGTATAACATCAAAATTAATGATAGCAAATCTGATCAGAATTAATACTATGTAAAGAGATCTTATGAGAATTAAGAGAATTTATCAGAATCAATGATTTTTACAAGGGTTTTACAATCTAGTTAATACGTTTGCAGTTAAACCTATACTACAATTGACCATTACTGAAACTCTAGATACAAGAATGTAAGATTATCTAATTTTAGTATTCTTATTATTATTTTGTAGTCGCATATTACTATTTATAAAGGAAAGTATTTTTAAAAAATGTTGTTTTTATTTATTTTTGTACTACAATAATCTCGCAAAGATCGTTTTGCGTAGTGTCATAAAATGTTATAAATTGATAAAAAAACATTAATTAGATTTAATTCTATTGTTCAAATTTTTATTTCATTTTTATACAAAAAGAAAAACAATTTATTATTTATTATTTAAAAAAATTGTTCACTTTAAATATACAAAATGTTTTTATTTTATTCTACTCATTTTCAGTGTCTGTAGCAAGTTTTTCATCTTTTTCTCAGCAAAGATTTTTCATATTATAATCACAGACTTCTTTTAAAATTTCTTCAAATAACCAGTTGGTTATTTTGTAATCTTATATAAAATTTTAATATACATAGATATTTTTCAAATACATAAACAAGCATATCCAATTCAGCATTTTTATCAGCACGAGCCTTTTTACCTCCATATTTTTTACGTTCTAGATTTAAATCTGTACAATTAAAAATTTGATTATAAATAGTTGCTTTTTTTATTGATTCAACTTTTAATTTCATATATGTAGTATCTGCAACTGCATGACATTCTAGTTCTTCAGGATCTAAATTGGTAACGGTGATGATACCTGATTCAAAATGTGATTTGAAAATATTTTTTTATTTTCTCAAAAAAAACCTGGGTATGAATCATAAGAACACGACACGATAGTATAAAATAAACGATCGTGAAAAAAAAATTGTCGTCATTTATTTTTGATATCATAAGAGACGATATAATTGCTATCGTTTTTTAATGGGATAAATTTCAATTTGGTATAATATTACCAACTTAAAAAATTAAATTTATTACCAACCCCACCATATAAAATGACCGGCTGTCACTCAAGAATTGTTATTGTTTATGTTTTAGGTAAAAAAAAAGTTGGTTTTGTTTTGTGTATAAACGATTTTTTTTGTGTTTAATATTATAAATAATTGTGATAAATATGGCAGCAATTGAGTTATTTCTTTCATCATCTTCTGAAAGTGAGGATGAGCATAAGGAGGGAGTCTTCTGAAAGTGAGGATGAGCATAAGGAGGGAGTTATTAATGAAAGATTAGTATAAGAAAAAACTTAAGGAATAGGAGCAATCCTTTAGAACTTCCCAAAAAAGCGTATTTATTTCCCCGTAAAATGTACTATAAAAAATATACAAGTTACTTTATTTTAGGTTCATCAAAAGAAGTTTTTAAATACATTTTGGAACAATTAGAATTTTCAGGACAAATTTCAACATCAATTCCACCTGTACTGAAACTAGCATGTTGTTTGTCACTTCTTGCTAGCGGCTCATACCAACACCAAGTTGGCAAAGACTATATGATAGGTATGGCATAGAGCACAATTTCCACAATATCTTCAGAAGTGCTACAAGAAATAGAAACCAAGCTATGTCCGAATTGGATAAATTTTGAAAATAGAAATCATGATAGTTGCAAATCATGGTGTATGAAAAAATATAAAATCCCAGGTGGTATGTTAAATCATAAATGAATATTGTTAGCAAAATTATTTAAATTAAATTATAGTTATAGGTTGTATTGATGGGACACATATAATGTTTCGACGTCTTAAGGAAAACGAACATATATATTTTAACCGCAAGGGAAAGCACAGCATCAATTCAATGATAGTAAGTGAAACCACGATATTTTAATTTTTAATTATCACATAATTTTTTTAAAGATATGCGACCATAGAATGAGAATTATTGCCATAAATTCAAAATATGGTGGAGCTGCACACGACTCTTTTGTGTGGAGCCAATCTGATGAGCGTGTACACTTCGAAAATATTGGTGCTTCGAAAAATGAATGGTTACTAGGTAATTTTTTTATAGTGATTTCAAAAATATATACATATAAGAACAAAATATTTATTGTAGGTGACTCTGGTTATCCACTGGAGCCATGGTGTCTTAACACCTTACCGTAGTGCTGTTGATAATTCCAATGAAGCTTTATTTAATACAATTCATTCGAAAGCAAGAAGTATAGTGGAAAGGTGCATTGGAATCTATAAGGGACGTTGGAGAATTTTAATGGAGGAACGAAAAGGGAGATATGAACCAAAAAAAATGGCACATATTTCATATGTGTGTGCAGCTTTACACAATATTTGTATTCATTACAAAGTGCCATATGATTTTTTAGCACCACCAAACAACCCACAACTCCATATTGACGCAGATGAAATGTCTCACTTAAGCTGTATCATCAAGGAAACAAAATAAGAGAGGCAATTAAATTATCACTTGTACGTTCTGCAAGATAATGTAAAACATTTAAAATTAAATATTTTATTAATAAAAAAATAATATTATTTATTTCAATTCAATAAAAAATATTAGTGTATTAATTATATATATTTATAAACATAAATAATTTCATGAATCTTCTTCAATGTAAAAAATAATATATCACTTATAATATCACTTTAAAAGTCCATCGCAATATATTTATGTAAGAATAATATTAATTATAGTATCACTTTAAAAATCCATCGTAATACTTAAATACTTAATATTAAAAAAAATTATAATAGAGGAATGAGTTTAACAAAACAAGATAACTTTCATAGTGTTAAATAATTATATATCTATAAACTAAAATATGATAAAAAAAATATTAATATGACTTTAAAAATTCATTGTCTCATCGTAATAATTTAATATAAATAATAATTAAAAATAAGTATTACAATTATTTTATTATTTATGTACAATTAAACGTGAAAAAATAAAATTTCTCAATGATTAAATTTACCATTAGAACTTTATTTAGTTCATAATGATTTTTCAAAATTTAAACTGAAATTAATTATTTTAACATACAAGTGCCTATAAAATGCGAAATAAATTTCAGTTTAAATATTGAAAAATCATTATGAACTAAATAAAGTTCTAATGGTAAATTAAATCATAAATTAAAATCATTGAAAAATCTTCTTTTTTCACGTTTTCAGACATAAATAAAAAATACGTCTTTAGATTATTTATCCATCTCCATCAGCTTTATATCACTTGCCACTTGAAGGGCTTGTATTTTTCTAATTTTGGCATTTAAGCAGTCTTTTTGATTGATTGTTGTTTGAGCAGCTGTCTGCTTCGCTAACTCAAATTGGCGTTTTTCCGTTTCGGACCTCTCCTTCAACACAGAAATTAAATCGTCCATTTTTCCTAATAAACTACTTTGAAAAATTTGTTGTCTATTACAATTTTCCTTTAACAAAGCAATTCTTTCATTTTTTGAGTTGGTCTTTGTCTTAGGATTTGGTTTATTTTTTTGTGTTGAAGTAGTTGCTATAGGTATAGGTGATGACTGTGGTGCAGTTCGTTGGAATTCAAATTCAGCATCATCTTCGGAGCTCCAATTGCTGCCAAATAATGACGGCGAATTAAGGATGTTATGATTTTCATCATTTTTATCACGATTTTTATCATTTTTAGCTCCGTATGTGGGAATATTTAGTCCTTCTACGGATGCTTCGATTCCTGCGGCAGCTGCCACAGATTCTTCAAATGATGACAGCTCGACGATGTCATAAGGCCCACCTCCGGTTTTTTGCAGAGATTTCTTATTAAGGCTTAGATTTTTTTTTTTTACTTTATATTTTTGATCAGTCCAAACCTGTAAGATTTAAATTTTGGTTTATTTATATACATTTATTTTATTACAAATAATATAACAAAAACCTTTCGCCAACTTTTTTCTTCTTTCGTCGGTGGTCCAGCGTTATTTAATTCCTTTGTTAAGCGCTCCCATAGCCGTTTACCTGTAGCTCTTCCTTCTAAAGTATTCGTAACAATATTTTTAGCTAAATTTGAATGTGTATTCATGAATGCTCCAAGAATATCCTTTTGTTTTTTGTTAATTTTATTGGAGTTTACAGACCTAAAATTGATTAATAAAATAATAACAATGTTATTTTTTATTTTTATACAAATACAAATTCTATTGCAAATACAAATATGTATTGTCTCAAATCACTTTCATTCAACATACTTTACAATAAAATTATTTTTTTATACTAACAAATATCAAAAATAAATTTAATATAATTTTACTTACATTTTATTTTTGTTTTTATTTATTTACTGGAACCTATTTAAATATTTAAATTATCTTCACCTATCTTCTCTAATACTCATTTCAAAATCACGATTGCTTAGATAGTATCTTGTAAATTTGACAGATAAAACGATATAAACTTAACGATATCGTGTCATATGATAAATTAAATGGTCTAAAATCGAAATCGTTTTATACACGATACGTCATTATAAATTTGACAATCCAGTGACGATTGTCGTCTCTTATGATGCTAAATTTTAATTAAAACGATACACGACTATCGGTATCGTCTCTTATGATTAATGCCCTGATTTCTTTCACCATTAACGTTTTTGTATTAAATTTTAATTTTAAAAATATTTTAATAAATTTTTTTTCATGTTATATTTTGTTAGCACAATAGATATTAATTTAAAAATGTTTGTGGTATATTATATTATGCTTAATTCGGTATCCCTTTCTTTTATCTTCCAGTACCCTTTTAGGAAATTAAATATGCTATGATAGATTTTTTGAAAAAACTTAGATTAAAAGGCTCTCCCCCCAAGATATTTTTAAATGCTTTAAATTTCCACAATCCAATAATATATTGATTTTGAAGTTTTAGAATAGTGTGTGGTGAATTAAACCAAGGTTCAAACGATAATAGTGGTGAAACTTCACAAAAGTCTTATATTATGCTTTGACTAATGTGTTGTTCCGAATTAATACATTTACTAGTAGTAGTATCCATTTTGCTTTTACAAAAGTCTAACGTCAATGCATACATTTAGTAGTTTATGCATAAATTGACTGCTGTTTACACATTTACTGTAACATATACACGATCATGAAAAGTTTTTCTTTCTTCCATTTTCAGGATCAGTATGAAAATTTAGCCGTACACACACATAAAGGTCTCGAATCGCTAGACAAATATGGAACTTTTTGTAGGGATCGATGTACAATTGAAATGGAATATGCAGCCAAATTAAGGTATGTATATAATACCTTAATATAAGTAATATACATATATTACTTTTAAATATAAATTTATAATCACATATTTAATATTAAAAATAAGCTTTCATAATTTTACATGGACTACATACATATGTACATATATTTTATTCTCAAAACTTTAAACGAGTGAATATTATAAGTAAGCATTCACAACTTTTATTTATGTATTTTTTACGAGCAGTTCGAATAACTAGGAGTGTTGGCCGTTTCTATGTAGAATATTCCACAAATGGAAATACAAACGTCTGCCTACGTGATACGTGTACACAAAAACAGTCTATGCGCAGTAACATTTCCTAGAACTTAATATAATTGTCACTCATCAGATTTTAATGAAATTTTACGACAGATTCATGCACCCACTGATGCTGCGTACCGTAATTTATATTTCTTGTGTTCTAGCACACCCTATTTTGGGGTCGAATATAGTTTCAGTGGATCCATATCAATATTTCAAATTAAATAAAATACATTATTGGTGTGAATAACAATTATTTTAGATTTAGATTTGATTTTACAAGGAAGACAACTTGTAGCTGTAATCACTGCAGCCATATGGCTTATTGTGATTTCACAAACCTGCACTTTCGATAAAACAATACAGCTCCTTGAATGACATGAACCACGATTCTAAGGGTGTAACTACCGAGGTATCGTAAGCGTTTTCTCGCTAGCTACTCGCATTCACACATATTTGGATGTAATACCTGCTCATCTCTTCCAATAATTACGCTGCGATCAATCTGTTATTAGTCCCTTTTAAGCGACTTGAGGTAATAGCGTGATACTACGCAGAACGGCTCTGGCCCTGTGAATGTTTTACTTGCTTCCTGCTTCGCTAAAAGCTCCATTTTGTTGATTTAAATGTTTTTCGATCATCAATTTCTGGAAGAGTTTTCCTGTCATCTGAATGTGTATATTTTCATAAGTTACTAATAAGATTTTCAATTTCTTGTTCTTGGAAACAATGAATTATCCAAATTAATTTCATTTTCTTTAGTTAATTTTATGACAACATCTAAAGTTTGAGAGTTTTGCATAACTTAATTTTCGTCTGAATAGTGAAGTAGTCATCTCTTGAACAGGCTATGATTAGAACATGAACCAACATATGTTGCTGAAATGTTTCATTTCTTCAAATGTTAAATTATCAAAATATTAAAAAAAAATAAGAAAAAATATTTCCTTTCATTGCATTTCGGATTTCTTATTACAGCCAGTACAATTTTACTTTGGCGGTAGTAAATAGCTTGGTACACTATGAAATAACGGTAATTGAACCTAAGAATCTTTAATAAATGAATTTTACACTCCTAAACTTATTTATTCTAATAAATAGTAAAACCAATCACTAGCACTTAATTGTAAAAAAAAGCCTATTACCGGCCAATCATATAGCTGTTCTTGGAGAATTACACAAATTATGTCACGTTACAACTAAACCATGTTTAGTTTTATTGCATGACACTTTAGAATTAGTTTTATTCCTTTTTTTTCAAAATTAATTAATTAATTTTTTTTAATACAAATACTTTGCTGGCTCTGCAGTACGATGTGTACCTGCGCCTGGTTCAACAATCGCTTCCAAGCTGCTAGCGTACACCAGTTGGTGATGCGTAATTTATTTAAGTCATCCATACCATAGCTCCATCTTTCGATCTGAGGCTAGGACGACCCCTTTTACGGCGACCATCAGGATTTTAATCGAAAACTATGTATTTTGGTTGGAGCATTTTCCGGTCTTCTTCCCAAATGTCCTAGCCATCAAAGCCGTTTTATTTTTATTCGCTGGACAATATCAGCATCGTTGAATAGCTCATACAATTCACTATTTAGTCTCCTTCAACAAATACTGACTTCACAGATTGGACCATAGATTCTCCGAAGAATTTTACGTTCAAAAATGCTCAAGGCTTGTTCATCTATTTTAGCCAACGTCCAAGATACTGTAGAGTAGAACGGGTATAATGAGTGTTTTATATAACAAAGTTTTCGTTTCCCTTGAAAACAATTTGCTTCGTAACTGTCGCTGTAAACCAAAGTAGCATCAATTTGCAAGAGATATTCTTCGTTTGATTTCCGCCCTGGTGTCGTTGGTGCTATTGATCGCTGAACCGAGGTAAACAAATTCCGGGTTGGGTATGGAAGCTTACATTACAAAATCTTGCATACAAAATCCTGCATTAGAAAATCTTGTATTACAAATTCTATCATTAAAATTAAACACAATCTTGCATACAAATTACGCGCGCAATTTGTATGCAAGAAGCAAATTTTGTTTAATTTTCATGATAGAATTTTGTTCGACGAAATAATATATGGCATATAATTGAACTGGAAAAGAGAAATCCTTATCAAAATTGAGTTTTTGAAGTGGATTGCTCAGAATATTATTCTTCATTGAATTTTTCATGTACAGCAAGCATCTTATTGATGGCTCCTTATTTAAGAAATCATTTTTTAAAATTTGAGTGAATTTCGAATTAATTTTATTTTGTATTAAAATATTTTTATTAAAATCATTTATTTTTGATTAAAACATTGCCAGACTTTTTTATTGCAATTTGGTTGGACTGTCGGTAAAACTTTTTTTAAATTTTGTTATCGCAAGATTTTCTTGTGCAACATTAAAATCTTGCAAGATTTTGTGATGATGTCTTACATACCGCTCCTACAAATTCCTTCACTACTTCAAAATTGTGAGTGCCAATAGTTGTGTTCTGACCAAGCTGATGAATTTTGCTAGGGTTGTTAGTTGAACAGCATATATTTTTTTATCTTCATTTATTCTGAGACCTACATGAGCAGCTTCCTCCTCTATTCTAACAAATCCTACACAGACGGCGCGATGTGATCTGCCTATAATATCTATGTCGTCTGCAAAGCCCAACAGCTGCAATGATTTGTTAAAGATTGTTCCAGTGGTGTTAACAGCAGACTTCCGAACTATCTTTTCCAAGATGATATTAAAAAGGTCGCACCATAGCGCAACCCGATAGCGGATGGTTAAGAAGTTATCAGATGCTTTGTTGCCGCGTCGAAGCACACAGGTTGTATTATCCAAGGTCATCTTAGAAACCCGGATCAGTTTCGATGGTATTTGAAACTCCGACATGGCGTGGTATATCTAATTTCTATACAGGGTGCCCGCGCTACGTGTGCGTTAATTTCGGGAGGTGATTGGGCATGACGAAAAACGAAAAAAATCGTTCTAAAGGGGGCCTTTAAAATGTACCGTTAACGAGATAGAGGGTGATTAATTTTTATTAAATTTTTTTTATATAGTTTTACCACAGACAAATTATTTATCAGATAGGAAAACAGGAACAAAAAATTATGCTCATATATTTTTAATTTAACTCCATTTCCATACAGTCAGTCCATCTGTTGTTTGTTTTTAAAACTATTTTTATAAACTGAGTCTAGGGTGTAATGCAAATTTTTTAAATTGAGTATACGGTGAAATAAAAAGTAATAAATAAAGTATGTAGTGTGAAAACGATGGAAAAAAAATAATATTTTATTTCAATGCTACGATTGAAACAAAAAATAGATTTGACAAAAAAAAAAATATTTTGTCATTTTGTGTTACAGTTGAATAAAGTTTATTATTAATAACAAGTGTTGGATATATTATTTTATTAATTTTGTTTGCATGAAATGTGCATGACGTCTCAAAGCTGATGCTTAAAGGATTTAAATTCATCGTTATTACGTTCTTATTTTTATTTAATAATTTCACTTTTTATTTAATAAGTTCATATTTTAGTACAAAATACAAAAAAACAATAAACTCAGTTTTAGAAAAAAAAAAACCAAAAAATGTATATACTTTTTATTGAATAAGTTCATAACATATTTTAGTAGACAAAAAAAACAATAAGTTCATAGTTTTAGAAAAAAAAAACCAAAAAATTTCTAATTTTACTAAAAAATAACATAAAAATAAAATTTGACAAAAGTTATGTCTGGGAAAAAATTAAATTGCGGTAGTAAATGCGTTGTTGAATCCTGTGGGCGAAATAAGCGTGTTGACGATAAATGTAGACTTTTCAGTTTTCCACGTGAAGAAAATCGATTTAAAATTTGGGCAGAAATATGCCGTTTAAATTTATCCCCACAATATGAAGGTAAGAAATTATTTATATGCGAAATGCATTTCGCATCTTTATTTTAAAAAAATTATAAATTATGTTGTGTAAAATTATGGTCGGTTATTTGTTCAATTACCTATTTAATACACGCGTACTTTATTTCCCAATATAATGCACTTATTAATTATATTTAATATTTGAATAAATTGCTTAATTAACAATATGTTAATTAAGCAAATTAATAATTAAATGTACAACAGGTAATTGAACGACATAAATAAGACCTTGATTTTCGTTAGTAACGGAAATCGAGGCAAATGACCGTCTGTAATTTTACAATTTGGAAATTAATTAATATTAAAATATAAATCGATGAGTTGATTCGCGACGCGGTTAGCATTAAGACGTATTTTAATTAAGCTAAGTTTTATATTATATGATTAGTAAAATTAAGTTAAATAAAGATTAATTATATGAGTTCAATAAATAAATCTTGTGTACTTATTACTCTATATAAGAAAATATATTAAAAAAAAGAAAAGTTAAAGTAAGTACATTTATGTTATGGAATAATAGCATTACATTGGCGCAGCCGGTTAACTAGAATTTACGCATTCTAGTAAGAATTTACGTGTTCGGTGATAATAACATTTTTAAACTTTATATATACCGTATATATATAAAAAATATTAATAAACTTTTGAAAAAAAAATTAGTGAATTGTGTATAAATATATAATACTTATATACAACAAAAATTAAACTATGCAGTGATAAGAAAAATTCATTTTAATATAGTGACATTGAAAATAATAAAAATAATAAATAGGCCTTGACTGAGATATTGGATTACAATAATAATAAAAGATTTACAATAAGTTTGTTTTGGTAATATATAAAATTTATATTTGTGATATTAAAAAAGTTTATGTATATACATAATTATATTAAATTGAAATATTGTTTTGCCGACGGGAAATATTTTTTTTTAAAATAAAGTGGAACATTTGGTGAAAATATCGAATAATTATTGATATATATTGTAAAGGAATATATTTTTTTTTTTAAATCGGTTGAAAAGGATTATTTGTGTTAACAGTGAAAATTTAATTAATTAATAAAGAAAAGAATTAATAAATTTTAAAAAAAATATAGAACAGTGAATTACAGTGAATTATAGAACAGAATAATAAATAATGTGGATTAAATAGTAA
Source organism: Rhamphomyia laevipes (assembly GCA_963920725.1). Taxonomy (NCBI): domain Eukaryota; kingdom Metazoa; phylum Arthropoda; class Insecta; order Diptera; family Empididae; genus Rhamphomyia; species Rhamphomyia laevipes. The sequence continues at coordinate 30,135,824 of OY987255.1, forward strand.
ATATGTATAGAGATTAGAAATTAGAAGTGGATAGAAATTTTAAAATAAGGAAGTGATAATATCAATTTTGTGTTAATTTTTTTTTTATATTAATAGATTTTTTTTATATATATAAAACAGTGCTAAGTAAATTTAAAGCTTTTATGATAGACAGTGGATAATAATAAAATATTAAATTCGAAAAAAAAACATTTTTTTAAATAATTTTGTAGTGCTAGTGACATATGGTAAACTTGATAAAAAACAGTGGTAATTCTAAATATAAAAAACAGTGGTAAATCTAATATAAAAAGAGTAGTAAATTTAAATTATAAAAAAAAACAGTGGTAAAAATTAATGATAAAAACAGTGGTAAATATAAATGAATAAAACAGTGGTAAATTTAATTTAAAGAATAAGTAAAAGCAGTGTAACAATTTTAAAAATAAATAAATAAATATATAACTTTTGATAACATGCAGTGAAACTTAAATAGTGATCAGTAAAAAAATAAATAAAAAATACTTAGTGAAATAGTAAAATAGTGACTATAATAATTATATAAATATTGATTTTTTTTAAAAAAAATAAAAATAATAATAAATAAAAGAATAGAGAAGTTTTAAAATTGAAAAATTGTGTATATTATATTGATCAGTAAAAAAAAAAAAAATTTAAACAAAATTAAAATTTATTGATTTTTTTTTGTGTGTGTATTAATAATTTTGGAATTAAAATAAATTATTATATTTCTTTACAATTAAAATATAATTACATAAATAAAGTTAATTTAATTTTATGGCTATAACGCGTAAACAAAAGAAAGCAGAAACTGCATTAACAACAGATTGGCTGAGGAGAAAAGCAAATAATTCAGTCAACCAAATTTTTCAACATTCTCCTCTAGTCGAATCAACTCCTAGAACATCTTTATCAGCGTCAAGAAAATCTGTTACTTTTGCGGAGCGGAGATCATCAAGTGGAAGCGGTTCAGAAGAAGAAGGTGCAGTTGGTGGTAATCCAGAAAAAACAGGTACCAATAACATATTAATAGATAATAATATAAATAATTTTGATAATAAAATAGATTCTGTAAATTTAAGTAATTCTAGTAATTTAAGTGATAAAATGAATTCTCCGGACAAAAATACACATAACGTAGGTGCGCAGGGTGCAATACCACGGGTAGAGCACATAAATTATGAAAGTTTAATTAACGGTAATAGAAATAGAACTTCAAATACACAAAATAGATTAGAAAATAATAGTAGAGATAGTAATAGATTAGATTTCCCAACGAATAAAAGATTTGAATTTATAAATAATGATAGGGTAGAATTTACAAAAGATAATGGGTTAGGAGTTCAAAATAACTTAAACAATAAAGATGTTAGAAGAATATCTAATATTTTAGCTACAGACAACACTTATAATTTAGGACAGTCGGGAAGTGCACATAATAATACAATACCACTGGAAAGGACATATAAAACATATTTTCAGGGGGTGCCAATTTTTACAGGGGAAGGGGACAGGATGATGTTGGATCTACAAAATTTTGTATCGTTGGCACACGATGCTTATTTTAGAACGGATGAAATCGACAGGCCTGCAGTTTTAAACCAGATCATCAGAGGAAAGCTGAAAGGAAGAGCCGCGGACATTTTTCAGGACAGAGGAGTATCGAATTTTAGAGAATTTAAAGCATTTTTGGAGAGTGCATTCATTCCCTATAAAGATTTAACACAACTGCGAAGAGAAATAGAGGAATGTGTGCAGATACCGGATGAATCTGTGGAACAGTTTGGAGACAGGGTTGAAAGGAAGCTGGGTTGTTTCCGTATGTCTGCCAGACATAAATACCCTACAGGATTTGAAGGAATTATCCGGGATGCTGAAGAGACAGCAAGGAAAACATTCATTCGAGGATTGCGAAATGAATCTCTAAAGCATTACATAATTGGACAAAATTGTACGGACCTAGAACAAACATTAGATAAAGCATATCGGTTTGCCATGGAGTCTTTACAGCTTTTAGGATCAGAGAAAATTGGCATTGCAACAACGGAACGAGCTATGACTGACACAACTAGGCAACTTATGGACATGATTAGAGAATTGAAATTAAATAATGAGACAGCTAGACGAGAACCTAGAATGGACAATAGGATTTTCAGACAACGAACAGGACCACCAATATCTAGACCACCTGTCAATTCATTTGAGACACGAAGCAGCAACATTAATAATGGACAAGGCAGGACTTGTTATAATTGTGGACGTGTTGGTCATTTTAGTAGGGAATGTCGAGCACCGCGAAGGACAAACCAGCCACCAGCTATGTCAAGGCAGGTCTGCTCATCCTGCCGAAACTCTGGACATTTGAGTACCAACTGTCCTTTCAGAAGACTGGAACAACCACCTGTACAACCAAGAGTTCAAGTCAACACGATTCAACAAGAATTGGGTTTAGTGGTATGTGAATGGTGTGACCGATCAGGACATACGGAATTAACATGTACAGCAAGACAAAAGTACCAAGCTAGGGGTACATTTTCGGGAAACACCAATGGGATGAACTAAAACCCCAAAGTTCATCCCCATTAAGATCAGTGGCGGGTACAGTACAGAAGACCAGGGCTGAACCATTGGTGACATTACCATTAGATATTGCGACGGAAGAAACGGTCACCTTATTGGTTGATACTGGGGCCCAGGTTAGTTTGCTGAAAAGAGAAAAATTGGACAAGAAAGCAAACATTTTAATGGACGAAAAAACGGTAATACAGACAGTACACGACAAAAGCGAGACATTAGGGAAATGTACAGGGACTTTTTTAACACCAAAACATTTGGACTGCGATTTCCAAGTTGTTGGAACAAATTGTAATTTACCAGCTGACGGAATCCTTGGAAACGATTTCCTTGGACAAAATTGTAATATTTTAGGACCGGACAAGTTATTGCACTTCCCGAAAAAACATAGTAATGATATCGAGTTTAGTTTCGATATTAGTAATAAAGTAGATAATAAGAATAATAATTCATTTTTTAATTGTAATAAGGATAACTTTTATAATTTTTCAGAAAATAAAAAGGTAAGAAATAATGATTTGATTTTACAGGACGATAATAATAAAAATAAAAATATTAAAGGGGATTTAATATGTACAGATATGGATTTAATAGAATTTAAAGAAATTGAAGCAGTAAAAGGTAATAATGATTTAGAGACTGTCAAAGAAAAAATATTAGCGAAAAAAGTATATGATTTAGGGGATGACGAAGTAAAAAATAATTTTAGTAAAGGAGATTATTCGGAGTTTGATTGGGACGATTTCGGATGCGTTGAAAATTGTTTAGGAGATTTCGAGGCTGGAGCTTCTATTGAGAAAGCGGATCTGGTAGATGAATCAAATTTAATAATAATAGACGCAGAATTGGTCCATATCGAACCGAATATTGATTGGAAAATTAAAAATAATTTTGAGAATGTGGAAGTTTTAGATAAAACGGATTCTGATTTTATGAATATTAATTTAATGGACCAATCTATTCCTGATGAAATTATGAATTTAATGCACCAACCCATTTTTGAAAATATTAGTGATATAACTTTGGGTGATTGTCATAAAATAAAAGATTTTACCACAAGAGCTGGACAAGTTTCAGCGGATCCTGTTGGTAAATCCAAAATCCTTGTTGATGAAAAGCCAGAATTTATAGATTTTTCAAAAAATGAATGTAAACAATCGGAAAAAACATTTATTGTACCAGCACGTTCGGAGAAGATGATAGAAGTATTTATTAAGGATAAAAATGTTAAAGGAGATGTTTTATGTTTATCAGCCGAATTAGAGAACGGCGTATTTTTAGGTAATGGGATCAGTGAAAATAAGGAAGGTAAAGTAATTGTAGGAGTAATGAACATTACCATGGAAGATAAAATATTAGAATACTTTGAGCCGGACTGGGTACATTTGAATAATTACAACGTTTTTAAAATGGGAGAAGGTGAAACAAAATTAAATTCAGGTGATGTGGAAGAAAATATCAGCTATATAAGACATTTATTTGAAGCTGATAATGTTAAACTAAAAAATAAAATAAATATTTTAAAAGAGAAACTTTGCAATCAGGATTTACTAAATCAGGAAGTAACGAATGATGATGACACATTAAATTGGAAGAAGAGGAAAAAAATTCTCGGTTTTTTTTTAGCCTTTTTATCAGATTTTTTTTCTTAGCCTTCATTTTTTTGACTTAACTAAAATACTGGTTAATACTTTTTAGCTATCCATTTTATATTTTTCGTATTTGCATCAATTTCCGTTAAAATAACTATTTTTTTTCGTCGTTTGGATGAGAATTTTATTTTCCTTTATATTTTATAAAATATTATACTAGTTCGTAATATTAAATAGAAATTATAAAGTAGTTTAGCTTCTGTTAGTAGATTACTACACCAAATTTTTTAGGAATGGGAAATTGAAATAATCTAATCTATTTCCACAATTTTAGGATTTTCATAATTCCTTCTCTTTTTATTCAATCCTCTCTTCGATCTCTATGTATTCAATTTTTTTTCTGTTCATCGAAATTAACTACTATATTTTTCGGAATTATTAAAATTTTTAAAAATATTTCTTGGTTCTCAAAATTTTTAAATTTTTTAAGATTGATTTTGCATTGAAGCTTTTGCATTTTTAATTTTACTTAAAAATGCCCAAAGATTTAACGCAAATACAAATAAGTTATTACTGCTATAATTCTTCTTTGCAAAAAACAAAGAGGAATTTATAACACATAAATTCTAAAGTGAAGAAACAGAGGGAATTTATAGAAGAGAATAGGAGGAAGACTACGTCAGATCCTCTAGAACTATCGTTTAGGGAAAAGTAGTATAGTGGGATTAGTTTCAATTTTTTTATACTAAAAAAAACTTAATATTGTTTCTTTAATTCCATAACATAAATGTACTTACTTTAACTTTTCTTTTACTATATTTCTTTTACTAATAAGTACACAAGATTTATTTATTGAACTCATATAATTAATCTTTATTTAACTTAATTTTACTAATCATATAATATAAAACTTAGCTTAATTAAAATACGTCTTAATGCTAACCGCGTCGCGAATCAACTCATCGATTTATATTTTAATATTAATTAATTTCCAAATTGTAAAATTACAGACGGTCATTTGCCTCGATTTCCGTTACTAACGAAAATCAAGGTCTTATTTATGTCGTTCAATTACCTGTTGTACATTTAATTATTAATTTGCTTAATTAACATATTGTTAATTAAGCAATTTATTCAAATATTAAATATAATTAATAAGTGCATTATATTGGGAAATAAAGTACGCGTGTATTAAATAGGTAATTGAACAAATAACCGACCATAATTTTACACAACATCTCCCAATCCCTGAAGAAAAAGACCACTTTGTAAAAATTGGACTTTTTCCAGAGTCCGGGGTAAACTTGATTCACGATGCGTTCTGATTTTTTAACTAATTAATTAAATTACCAATTACTAAAAAATTTATTCTTATATATTTAACCAGATTTTACTATGCTTTCTTTTGTGCATAAATTACATTTATTCCGACTACATCTGGTTTAAAATCATAATTTTAACAATTACTAACTTTATTAATTTTGAAAATATAAAAAAAAATACATTTATGTTAAAACAATTCTTTGTCATTTACGAGATTTTTATTTAATTACTTTTTCAATTTTGATATTCTCGAAACTATTTTAAATTATTATTTATTATTTTAAAGAATTACTTTGAAAATTAGTTCGAAAAATTAAAAAAATTACATTTATTGCCATAATTATGGTTTAACTCAATATTTTCTTTTATTTAATTAATTTTATCAATTTTCATACACTTACAAAAATACATTAATATTGTTTCTTAAATTTTTCAAATCTCCAAAATTTACTTAATTATAAATCTCTATTTTTTTTTTTTTATAAATATCCGAATCTCCTTTAAATACACATAAACTAAGGATGTTCTTATAAAACGAAATTACTATAAAAACTAAATTTACTTCTAAAAAATTATTACACAACGAAAATCTAAATATATATAACCCAAACGAAAATAATATAAAAACTAAAATTACTACAAATATTACTACAACCTATGTTACTACCATTACTATAAATAAAACTTATATTACTACACGAACATCTAAATATACTACGAAAATTATTTTGAACTCCTAACCCATTATCTTTTGTAAATTCTACCCTATCATTATTTATAAATTCAAATCTTTTATTCGTTGGGAAATCTAATCTATTACTATCCCTACTATTATTTTCTAATCTATTTTGTATATTTGAAGTTCTGTTTCTATTACCGTTAATTAAACTTTCATAATTTATGTGCTCTACCCGTGGTATTGCACCCTGCGCACCTACGTTATGTGTATTTTTGTCCGGAGAATTCATTTTATCACTTAAATTACTAGAATTACTTAAATTTACAGAATTTATTTTATTATCAAAATTTATATTATTATCTATTAATATATTATTGGTACCTGTTTTTTCTGGATTACCACCAACTGCACCTTCTTCTTCTGAACCGCTTCCACTTGATGATCTCCGCTCCGCAAAAGTAACAGATTTTCTTGACGCTGATAAAGATGTTCTAGGAGTTGATTCGACTAGAGGAGAATGTTGAAAAATTTGGTTGACTGAATTATTTGCTTTTCTCCTCAGCCAATTTGTTGTTAATGCAATTTCTGCTTTCTTTTGTTTACGCGTTATAGCCATAAAATTAAGTTAACTTTAATTATGTAATTATACTTTAATTGTAAAGGAATATAATAATTTATTTTAATTCCAAAATTATGAATACACAAAAAAAAATCAATAAATTTTAACTTTGCTTTAAATTTTTTTTACTGATCAATATACACAATTTTACAATTTTTAAAACTTCTCTATTCTTTTATTTATTATTTTATTTTAAAAATCAATATTTATATAATTATTCTAGTCACTATTTTACTATTTCACTATGTATTTTTTTTTTACTATTATTTATTCAATTATTATTTTTTTTACTAATCACTATTTAAATTTCACTGTATGTTATCAAAAGTTATATATTTATTTATTTATTTTTAAAATTGTTACACTGCTTTTATTTATTCTTTAAATTAAATTTACCACTGTTTTATTCATTTATATTTATCACTGTTTTTATCATTAATTTTTTACCACTGTTTTTTTTTTTTTTTAAAAATTTCTATCCACTTCTAATTTCTAATCTCTAAACATATTTACTATTAATACACATTATTTATTATTCTGTTCTATAATTCACTGTAATTCACTGTTCTATATTATTTTTTAAAATTTATTAATTTTTTTCTTTATTAATTAATTAAATTTTCACTGCTAACACAAATAATCCTTTTCAAACGAATTAAAAAAATATATATCAATAATTATTCGATATTTTCACCAAATGTTCCACTTTATTAAAAAAAATATTTCCCGTCGGCAAAACAATATTTCAATTTAATATAATTATGTATATATACATAATCTTTTTTTTTTTTTAATATCACATATATAAATTTTATATATTATCAAAACAAACTTATTGTAAATCTTTTATTATTATTGTAATCTAATATCTCAGTCAAGGTCTATTTATTATTTTTCTTATTTTCAATGTCACTATATTAAACTGAATTTTTCTTATCACTGCATAGTTTAATTTTTGTTGTATATATTATATATTTATACACAATTCACTAATTTTTTTTTTTTAAATTTTATTAATTTTTTTTTATATATTATTACTCATAAAAATGTTTTTTTTTTTTTAGTATATATATATAATATACATAATACCGTATGTAAAGTTTTAAAATGTTAATTTTACCGAACACGTAAATTCTTACTAGAATGCGTAAATTCTAGTTAACCGGCTGCGCCAATGTTATGCTATTATTCCATAACATAAATGTACTTACTTTAACTTTTCTTTTACTATATTTCTTTTACTAATAAGTACACAAGATTTATTTATTGAACTCATATAATTAATCTTTATTTAACTTAATTTTACTAATCATATAATATAAAACTTAGCTTAATTAAAATACGTCTTAATGCTAACCGCGTCGCGAATCAACTCCTCGATTTATATTTTAATATTAATTAATTTCCAAATTGTAAAATTACAGACGGTCATTGCCTTGATTTCCGTTACTAACGAAAATCAAGGTCTTATTTATGTCGTTCAATTACCTGTTGTACATTTAATTATTAATTTGCTTAATTAACATATTGTTAATTAAGCAATTTATTCAAATATTAAATATAATTAATAAGTGCATTATATTGGGAAATAAAGTACGCATGTATTAAATAGGTAATTGAACTAATAACCGACCATAATTTTACACAACAGCATTATATTGGGAAATAAAGTACGCATGTATTAAATAGGTAATTGAACTAATAACCGACCATAATTTTACACAACATCTCCCAATCCCTGAAGAAAAAGACCACTTTGTAAAAATTGGACTTTTTCCAGAGTCCGGGGTAAACTTGATTCACGATGCGTTCTGATTTTTAACTAATTAATTTAATTACCAATTACTAAAAAATTTATTCTTATATATTTAACCAGATTTTATTATGCTTTCTTTTGTGCATAAATTACATTTATTCCGACTACGTCTGGTTTAAAATCATAATTTTAACCATTACTAACTTTATTAATTTTGCAAAAATATAAAACAAATACATTTATTTTAAAACAATTCTTTGTAATTTAAGAAATTTTTATTTAATTACTTTTCCAATTTTAATATTCTCGAAACTACTTTAATATATATTATTTATTTTACAAATTTATCTGTTTTTTTTTTTTTTTTTTTTTTATTTATTAAATTTTCAATTTTTCAAATTTTAATAACAATTACAATACTTTAGATAAAATTTACTTGAGAGTTTAGTTTATACATAGGATGACCAATATTTTTAAATTATTTATTTTAACAATTTACTAAATATTTTTCCTTTTTAAAAAATTATAAAAAAATTACATTTATTGCCATAATTATGGTTTAATTCAATATTTTCTTTTATTTAGTTAATTTTATCAATTTTCTTATACTAAAAAAAACTTAATATTGTTTCTTTAATTTTTTCAAATCTCCAAAATTTACTTAATTACAAATGTTTAAATTTTATTTATCTTTTTATAAATATCTGAATCTCCTTTAAATACACATAAACTAAGGATGTTCTTATAAAACGAAATTACTATAAAAACTAAATTTACTTCTAAAAAATTATTACCCAACAAAAATCTAAATATATATATATAACCCAAACGAAAATAATATAAAAACTAAAATTACTACAAAAATTACTACAACCTATGTTACTACCATTACTATAAATGTAATCTAAATATACTATGAACAAAAATTTAAACTAATCCCACTATACTATTACCACTATACTAAATTTCCCTAAACGATAGTTCTAAAGGATCTGACGTAGTCTTCCTCCTATTCTCTTCTATAAATTCCCTCTGTTTCTTTACTTTAGAATTTATGTGTTATAAATTACTCTTTGTTTTTTGCAAAGAAGAATTATAGCAATAATAACTTATTTATATTTGCGTTAAATCTTTGGGCATTTTTAAGTAAAATTAAAAAAGCAAAAGCTTCAACGCAAAATCAATCTTAAAAAATTTGAATATTTTGAGAACTGATAATTCCGAAAAATATAGTCTTTAACTTCGACGAACAGAAAAACATTTAATAGAGATGGAAGAAAAGAAAGAATAAAAACAGAAGGAATTATAAAAATCCTAAAATTATGGAAATAGATTAGATTATTTAAATTTTCCCATTCCTAAAAATTTTGGTGTAGTAATATGCTAACGAAAACTAATTTAATTAATAATTGTTTAAAAAATTGTTAATTATAATATAAAAGAAAACTTACTATTACTATAGAGTACACAATATAGTACAGATCGTATACAAAAAAAACTATTATTATAATTTGATTATTATTCGTTTTTATTTCTATCAGTCCATAATTTTGTTCTGTTATTATGTACTCTTCTTAATTTACCATTTACTCTAATTACACTATTTAATTCATTAGGTACTTCCACCACTTCGTAAGGCCCTAACCAACCTAGACTGAGTTTATGATTTTTTATTTCATTTTTTAATAAAACTTTATCGCCTACATTGTAGTTTACTGAATTTTCATTTAGATCGTAGTGTTTTTTGGATTTAAACTTACCATTTTTAAGATTTTGTCGAGCTAAACGTCTAATACTTTGCAGTTTAAATTTTATTACATTACTTATGTTGTCCTGATTGTATATAGGCTCAGCAGCTCGATTCATAAATTTAGGTAGTGGATCACAAAATCCATACAAAACAAATAATGGTGAAAACTTTGTACCTTCATGTGGTGTGTGGTTATGGATAAATACAGCTTCAGCTAACCATTCATCCCAGCTTTGCACATTTTTCTCGACTACCATCTTTAAATACTCAATTAAAGGACCATGCCGGCGTTCCAGTGAACCATTCGATTGTGGATGATAGGCCGTTGTTTCTACCTTCCGAATTTTTAAAATTTTACACAAACTTTTGAAAATTTGGCTGGTAAAATTGGTTCCTTGGTCAGTAATCAGTTTCTTTGGAATAATTGAATATTTTAGGATGATATTCTTATAAAATGTGTGAGCCACTGTATTCGCATCCATATTCGGTATAGCTACACAATCTAACAATTTTGACAAGTCATCTTGAAAACTCAAAATATACTTGTTTCCATTGTGGGTGATTGGTAAAGGACCCACAATGTCCAAATATACCTTGTCAAACGGACGTTTAGCTGTGTCCGTGATTCCCATTGCCATTTTAGTTACTTTGCCTCTTTTGGTAATTTGACATTTAGGACAACTTTTAATGTACCACCTGATAGTCTTTAGCATATTTTTCCAGAAATAGTGCCTTTTTAATCTGTTGTACGTTTTTACTACACCTAGATGTCCACCTAGGGGTGAATCGTGATGCTGTTTAATAATTTTCTCAATTTCTATTTTACCTACTATTTCCATTCTATTTGCTAATTTTTCTGTTGGTTCGTCACTATCAGAGTCCGAAGAACTACTTTCATCACAAGAAATTTCTTGATCTGATTTGTTCTGTAGTAACCTGGCCTTTTGATTTCTAGTCAAAACATTTATTTTCACTGGTTGTGTTAATATGTTTTCTAGTTTTTCATCCGTTTCTATAATGGGAATTCTGCTGAGCGCGTCTGCATTGCTGTTTTGTTTGCCAGGTTTGTATTGGATATGAAAATTATATTCCGCCAACCTAACTTTCCACCTATTAATACGACCTTCTGGGTCTTTTTTATTATATTCACTTATCAATGGTTTATGATCAGTGAATACAGTGAAATTACGGCCAAGTAAATATGTTCTATAATTCTTAATAGCCCAATAGATGGCAAGCATTTCCTTCTCTATGGTAGCGTAATTTCTTTCTGCTTTACCCAATACTCTGCTGGCATAGGCAACTGGTCTATCTTTTCCTACCTCACCCTGTGAGAGCACAGCCCCTAAAGCATAATTACACGCGTCAGTAGTTAGATTGAATGGTTTTGTAAAATCCGGATAAGCTAAGAGTGGTGGGTTGACCAATAACTGTTTCACATTTTCAAAAGCTATCTGGTGTTCATTAGTCCATTTGAAAGTCTGTGATTTAGTGGCCATTTTATATAAAATTGCACCAGTTGCAGCTAATTTTGGCATACACGGTCTATAATAGTTAACCAAACCGAGAAAAGACTGAAGTTCCTTTGTAGTGCGTGGAGCTGGGTGTTCTTGCACGCATTTTGTTTTTTCAGGGTCGGGATAAACTCCTTCTGACGTAATTTTATGCCCTAAGTACACCACTTCTTTCCTAAGAAATTTGCACTTCTCTGGCTGTAACTTTAAATTATGTTCCCTAAGACGTTGGAACACTACCCTTAGCTTTTCGTCGTGATCTGCTAAATTCCTTCCATACACCACAATGTCGTCCAGGTAAACAAAGCATTTAAACCCTTGTAATCCAGCTAGTACACAGTTCATCGCTCTCTGGAACGTTGCTGGGGCACCTGTCAAACCAAATGGCATGCGCTTGAACTCAAAATGTCCGTACGCTGTGCTGAAAGCAGTTTTTTCTCTATCTGCTGGTTCCATTCTAACTTGATGATATCCGCTAGCAAGATCTAGAGTTGTAAAATACCTGGAACCTCCCAGCTGATCTAGGATTTCCTCAATTCTTGGTAACGGAAACGCATCCCCTATCGTTACTTCATTCAATTTTCGGAAATCAATTACAACTCGATGTCTTTTTTCACCATTTGGTCCGGCTTTTTTCGGTACCACCAAGAGTGGCGAATTCCATGGACTGTTACTAGGCTGTATGATGTCGTCCTCAAGCAATTTCGTCATCTCTTCATTAATTACTTGCTTGTGACATTCAGCCAACCTGTATTGTCTGCTATTAATCGCTTTCGCTTCAACTTTTACAGGTATCGAATGCGTAATGTCACCAACACAGCTTAATTTGTCTCCCGGTAAGTGAAAAATATCATGGCATTCTTCACATATTCTTTCCAAAGTTTCAGTTTCTTCTTGATTTAGTAAATCCTGACTACAAAGTTTCTCTTTTAAAATATTTATTCTGTTCTTTAATTCCACATTATCAGATTCAAATAAATGTCTTATGTAACTGACATTTTCTTCCACATCACCTGAATTTAATTTTGTTTCACCTTCTCCCATGTTAAAAACGTTGTAATTATTCAAATGTACCCAGTCCGGCTCAAAGTATTCTAATATTTTATCTTCCATGGTAATGTTCATTACTCCTACAATTACTTTACCTTCCTTAACTTCACTGATTCCATTACCTAAAAATACGCCGTTCTCTAATTCGGCTGATAAACATAAAACATCTCCTTTAACATTTTTATCCTTAATAAATACTTCTATCATCTTCTCCGAACGTGCTGGTACAATAAATGTTTTTTTCGATTGTTTACATTCATGTTTTGAAAAATCTATAAATTCTGGCTTTTCATCAACAAGGATTTTGGATTTACCAACAGGATCCGCTGAAACTTGTCCAGCTCTTGTGGTAAAATCTTTTATTTTATGACAATCACCCAAAGTTATATCACTAATATTTTCAAAAATGGGTTGGTGCATTAAATTCATAATTTCATCAGGAATAGATTGGTCCATTAAATTATACTTCATAAAATCAGAATCCGTTTTATCTAAAACTCCCAACTTCTCAAAGTTATTTTTAATTTTCCAATCAATACTCGGTTCGATATGGACCAATTCTGCGTCTATTATTATTAAATTTGATTTATCTACCAGATTCGCTTTCTCAATAGAAGCTCCAGCTTCGAAATCTCCTAAACAATTTTCAACGCATCCGAAATCGTCCCAATCAAACTCCGAATAATCTCCTTTACTAAAATTATTTTTTACTTCGTCATCCCCTAAATCATATACCTTTTTCGCTAATATTTTTTCTTTGACAGTCTCTAAATCATTATTACCTTTTCCTGCTTCAATTTCTTTAAATTCTATTAAATCCATATCTGTACATATTAAATCCCCTTTAATATTTTTATTTTTATTATTATCGTCCTGTAAAATCAAATCATTATTTCTTACCTTTTTATTTTCTGAAAAATTATAAAAGCTATCCTTATTACTATGAAAAAATGAATTATTATTCTTATTATTTACTTTATTACTAATATCGAAACTAAACTCGATATCATTACTATGTTTTTTCGGGAAGTGCAATATAACTTGTCCGGTCCTAAAATATTACAATTTTGTCCAAGGAAATCGTTTCCAAGGATTCCGTCAGCTGGTAAATTACAATTTGTTCCAACAACTTGGAAATCGCAGTCCAAATGTTTTGGTGTTAAAAAAGTCCCTGTACATTTCCCTAATGTCTCGCTTTTGTCGTGTACTGTCTGTATTACCGTTTTTTCGTCCATTAAAATGTTAGCTTTCTTGTCCAATTTTTCTCTTTTCAGCAAACTAACCTGGGCCCCAGTATCAACCAATAAGGTGACCGTTTCGTCCGTCGCAATATCTAATGGTAATGTCACCAATGGTTCAGCTCTGGTCTTCTGTACTGTACCCGCCACTGATCTTAATGGGGATGAACTTTGGGGTTTTAGTTCATCCCTTTGGTGTTTCCCGAAAATGTACCCCTAGCTTGGTACTTTTGTCTTGCTGTACATGTTAATTCCGTATGTCCTGATCGGTCACACCATTCACATACCACTAAACCAAATTCGTGATGAATTGTGTTGACCTGAACTTTTGGTTGTACAGGTGGTTGTTCCAGTTTTCTGAAAGGACAGTTGGTACTCAAATGTCCAGAGTTTCGGCAGGATGAGCAGACCTGCCTTGACATAGTTGGTGGCTGGTTTGTCCTTCGCGGTGCTCGACATTCCCTACTAAAATGACCAACACGTCCACAATTATAACAAGTCCTGCCTTGTCCATTATTAATGTTGGTAGTTCGTGTCTCAAATGAATTGACAGGTGGTCTAGATATTGGTGGTCCTGTTCGTTGTCTGAAAATCCGATTGTCCATTGTAGGTTCTCGTCTAGCTGTTTCATTATTTAATCTCAATTCCCTAATCATGTCCATAAGTTGCCTAGTTGTGTCAGTCATAGCTCGTTCCGTTGTTGCCATGCCAATTTTCTCTGGTCCTAAAAGCTCTAAAGACTCCATGGCAAACCGATATGCTTTATTTAATGTTTGTTCTAGGTCCGTACAATTTTGTCCAATTATGTAATGCTTTAGAGATTCATTTCGCAATCCTCGAATGAATGTTTTCCTTGCTGTCTCTTCAGCATCCCGGATAATTCCTTCAAATCCTGTAGGATATTTATGTATGGCAGACATACGGAAACAACCCAGCTTCCTTTCAACCCTATCTCCAAACTGTTCCACAGCTTCATCCGGTATCTGCACACATTCCTCTATTTCTCTTCGCAGTTGTGTTATATCCTTATAGGGAATGAATGCACTCTCCAAAATTGCTTTAAATTCTCTAAAATTCGATACTCCTCTGTCCTGAAAAATGTCCGCGGCTCTTCCTTTCAGCTTTCCTCTGATGATCTGGTTTAAAACTGCAGGCCTGTCGATTTCATCCGTTCTAAAATAAGCATCGTGTGCCAACGATACAAAATTTTGTAGCTCCAACATCATCCTGTCCCCTTCCCCTGTAAAAATTGGCACCCCCTGAAAATATGTTTTATATGTCCTTTCCAGTGGTATTGTATTATTTTGTGCACTTCCCGACTGTCCTAAATTATAAGTGTTGTCTGTAGCTAAAATATTAGATATTCTTCTAGCATCTTTATTGTTTAAATTATTTTGAACTCCTAACCCATTATCTTTTGTAAATTCTACCCTATCATTATTTATAAATTCAAATCTTTTATTCGTTGGGAAATCTAATCTATTACTATCCCTACTATTATTTTCTAATCTATTTTGTATATTTGAAGTTCTGTTTCTATTACCGTTAATTAAACTTTCATAATTTATGTGCTCTACCCGTGGTATTGCACCCTGCGCACCTACTTTATGTGTATTTTTGTCCGGAGAATTCATTTTATCACTTAAATTACTAGAATTACTTAAATTTACAGAATTTATTTTATTATCAAAATTTATATTATTATCTATTAATATATTATTGGTACCTGTTTTTTCTGGATTACCACCAACTGCACCTTCTTCTTCTGAACCGCTTCCACTTGATGATCTCCGCTCCGCAAAAGTAACAGATTTTCTTGACGCTGATAAAGATGTTCTAGGAGTTGATTCGACTAGAGGAGAATGTTGAAAAATTTGGTTGACTGAATTATTTGCTTTTCTCCTCAGCCAATTTGTTGTTAATGCAATTTCTGCTTTCTTTTGTTTACGCGTTATAGCCATAAAATTAAGTTAACTTTAATTATGTAATTATACTTTAATTGTAAAGGAATATAATAATTTATTTTAATTCCAAAATTATGAATACACAAAAAAAAATCAATAAATTTTAACTTTGCTTTAAATTTTTTTTACTGATCAATATACACAATTTTACAATTTTTAAAACTTCTCTATTCTTTTATTTATTATTTTATATTAAAAATCAATATTTATATAATTATTCTAGTCACTATTTTACTATTTCACTATGTATTTTTTTTTTACTATTATTTATTCAATTATTATTTTTTTTACTAATCACTATTTAAATTTCACTGTATGTTATCAAAAGTTATATATTTATTTATTTATTTTTAAAATTGTTACACTGCTTTTATTTATTCTTTAAATTAAATTTACCACTGTTTTATTCATTTATATTTATCACTGTTTTTATCATTAATTTTTTACCACTGTTTTTTTTTTTTTTTAAAAATTTCTATCCACTTCTAATTTCTAATCTCTAAACATATTTACTATTAATACACATTATTTATTATTCTGTTCTATAATTCACTGTAATTCACTGTTCTATATTATTTTTTAAAATTTATTAATTTTTTTCTTTATTAATTAATTAAATTTTCACTGCTAACACAAATAATCCTTTTCAAACGAATTAAAAAAATATATATCAATAATTATTCGATATTTTCACCAAATGTTCCACTTTATTAAAAAAAATATTTCCCGTCGGCAAAACAATATTTCAATTTAATATAATTATGTATATATACATAATCTTTTTTTTTTTTTAATATCACATATATAAATTTTATATATTATCAAAACAAACTTATTGTAAATCTTTTATTATTATTGTAATCTAATATCTCAGTCAAGGTCTATTTATTATTTTTCTTATTTTCAATGTCACTATATTAAACTGATTTTTTCTTATCACTGCATAGTTTAATTTTTGTTGTATATATTATATATTTATACACAATTCACTAATTTTTTTTTTTTAAATTTTATTAATTTTTTTTTATATATTATTACTCATAAAAATGTTTTTTTTTTTTAGTATATATATATAATATACATAATACCGTATGTAAAGTTTTAAAATGTTAATTTTACCGAACACGTATTACAATTTTGTCCAAGGAAATCGTTTCCAAGGATTCCGTCAGCTGGTAAATTACAATTTGTTCCAACAACTTGGAAATCGCAGTCCAAATGTTTTGGTGTTAAAAAAGTCCCTGTACATTTCCCTAATGTCTCGCTTTTGTCGTGTACTGTCTGTATTACCGTTTTTTCGTCCATTAAAATGTTAGCTTTCTTGTCCAATTTTTCTCTTTTCAGCAAACTAACCTGGGCCCCAGTATCAACCAATAAGGTGACCGTTTCGTCCGTCGCAATATCTAATGGTAATGTCACCAATGGTTCAGCTCTGGTCTTCTGTACTGTACCCGCCACTGATCTTAATGGGGATGAACTTTGGGGTTTTAGTTCATCCCTTTGGTGTTTCCCGAAAATGTACCCCTAGCTTGGTACTTTTGTCTTGCTGTACATGTTAATTCCGTATGTCCTGATCGGTCACACCATTCACATACCACTAAACCAAATTCGTGATGAATTGTGTTGACCTGAACTTTTGGTTGTACAGGTGGTTGTTCCAGTTTTCTGAAAGGACAGTTGGTACTCA
Organism: Rhamphomyia laevipes; assembly: GCA_963920725.1. Classification (NCBI taxonomy): domain Eukaryota; kingdom Metazoa; phylum Arthropoda; class Insecta; order Diptera; family Empididae; genus Rhamphomyia; species Rhamphomyia laevipes. The sequence continues at coordinate 30,153,570 of OY987255.1, forward strand.
AATGTCCAGAGTTTCGGCAGGATGAGCAGACCTGCCTTGACATAGTTGGTGGCTGGTTTGTCCTTCGCGGTGCTCGACATTCCCTACTAAAATGACCAACACGTCCACAATTATAACAAGTCCTGCCTTGTCCATTATTAATGTTGGTAGTTCGTGTCTCAAATGAATTGACAGGTGGTCTAGATATTGGTGGTCCTGTTCGTTGTCTGAAAATCCGATTGTCCATTGTAGGTTCTCGTCTAGCTGTTTCATTATTTAATCTCAATTCCCTAATCATGTCCATAAGTTGCCTAGTTGTGTCAGTCATAGCTCGTTCCGTTGTTGCCATGCCAATTTTCTCTGGTCCTAAAAGCTCTAAAGACTCCATGGCAAACCGATATGCTTTATTTAATGTTTGTTCTAGGTCCGTACAATTTTGTCCAATTATGTAATGCTTTAGAGATTCATTTCGCAATCCTCGAATGAATGTTTTCCTTGCTGTCTCTTCAGCATCCCGGATAATTCCTTCAAATCCTGTAGGATATTTATGTATGGCAGACATACGGAAACAACCCAGCTTCCTTTCAACCCTATCTCCAAACTGTTCCACAGCTTCATCCGGTATCTGCACACATTCCTCTATTTCTCTTCGCAGTTGTGTTATATCCTTATAGGGAATGAATGCACTCTCCAAAATTGCTTTAAATTCTCTAAAATTCGATACTCCTCTGTCCTGAAAAATGTCCGCGGCTCTTCCTTTCAGCTTTCCTCTGATGATCTGGTTTAAAACTGCAGGCCTGTCGATTTCATCCGTTCTAAAATAAGCATCGTGTGCCAACGATACAAAATTTTGTAGCTCCAACATCATCCTGTCCCCTTCCCCTGTAAAAATTGGCACCCCCTGAAAATATGTTTTATATGTCCTTTCCAGTGGTATTGTATTATTTTGTGCACTTCCCGACTGTCCTAAATTATAAGTGTTGTCTGTAGCTAAAATATTAGATATTCTTCTAGCATCTTTATTGTTTAAATTATTTTGAACTCCTAACCCATTATCTTTTGTAAATTCTACCCTATCATTATTTATAAATTCAAATCTTTTATTCGTTGGGAAATCTAATCTATTACTATCCCTACTATTATTTTCTAATCTATTTTGTATATTTGAAGTTCTGTTTCTATTACCGTTAATTAAACTTTCATAATTTATGTGCTCTACCCGTGGTATTGCACCCTGCGCACCTACTTTATGTGTATTTTTGTCCGGAGAATTCATTTTATCACTTAAATTACTAGAATTACTTAAATTTACAGAATTTATTTTATTATCAAAATTTATATTATTATCTATTAATATATTATTGGTACCTGTTTTTTCTGGATTACCACCAACTGCACCTTCTTCTTCTGAACCGCTTCCACTTGATGATCTCCGCTCCGCAAAAGTAACAGATTTTCTTGACGCTGATAAAGATGTTCTAGGAGTTGATTCGACTAGAGGAGAATGTTGAAAAATTTGGTTGACTGAATTATTTGCTTTTCTCCTCAGCCAATTTGTTGTTAATGCAATTTCTGCTTTCTTTTGTTTACGCGTTATAGCCATAAAATTAAGTTAACTTTAATTATGTAATTATACTTTAATTGTAAAGGAATATAATAATTTATTTTAATTCCAAAATTATGAATACACAAAAAAAAATCAATAAATTTTAACTTTGCTTTAAATTTTTTTTACTGATCAATATACACAATTTTACAATTTTTAAAACTTCTCTATTCTTTTATTTATTATTTTATTTTAAAAATCAATATTTATATAATTATTCTAGTCACTATTTTACTATTTCACTATGTATTTTTTTTTTACTATTATTTATTCAATTATTATTTTTTTTACTAATCACTATTTAAATTTCACTGTATGTTATCAAAAGTTATATATTTATTTATTTATTTTTAAAATTGTTACACTGCTTTTATTTATTCTTTAAATTAAATTTACCACTGTTTTATTCATTTATATTTATCACTGTTTTTATCATTAATTTTTTACCACTGTTTTTTTTTTTTTTTAAAAATTTCTATCCACTTCTAATTTCTAATCTCTAAACATATTTACTATTAATACACATTATTTATTATTCTGTTCTATAATTCACTGTAATTCACTGTTCTATATTATTTTTTAAAATTTATTAATTTTTTTCTTTATTAATTAATTAAATTTTCACTGCTAACACAAATAATCCTTTTCAAACGAATTAAAAAAATATATATCAATAATTATTCGATATTTTCACCAAATGTTCCACTTTATTAAAAAAAATATTTCCCGTCGGCAAAACAATATTTCAATTTAATATAATTATGTATATATACATAATCTTTTTTTTTTTTTAATATCACATATATAAATTTTATATATTATCAAAACAAACTTATTGTAAATCTTTTATTATTATTGTAATCTAATATCTCAGTCAAGGTCTATTTATTATTTTTCTTATTTTCAATGTCACTATATTAAACTGATTTTTTCTTATCACTGCATAGTTTAATTTTTGTTGTATATATTATATATTTATACACAATTCACTAATTTTTTTTTTTTAAATTTTATTAATTTTTTTTTATATATTATTACTCATAAAAATGTTTTTTTTTTTTAGTATATATATATAATATACATAATACCGTATGTAAAGTTTTAAAATGTTAATTTTACCGAACACGTAAATTCTTACTAGAATGCGTAAATTCTAGTTAACCGGCTGCGCCAATGTTATGCTATTATTCCATAACATAAATGTACTTACTTTAACTTTTCTTTTACTATATTTCTTTTACTAATAAGTACACAAGATTTATTTATTGAACTCATATAATTAATCTTTATTTAACTTAATTTTACTAATCATATAATATAAAACTTAGCTTAATTAAAATACGTCTTAATGCTAACCGCGTCGCGAATCAACTCCTCGATTTATATTTTAATATTAATTAATTTCCAAATTGTAAAATTACAGACGGTCATTGCCTTGATTTCCGTTACTAACGAAAATCAAGGTCTTATTTATGTCGTTCAATTACCTGTTGTACATTTAATTATTAATTTGCTTAATTAACATATTGTTAATTAAGCAATTTATTCAAATATTAAATATAATTAATAAGTGCATTATATTGGGAAATAAAGTACGCATGTATTAAATAGGTAATTGAACTAATAACCGACCATAAACGGTCACCTTATTGGTTGATACTGGGGCCCAGGTTAGTTTGCTGAAAAGAGAAAAATTGGACAAGAAAGCTAACATTTTAATGGACGAAAAAACGGTAATACAGACAGTACACGACAAAAGCGAGACATTAGGGAAATGTACAGGGACTTTTTTAACACCAAAACATTTGGACTGCGATTTCCAAGTTGTTGGAACAAATTGTAATTTACCAGCTGACGGAATCCTTGGAAACGATTTCCTTGGACAAAATTGTAATATTTTAGGACCGGACAAGTTATATTGCACTTCCCGAAAAAACATAGTAATGATATCGAGTTTAGTTTCGATATTAGTAATAAAGTAAATAATAAGAATAATAATTCATTTTTTTCTAAATATACTACGAAAATTATTTTGAACTCCTAACCCATTATCTTTTGTAAATTCTACCCTATCATTATTTATAAATTCAAATCTTTTATTCGTTGGGAAATCTAATCTATTACTATCCCTACTATTATTTTCTAATCTATTTTGTATATTTGAAGTTCTGTTTCTATTACCGTTAATTAAACTTTCATAATTTATGTGCTCTACCCGTGGTATTGCACCCTGCGCACCTACGTTATGTGTATTTTTGTCCGGAGAATTCATTTTATCACTCAAATTACTACAAAAATTACTACAACCTATGTTACTACCATTACTATAAATGTAATAATAGCATAACAATTAGAAGTATTAAAATCGGAAAATGTGCGTGTTTATTTGGGGCCCAAAAATTCAAATGTGTTAGCTCCAATTAAAATGGTAAGAACCTACCCCGGTGCTAACGCAAAAAGAAAAAACGTAATTGAGGAGCAACATGTATGCGGGGATGACTTGAAAAACACGGAAAACGAAGACGCTGACAACGCGAATGTTTGTGCGGAACAGAATGTGTTTGACAAACCGGAAAAAGATAATAATCAATTTTGTGAAAATTGTCTAAAAAATGAGAGAAACACTTTATATTATAGAAGGAAATTCAACTAGATTGAAGAAAAGTATAAAGTTGTATGTATAAAAAATAAAATAATGAAGAAAACAATTCGTAATATGAAATTAAATTGTAATTTAATGACAAGAATTAAAAATAAGAATAAGAAATTAAGACAAAAAACTTTTACAGAGAGCATTAATGAAATATCTCATGTAAATGAAAATACAAAAGAGTTTTGTAAGATGTTATTGGAAAAGAGAGCCAGGAATACTATATATACTAAGCACCAAAGATATTTAGCACAAAGCATTGAATTTCAGTCACATTCAGCATATCATTTTTTAAGGGATACCTTGAAATTTAATTTACCATCTACCAGATCCATCAACAGTTGGAGTGTTCTAAAGCAACTGCAACCAGGTTTCAATGAGCAATTATTAATACAAATTGCACTAAAAGTTAAAAATATGCCAGAACAGTCAAAACAGGTAATGATTCTATTTGACGAAATCAAAATTAAAATGGATTTGAAGTTCAATAATTCGATTGATGAAGTGACTGTGAATTTCAAATAGAAAATTTTATAAAGCAGAAAATGATATTCCAACACATATAGAGTATATTAAAATTTCATCTACGAAACTGCTCACACAAGCATAGTGTTTACAAAATCATATCACTATAGCTTCAAACCAATGACATATTTAAACCAAATCCGCTGTAGGTAGATTAATAGCCGCTAGATGACACTATAGTATATTTTAAATGAACAATTCCAACGATAATCATTTGTATACTCTTGTTTTCCTATCTGATAAATAATTTGTCTGTGGTTTTACATAAATGGCAAAATTTCGCAAACTATTTAATCAAGATTCTTAATATTTTCTTATTCGACAGGTAATTGTCGTAGCTTTATTTTGATGTAGCATTTGATTATATTAAGTTTTGCCAAGGTGCAAATTTAATATCTCAAAGTTGGATGTTTTTTTTTTTTTGAATACATTAATTTCAAGTATTACCTCGTAAGTAAGTTGGAAATTTAGTTGCTGAGCTAAGCCCTTTTATAAACAATTTAATACTTGGAGATTATTGAGGTAAAAACAATTCGGGATTGCATTATGATATAATAGTAGGTAATGCGTTTTTGAAAGTAATTTTTAATTTAGTTTTTGAAGTACCAGGTTTACTCAGTTTCTCAAATGTCAGAATACAGTAATCAAGATTAGCCGAATTGCATTTTTTTTACGGATATTGTAATGGAAATGCTGCAGCATCTGTACAAACAAGAGAAAGAGGGACAACCCAAGTTCAAGCATTAGTTGAAGATATAATTTTACGAGAAGTGCAAAATAATCCAACAGTAAGTACAAGAATGCTAAAAAGAAGGCTACAAATTCCAAAAAGTACAATATGGGACGTACTTAAAAAAGATCGTCAACATCCCTTTCACTATACTCCTGTTCAAACACTTTCCGAGGAAGATAAAGTGCTTCGAAAATTATTTTGTGAAATTATGCTTTTGAGAAACATTGAAAATCCAGCGTATTTATCAACAATTTTATGGACAGACGAATCCCAATTTACGAGAGATGGAGTAACAAATTTTCACAATCTACACTATTCTCACTGCCCGGAAAATCCTCATTGCAAAAAAGAAAATAGTTCGCAACACCGATTTTCAATCAATGTTTGAAAGGAATTATAGGACGTTATTTAGTTAGACCTTACATCCTTCCTGCAACTTTAACGGGGGACAGTTATTTGGATTTTCTGGAAAACACATTGCCCGAATTATTGGAATTAGTTCTGCTAAACGTGCGCCGGAACATGATTTTTCAACAAGATGGTGCTCCTCCTCATTTACGAATTGTTCGATCTAGGCTTGACGCTCAATCTGGCGAACGATGGATTGGACGAGGCGGACCCACAACGTGGCCCGCAAGATCTCCAGACCTCGCTCCTTTAGATTTTTATGCTTGGGGATTTATAAAACAAAAAGTATATCAAGTGGAAATTCAAAGAAGACAGCACAGAATAATGATGGCAGCAGCAAAGCTTCAGGAAAATTTAAGAACTATTAATATCACTACAGCAATAAAGAGAAGATACGAAATTTGTAAAACTTTAAATGGAGACCACATTGAACAATTATTATAATATTAGTTTTAAAGTTTAGATAAATTAAAATAAATTTTTTAAAAAAAAATATTGCAATTTATTCTAATTTTTTTTACGCGATATGTACGTACATTTTGACCTGTAACTTTTTTTGTACGTCAGGTGCAGCTTTCAAACCTTCAGCTTTTCGATAGAGAATAAAATGACGGTTAATTTAAAATTAAAAAACAAATATTTTATTACGAACTTCTTTGAGAATTTTGATTTTACTAAAAAAAAAAAAAATCCAATTTTGAGATACTAAATTTGCACCTTGGCAACACTTAATATCATCAAATAATACATCAAAGTAAAGCTACGACAATTACCTGTTGTATAAATAAAAATTATGAATCTTGATTAAATAGTTTGCGAAATTTTGCCATTTATGTAAAACTATAAAAAATAAATTTAATAAAAATTAATCAGCCTGTAACGGTGCATTTTAGAGGCCCCCTGTAGAACGATTTTTTTCGTTTTTCGTCATGCCCAATCACCTACCGAAATTAACGCACACGTAGCGCCGGCACCGTATATGCTATCGTAAGCTGCTCGAAAGTCAATAAAGAGATGGTTTGTGTCGACTTGAAATTTTCGCGTTTTCTCCAAGATCTGCCGTATAGTAAACAATTGATCTGTTGTTTATAGTCCAGGCCTGAAACCGCATTGATATGTACCAATACCAATACGTAATACAAATACTGATTAAATCTTAAATTAAATAAATCTTAAATTAAATACAAAACGTAATTCAAATACTGGTAAAAATAATTTGTTGATTGTTGTGTAATTGTTGTGAAACTTTACTTTACGTAAAGTTAGCACAACATTTTCTTAAAAAATCATAAAATTTCTTTTTTTAATACAACATATTCTTAGAAACATAATTTGTTGTGAATATAAGTTGCGGATTGGAATAAATTGTTCTTTTCTTGTGCCTATGTGATTTAAAATAATCTCGCGAAATCATGTAAATTCAGCCCAATAACGAAATGACATCAACACCAGCGTTAAATTGGCGAAAAAATGTTTACATGGTAACCGCTACAACAAAATGTAATTTATAATTATAAGCACTTTGCGTAAAGGTGTTAAAATGCAATCTGTGAAGAAAAATTATCAGCTTTTAAATTTAAGTCAGCAACATCTCAATATCATTAAAAATATATAATATATGATTCTAATTAGCTTAAGTTTTTCAATGCATAGATTTCATAAAAAATAGTTATTTTGGTCAAACATTTTAGTTTGTTTTTCTTAAATTAATTTAATTACTTAATAACGATTTATAATTTAATACGAAATTAAAAAAATTCTTTGAGTGAAAGTGTAATTATTTTTCTTTACAAATAAAAAAAAATATGCAACATAGTGAGTGATTTTAATAATTTAAATCTTAAGTATAATCATATTTACAGTGGGATGATTAATTAAATCATTATTAATTTTCTCTCTTTTCAATTGAAATATTTAGTTTGCATTTATATTATAGTTTTAGATTTCATCAAGAAGTTTTTATTTACGCTATCCAGTAAAAAATGAAAGCTGAATATGTACTTGTATTCAATTTCAATTTTTATAGTTAAGTTTATGACTTTGTGTTGTTTTGCATAAATATATTTTATTATAGCGTATAAATTTTATGTACTAATATTAATAAATTTTGTAACGATCGTTGATTCAATATTAATAAATCCATAATTTATTTTTCAGACGACTCTCTAAAAATTATCAACCCAAAAAGAAAGAAGAAGAAGATTTTGAGTAAGTATAATTAATGAAACTATATAACAGAATAGAATAGTACTTGATAAAAGGATCGTAGTTAAAATAAATTACTCATAAATCATAACAAAATATGAAAAATAATGAAGAATTACATATAAAAGAAAAATTGTATAAAAATTGTTCGACTGTCCATAAGATTTAGTTTTAATTTAATAACAAATAATCGGATTAGGATATACATGTTCGATGATGGATTTTGACAAAACAAGAACCAATCCAAAAACAAAATAAAAAATTGAATTATGGATTGAACACATACTGAGAAGGCCAGAAACATTTATAGAGCCAGGTAGGATTTATAAAGGAATCAGAAAGGAAGGAGAAGAGTTGGCAGACCAATGGAGACTTGAAGGAGAACTGTGATGAAAGAAAGAATGAAAATAGATTAGACGCTGGTAGAGATAAAATGAATCGCACAAAATATAGTGTGTTGGAGAGGAAATGTGGAAGCTCTATGTTCCATAAAGAAGAAACTAAAAAAAAAATTTCAATTCGAGTAATCTAACATACATAGCTACAGTATTATAATTTATTTAAGGCTAATCATTATCTCGTTATATTTCTTGAAAGAGATCGAAACTTCAAAGTAATAACAAAATATATTACTATATACTTTCCTTTGATTTTTTGTATTCCATTGTATTTTTGCATAAAATTTAACATATTTCGTACAATTTTGTGGAATTTACATTAATATGATAATTTACCAGATTCACATCATGGCAAGCCTTCCGAAATGTTTTGAAAGAAATTAACGATTTAGCGGGACAAAGAGAAGTTGTTGCTGAATCACTTCAAGCCCAAATAATTCAAGGAATAACAGTACTTTCAAAAAATTTAAAAGATGATCGAAAGGTAAATTGGTTTTTTTTTTTAAATATTTTTTCTAATATATTTTTTTGTATTTTTTAGAAATGTTTAACGGAAGGAACAAATTTAACACAAAATCTATCTGCACAATTAGGCTCATTAGAACGTGCGAAACGTAATTATGAGAAAGCTTATCGTGATTCAGAAAAAGCTATAGATAATTATCAAAAAGCTGATGCCGATTTAAATCTTAGCAGAGCTGAGGTTGAGAAACAAAAGCATAATATGACAATGAAAATTCAACAATCGGACGATGCTAAAAATGAATATGCAAATCAGTTACAAAAAACAAATCTTTTACAAAGACAACATTTTGATGTAATGTTGCCAAATGTACGTATATAATAATATATGTAATTTTAATTTTATTTTTAGATATCATTATCCTGTTTTTTTTTTTTTTAATTATTACGAAGAACTAAAATTTTCAGACAGTACCATCCGGCGCAGATTTATAGTGCTAAGTTTTTTATCTATTTTCTAGGAGGCAAAGACAGAGGGCATAAAAGTATATTATTAAAAATCTTATCGAAAATTCTTAAATTTTTCTAAATCAAAATATGTCGACAACCCTAGATGGGTCACAAAGCGGATATAAAAGATTACATAAATAACTACTTTTGCTTCATATATCTAAAGATATATGAAGCTTTGCGGTGGGGATGCAAAAAAAAAAAAAAAAAAATTGAGATTTTAATTGATTTATCCATTTTCGATATCAAGGAATCCGAATCCGTGATAAAAATTTCTGTGTCCGCCGTACGCCGTACGCAGGGTAAAAATGCTCTTTTTGCAATGCTTAGAAATAGTAGTAAACCAATTCCGATTTTGACAAAATTTTAAAGAAATGTAAACAAATATTGGAAGTATGTGGTGCATTTTTAAATAAGTCAATTGCAACTCCCTTAAAAAAGGGGTCGAACACACCCCTTTTTATGCACACGAAAAAACACTGCTTATATATTATGGGATTTTAATGCCGTTTCCTCAGTACGTACATACACACTATCTAATTAAATTTTTAAAAAATGGGGGGTATCGGACGCAGCCCCACGTTTTTATGGGGCTTTGAAATTTGAATTTTGGAAATTTAAAATAGCTATAAAATCCTCTATATTTAAACTAGGATATTGTACTTTCTACATGAGGTAGAGAGGGTAAAAGTATTTCGAAATTATATGGAAATTAACCCCCCCACCCCTTTCAGGTTGCAAAGGGTGGGTGTTTGTAAAATAAGTTACACCCCCTCTGTGCAGGGGTAGATTTAAAAACTGAGAAATTAGTTTCTTAATAATATAGTCTTACAACTTTACCGAAAAAATCAACTCTCTAACCTCAACCCCCGCTATTTTACAGGGGTGACAAGATAAACATTTTGAAAATTCATACATTTTCTATTTAAATTTGATTTTTTTAAGATTTAAAAGTCCATAAAAACTAAACTATAAAAGATGGGATGGTTTAACTTTTAACTTAGGCCTATCAGATTAGATTCTTTTTAAATAAATTCATTTTGTTACCACCCGCTCCCTTTGGGTGGATAAGGGGGTGTGTTTATAAAATAACTTACTCCCCCTCTGCGGAGGGGTAGATTTAAAAACTGAGAAATTAGTTTTTTAATAATGTAGTCTTACAACTTTACCGAAAAAATCAACCCTCTAACCTCAACCCCCGCTATTTTACAGGGGTATAATTTAAAGGGATGCGAATATATGCCACAAAAGGGTGATTGAACACAAGATATATGAAGCACTCTTCCAACTTGGCAGCTTTTTTCTTTTGGGGACGAATTGAAAATTTAATTATTACGAACTGAAAATGAATAATTGCTCACACTGAAAATTAAAAATGTTCCAAAAAAAAAATTCCTTTTATTTTGGGATGAGTTATTTCATGAAGCCCAAATATATTATCCATATTTCAAATATCGTAGAATGAGTATAGTTGAGCTTATTTGATGGTATAAATTTGCATAAATAAATGTGTGTCTTAGCATATAATGTACTTTTTAGTTTCAAAAAATGTTTTTAAATAAAAAGGCGTTTTAGAAAATAAAATTATTACAAATTCCAATGCATAACATCAATATTTTACAATTTTTTTAAAATATTTAATATTTCGGCTGTATAACCAAATCTGTAAATATATTTTTTTAAAATGGATCCAAGTTAAAGGTCGATATGATTAAGATATATTTTGGATATTAACGTGTTACTAATTTTAACATATTAATGCACATTAAGATCACAAATAACCATTTATTTTCCAGGTATTTAATAGGTTACAAGAAATTGATGAGAAACGAACCCGTGGTCTTAAAGAATTCATTAAAGGTGCTGCCGATGTTGAATCCTCTGTTGCACCAATTATAGCTAGATGTTTAGAAGGTATTAATATAGCTGCTGAGTCAATAAATGAAAAAGAAGATTCATTGAAAGTTATAGAAAGGTTAAAAACTTAGTTACTTGTATTAAAATTTTCTATATAATTATGTATATATTTTAGGTATCAGTCAGGTTTTACAGCGCCAAATGAAATACCATTCGAGGATTTATCAAAATTAGATTTATCTGATTCATCAAATAATATGCATTATAGCAATATGCCTATGAATCATTTAACAGTTAAAGGTACGATGAGTGCTAATCGACTGAAAAAACGTGTAGGAATATTCGGAATATTTAGCAGTAATAAGGTAAGAGAGTATTCTCTAAAAAAAAATTGTAATCGTCTACGTCTACATATTATAATTGTCAAAAAAAATAAATATTGTTAGCTTTAATAGAATAATTATACATTATACATTATATTATTATTTAATAAGTCATATTAAAAACTTTAACTTGCTTGCGTCTAGGTTCTTCTATTTTGCATTATTTTATAATTTCCAATTAAAGTAATTAATTAAGGGAAATATATGGAATTTTCATACATTTATTATTTAAGTAACTTAATTTTAAATTTAAATAGCTTTGAAAATATGATATAAATATAAGAATATAATTAATTATAGTATAAGTATATAAATAACACAATTTTACAATATTTGGTATTATGGATACGAAATTTATATTTTTTTTACAATTAGATTTACTTCATTGTATTTTTGCAATTGATATTTAATTTATTCTGCTCTGTAGTATGAAACACTTCAAAACTTTATTGCAAGCAATAAATATATATTTCGCTAAAATGTCGCATCACATATTAATTTTTGCCGGTTTTTGGCACTCTTAAAAAGCATTCCACTATAAAATGATTTTTTTTTTGTTATTTTTGAGACAACTGAATTTATGTTACATTATTTTAGGTTATTTATTTAATAATAAATTTTATGGATCTACTCGTATAAATATAGATCCAAATTATATTCTAATGCCCGCTTTCACAAAACAACTAATTTCTTAATAACTATCGGTGAGCGATTAGTATATATATTTCGTTTTAAATTACATATACTTACTCATTAAGTTAATCTGACACATTTGAGAGTCTAAATATTTAATAACACACAAAATAATTAATAAATTCGATGACTTTTTATATTAAATAGAACTAAGTAAGTTTTCTAACAATAATTGCATTAGTGACATTTTTAAGTTTAATCGATTGTTAATATTTTAATCCGTAATTAAGTAATAAGTGATTAACAAAAGAGTCGTATATGTAATATATATATTGTTCTTAATTAATACTGTATACTTCATTACCAGTAAATTTACTAAACGTTTAAATTTCTTTTTTTATATTTTGGACAGCAAAAATTTTTGTAAAAATAATACGAAAATATTCATATTTATAAACGTATATTTATTAGTCGTATTTGTACTCCAAATTCAACCTTTTGTATTCCAAATTCAACCTTTTGCAAATCAATTTCAACCTTTTGCAAATCAATTCCAACTGTTTGCAATTCAAATTCAACCTTTTGCAAATCAATTCCAACCTTTTGCAAATCAAATCCATCCAAAAACTGATTAAATGGTTTTTTGAAGATTATATATAATCTTTACGTCAATTAACATTGAATAAATTAATATTAACAATAGTAAATTAAGAAATTAGAATTTTTATTTGATTAAAATAAATATGACAATTAGTAATTATATAATTTATAGTATAATTAATATAAAAAATATCATATTATTAGTGATTTCCTGCAGCGGCTACTGGCAATTATCTATAGTGATTCTCCGGCTAATGGCAATTGCATATGCATATGCATGCGTATAGTAATTATTGCAATCTCCAAGGGTGATAAGTGCCACGAATTGTTCAATTACATCTATTAAATTTAGAGCATTTACACGATCAGATAATAAATTCCGAGCATAAAATTTAATTTTGGAAAAAACCTCTTCAATGGGGTTCATTATTGGTGAATATGGTGGCAAAAATACAAGAGTATGTCTTGTCTGGGCAACAAGATCACGAATTTCCCGAGTTTTATGGAGCCGAACGTTGTCTAAAAATAAACCACGCTTCTACAATCATATTTTCTTTTAATTTTCATCATAGAAGAAAACTCTGTTGCTTACTTGGATTATAAATAATCTAATTATGTTTAACTTATGGTAAAATTTAATTTTTTCAATGTTTTTTTTTCAAAGGGTTGAATTTGATTTGCAAAAGGTTGGAATTGATTTGCAAAAAGTTGGAATTGATTTGCAAAAGATTGAATTTGAATTAAAAGGTTGAATTTGACTTGCAAAAGGTTGAATTTGATTTGCAAAAGGTTAAATTTGGAGTGCAAAAGGTTAAATTGGAGTGCAAAACCTGTAACATAAAATTGTAAAAATATGTGAACTTCTACAAATTTAAAAATTATATTTGCTAACGTTATTTGCCTAATACGAAATATACTGGGTGTTAAAACAAAATCACATAGAAACAATTGTTGCAAGTTTTAAAAAATCTTAAACTCTACAGTAACTCAAGAAGAAGTTTAAGTCTAAGGTTTTATTCAAATATAAAACATATATATTTACTTAATCTTGATATATTTTATTAAAAATAGTAAAATAATCTTTAATTAACAACAAATACATTTTCGGTACGTTTCAAATAAACCTTTGATTAACTGTGTTCAATAAACATTTGATTAACTTCAGGTTTTACATCCAAAAAACACATATTTTAGGGTATAGTGTGTAATCAAAAGAAAGTTATATAATTTGACAAACTGTATATACCCATTTTTCAAAATCTTAAAAAAAAAAATTATAAATTGTTCCAATTTACAGAGTAATGATCCCACAATTAAAATAGTGTTTCAACACTTAACAAATATTATAGTAAATCGTATATACACATATCAAATTTATATTATAATTAAAATAATATTTTTTTTTTATTTTTAAATAATTTCTTTTTATATCTGCAACAAATATTGATGAATTATGAAAATATATGGACTAAATATAATTATTAATTTGTAATTTGTATTTGGTACAATATTTTTTTTAAATATTATGGTGAACGCGAATTATAAATTTTTGTTGTCTATAAAATTATATTTTGTAAGTATGTAAGATAAATTTTATTCCTCAAATTTATGTTAAACAATATAGTTTTTATGTTTATTTTATATTTTTTCGTTACAATAATGTTAAAAGATAAAAAAAAATGCTTTATAACATTGGCTTATAAATTAAATTGAAATTCATAAAATTAAGAATTAATTATTAAAATTTTATTCTTAAAATTTTTTTTTTTATATATTTTGCACATAAATAAGCCAAAATGCTTTTTTTTAGTTCGACATAATTGAATATTACTTGATAAAAAATTAAATAAACTTAGTAATATTTGGACATTTAATTTTAATAATTTTATAACTTTAAAGTTAAATGAATTTAAGAAGAGCTCATATTATATTTGTTCAAAAGTTGTTATATAAAGCTCTTATATTATTATTATTATTTTAACTGATAATAATAAACTTTCTTGTGTATATTTTTGTTTAAAACATTAATTTAGTAGATTGCAGAGTCTTGAATTATGGTGGCATTATTTCCGTGAAATCATTTGTAATCAAAATCTGATTGGAAACGTAAATGCAGATATTCTACTGACTATAGAAGAAGTGAAAATGTTTTCTTTTTAGAACGATATAAGAGCTTCCTTTTTGAGAAACATAATTCCAAAAATATATCAAATAACCAATATATTAACAGTATTTTTACTTCATACCTATAATATAGAATATGAAACTTTGTGTTTGAGTCGAAATTTGCAAAATTTTGTGTTTCTATCATTGTTTTCTATCCGTATAAGCCATTCGTCCTCAAAATCTACACAAACGCCTATTTATACATGCTGAATTAAAAGAGCTCCTTAGATCCGAAATGAAGAATTGAAATAAGTTCCTCATAATTTGTATCTTAAAAACCAAATCCCGAAGTCATTCTATTAGAATTCATTATAATAATCTGCAATATGTATTCAATCAGAAATTTTTCTGGTAATTTTTCATATAAGCTTATATTATGGAAATCGATTTCTTTCATTTTGACTGTTGTATTTTTCTGATAAGAAAGTTTTTTGTCGGCATTAATCTTGTGTAAATTGCACATCATAATTAAAACTCATAATAGTAACGGAAGAAAATGATTTGCATCGAATACTTAACTTTAATTAACCCCTGTAGAAAACCAAAAAAAAAAAAATTATAATTAATTTCGTCATACATTTTACTTTATCTAAAATATACATAATTAATTATTACATTCCCTAAAATAAAAAAAAAACATACATTTGCTTGAAAAATTATGTTTTATGTATTTTTTTTTTTAAAATCTGATTTTTCTATCAGATATTTTGTTTTAATATACATAGTTCAAATTAAGTTCTATTTTTTTTTTTTATAAATATAAATAATAATTATAATTTTTTCTTGTCTTCTCTTTTTTGCTTTTATTTTCATGCCGCATTTTTTCACATAATTAACAAATTACAAAAAAAAAAATGAAATCATAAAATATATACGATTTATATATATGTATTGGCTTTCAAAATATTTGACTTTAAAAATGTTATTGCTTTTAATGTGATTAAACGCAATAAAACAAAATTTTCATTAAATTACTAAAAAAACCAAGCAGAAGATCCTTGAAGCCTGTATCACTGTTAAGGTATGGTTCTTCTTTATACCGTCTTGCAAAAAAAAAAAAAAAACATTTTTGTTAAATATTTAAAAGAAAACTGATATTTAAAGTAAAAAAAACTACTAATTCTAAATATATTTTTAGTTTTGTTTTATTTTAAAGAATAAATGTGTTTTGTTTGCCAGTTGTAAACTAATTTTTAAAAGTTTAATTTAAAATTAGTTGGTTTTGTTGCATGTGTTTTGTTCTGTATAAATTATAAAAATTTAAAATGGAAAAAAAATATTTAGAGCTTATTAATTATTGTGATTTAATTTGAATTAAATCACAATTATCTTAAAACAGACTACAACGTTACTGGACACGAAAGATATTATTTATCCGTGAGATATAGTTAGTTGTGTTTCGTATGACTATGTTATTTATATAAAAAAAAAAACAATAATTTTCGAAGATTACTATGCAAAAAATAGATATAAAAAATAAATAACTATTTTCTTTTAATATATAATAAAATTCTGATAAAATCGCTTCAACTTACATCAAATGATAACACAGTTGTCGATATTTATGTGCTATATTCCACAATTTTGTAAGATTTGCTGCATTATTTGTTTGCTACATCTTTTCTAAATATTCTATTAACGTTGTAAAGCTTATACAATTGAAATTTCATAGAATTAAAATAAACACTTTATAAATTTTTGTAGCTTTAATTTAATGAAAATATTAATTTAATGAAATGATGTTGAACAAAATTTTATAGTGATATAGCACCAACCTTCATAATTCTACATAAATTTATTATACGCTATTTCATAGTTCATATGAATGTTTATTTCCAGAGTTACACTTTCAGAATTCCGTAAATCACAGAAATGTTAAAAAACGGCAAGACGTTGCTTATTTTTTGTTACTTGCGGTTTACACCAGACTTTTTCTTAGACATAACATATGTCAAGTAAACCAGACGAAATGTCAAGTAAACCAGACAGGATTTCTCTCTCAAGAGAAAAATCAATAGTTTTCTCTAGACAACTTTTCAGATGTTTTTGTAGATTTTTTTGACATTTGTTAATTTGCAAATGGCGATATTTGATAAAAATGTAAGATTTGCTCCTGAAATTTAAAATCTAATTACTTTGCGGTGAATTATTTGAGCGAAAAAATTGGTTTACTACTAAATAAATAAAAGATATATATTATTGAGGTGTGAACAACTATATTATTTAAAATATTTTTATTTTTATATTTTTATAGCTAATTGTTTTCTTGTTGACGACATGTTTAAAATGAAATGTTAGACAGAAATGTCTTACATCAAATAGCCAGCGTGTTTTTTTTTATTTGGCAAAAAAATCTTTCAGACAGAAAAGTCTAACATTTCTATCAGACATTTATGTCTAGTGTAATCACAGCGTTACTTACAATAGCTCTTTTTGACATTTATGCGAGAAACATAATGTCGCGTCACACGCGTGCGTGACATATGTAGGCATTGAAATTAGACGCGTTAGAACAAATTGTGAACCACAATGCCGCGTGCGTTTTAATATTTTTGATATTGATGTTTTGTAAATTAATTTCTTAATAATTTTTATTTATAAATTTGGAGTATAAATAAATAGTTTTAAAAAGATTATTGTTAAAATTCATTACTTTTCACTTTCTCAATCAAAACTTCATCATAATTTTCCATAATTTATATTTTTTTCTTATTTAACAAACAATTTGTTACTTAATTTAACTGCCAAAATTTTTTTATTAGTAAACAATAACAAATTCGATGTCAAATTAGTTATCAAATGCGTACGCTTCCAAAAAAGTAGAAACTAGATCTACTTCATGTGCGCGCGAAGCGTGCGCGCTTTAGCAAAACTGTATTTTAAGTTGCTCCATATATTTCCATTGGTTCTACTTAACTTGTCAAGGCTTTACGCACGCACAAACGAGTGTGACGCGACATTGTGTTTCTCGCCTAATTTTGATGTTCTTTTTTTAAATTTGTATTTTATTTTTATGTTGCAAAATTGAAATTAAAATTGAAGTAAAAAAATTATGTTAATAAATTTGGGTTAAAAAAAATTTTATGTCCAACTTTTTTAATAAAAAACATGAAAATCTCACTTTAAAAATAATATTTGATTTGAAACACCAAATATTTTATAAAAACTATAAAATCTCACTTAAAAAAATCAAATTTTTTTGATAATATTTATTCCTCGCGACCAAAATTTTTATAGGCGAATAGGCGTCAGCGATTGTAGTCAACAGAAATCGAGTCGAGTTCTATCATACCGAATATAGTCGACGATTCGCTAAAACTATCGCCGACGATTGTTTTGCGACTTCAGTCATACCGGTCTGTAAAAGTCGAGACGAGGCGTGATTTGAGTCGACTTCAATCATAGGGTAATTGTGTTGGTTGTTGGTTTTTAAATTATAAAGAAAATACATATTTATTGTACATAATATAAATTAAATTCTGTATAAAATATAAAATAGTACGTTTTCTACGAATGTTAAAAAGTTCATTTTGAAAACAAACAAACTTAGTTAATTTCAAATATTTTTTTATGCAATTTTTGTACACTTATACATATATTATACTAACAGCACCCTTCAATAATTATTACTTGTGTTTTTGGTATTCAAATTTACAAAAATAATAATAATAATTTTTCTTCTTTTCTAAATAACCAAATTCAGAATTCTTTATCAACGGATGGTATGAAGGAAGATTTTAGTGATTTGCCACCTAATCAACGTCGGAAAAAATTACAGGCTAAAATACAGGAGTTGCAACAAAAAATTGCTCAAGAAACTGCAGCACGTGATGGTTTGATGAAAATGAAAGTTGTCTATGAAACAAATTCAAGTTTAGGTAATCCAATGACAGTTGAAGGTCAATTAAATGAATCCGAACATAAACTAGAAAAACTTAAACAAGATTTAAAAAAATATCAAGCTTATTTAGAAAATGCTAATAGTGCACAAATTGCAAATAATAGTCCCCAACAGGCACATAGAAATATACAAAATGGGCATAGGGTATCAAGGTGAATAATTATACTTAATTAAAATTATAATTTTAATTAATTTTTATGTTATTTTTACAGACATTCCAATGGTAGTGGTGAAAATGAAGATGGCGAAGATCAACCAGATGATGCTGGAAGCTTAAGCAGGTCAGATTCTGAGGATAATATTGCCCAAATTCAAAACGGGCTTAATATTAATAATAACGGGTACACAGTATTCTCATCAAAAAATTAAAAAAAATCAAAATAATCCCAAACTTTTGAATCCTTTTTTATTTATTTTTTTGTTGAACTTCTTTAAAAAATTTGTGTAATTACCAGCTACGTACAATAAAAAAAAAATTAAACTAAAAAGACTTAATTAGTCCATGTACTATATGGACTATATAATAATATATTTTTGCAATTTTGGTTTTTCACATTTTTTTTGTACTTTTAATTGTACAATTGATATAACAAAAAAAAAAATAACATTATTTATATATTTGTAAGGATTTTGTAAGCATTGACCACATCACCAAATGCATAATTGACAATTCACCAAATTCACCATTAATGGAATGAATAATTTACAGAATCTATATTTACTGTACATATTCTCGCTATCGCGTGTTTTCTTGATCTAATTCAATTATTGAATCAATAATTGATTTTTCATGTTTTTGAAAACTCTGAGGCTTTGGAATTATAGAGTTAAAAATAAACTAAAAATTCGCAGTTACCCGCATAGCATAAAATATGCAAATTTAGTCGAATACTCGAATACCCAAAAAACCAAGCCTTCATACTGATAGTAAATTATTTCTCAGTATACTGGGAAAGTGCAACAAATCAAGTTTAAAGATAAAGATATTTTCTGTTCTTTTTTATGTTTACTTTCAATTATAGATATATTAACTGATAAATGAAATTTTTAAGAGGTGTTAACTTTGGTCGAAAATCAGGTTCATTAGGCTTATTCGTGTACAATTCTGAATTTGGTTATTAATGAAATAGGTCAATTGTATTTTCTTTGAACTGCTTCCGGCCAATTAGTCGGATACAATATCCAACTGTAAAAATATAGCTTTTTCAATTCATTGAAATTTTTTTCTACATACATAACTTTAACCATTTTGCCTATTTTAGCAAATGTTAATAATTAACCTCATACGAGTACTTATAAAATAAGTTTTAATAAGAAAAATTAAGGGTGATGTTATATCATTGTCGTTACTGGAAATGTTACCAGCTATTTGTTTAGTTATTCTTTTATTTACCGTACGCATGAAATACTAATATTAATCGAAAAATCCTTTAATTTCATTTCAAAATAGTTTTATTTTTTAATGTAAACCCGAAACAGAGAATTATGCCTGCATTGTTGATTATATTTTGTTTAGGTTTTTATAATGTATTTGTAGTAAATTATTTAAATATGAGGTAAATTATAATAAATAATTAATTATTTGCTTTGTTTCATCTGCATCAATTAGCAGTTCTGCAAGTCCTGAAAGTGGACTAGGTACATCACATACTTCATTACCCGGTTCTGGTCAGGGTAGTGCTAATGAAAATGCTATTGGTGAGGATGCATATTTTGAAGCGGATGCATTACAACCGCTGGGTACATGTAGAGCGCTTTATCAATTTGAAGGTAAATATTAAAAGAAATATTTATATTACATAACTGTAAAACTTAAATATGTAACAAAAAATGAATTGAATAAATATTATTTTTAGCAACAAGTGATGGAAGCATTCCAATGTCCGATGGTGAAGAGTTACAAGTGATAGAATTAGATCAAGGAGATGGTTGGACTCGAGTACGTCGACTCAATGGTCCCAATGGGTGGGATGAAGGATTTGTGCCAACAAGTTATATTGAAAGTACACTTTTTGCTTAAATTAAATAATTAAGTATACAAAATACATAAAAACATAATAATTATACTGTCTTTTATTGTATGTAAATGTATTTATAATTTTTAGATTTTTAAGATCTATATAATTAATATATTAACAAGAACATAAATATTATCAACATACGAGAAACAATATTTATTTAAACAAACAAAATAAAACAAATTAATTTTCAAATACATATATATCTTAAAATCACAAAACAAAAATATCTAACATTCATTATTTTTCATAAAAAGCTATAAATTACAAAAAAAAAAATTATAAATTACTTTCTAATTTGCTTATAATTATAAAGCTAATATTATTTTCTGTAAATTTTCATTATAAGAAAAATATAATCTATTAATAAATATTTTAAAATATGCTGAAAATTATTAAAATTAGTTTTCACATAAAAGTGTAATTTTAATTCTTTTTATTGATAAAAAAAGTTAAAAGAAAAACTAAAACAAATTTTCCGATTTTTAATGTGGTTTCCTGTTCAATATCCTGACTTCTTATTATAAATTTTAGAATTATTATTAATTAACTACTAGTATATGCATTGATAAAATAAAAGCTAAAAATTAGAAAAATTAAAAAAAAATTGTATTTTTTAATCTACTATGACATTTAATTATGATATTGAAGATTTAATTTTCCAAATTCTCCCCTTATATTCTATCGGTTTTTGAAAAAGTAACAAATATTAAAAATTTGAAGTTAATGGAATGACATTATAGAACCCGCAATTTTTTTTTCTTTAATGTTAAGATCAAACATGCGTTTATTTTTTAAGTAAAAAAAAAAAAATTTAAAATATTAAAGAAAATATTTATAATAAAATAAATTAATTGATATTAAATTTATAAATAAATTTATGTTTTTTATAATATACATATATACATATAACTAATATATATATATATATATATATATATATATATATATATATATATGTCCAATTTGTATAGTCAAATTCAAATATTATATTAGCTTAACTCTTCGTTCGGAAAGTATAAAATTAAGTTTTTTTTTATAATATTAATATATTCATAATTTTAATTTTATTTCATTATTTACAAAATATAAATATTTAAATATTATATGTTCGTTTTTAAGTTTATATACATTAATTTTGTAATTTTTCTTTTATATGAAGATAAATATAATATAATATGTTTAATGAATGAGAAACGTTAAATTTATCTAAACATTTATGCTTTTGATAATAATTATTTTTTCTGCATTTTATAAAAAGTATCCTACCTTTTTTGGACATAATTGAATCCCATTTTTATAAAATTCAATTGCATATTTAAGACGTATATGAGATAGATTGAACAGCATTAAGATATAATAATTATTGTTATACTGGTATTTACATACATATTCACTCATAAACTAAATATTTTTTATTTTTTGGATTTTGATCTTCTAATAAAATTAATTTTTATACAATGAACTTTACTAATGGTAAGCGTATTCGTTTTTCGTACATATATCATTTGCTTTTTTAAAGGCGTCTACACTAAATTCAATTTTTAAACATTCTTTGTAATTTTCACAGTTTGAATAAATATAAAACAAATTTAGTACTGTTTATCTTGGAATAAAATATTTTTCTTAATTGAAAATAAATAGAAATTTTAGTTCAATTATATTTATTATTATAACAACTTACAGTAGATATATTAATTATGTTATTGAAGCTATACATGGTTGTTGTCCCAAAATCATTGTTATTTTAAAACATTATTCAAAATAATTGACAAATATATTAAAAAGATTGTTCAGCCACTGAATTGTTACCTTCACTTAAGTAATGTAATATGTACTATAAACTAGTTATTTTAATCGAAAATAAAATGAATTAAAATTTATGATAATTAAGAATTAAAGCTAAGTATCCTGCTAGTATGCACTTCAGGCTGGTAAAAATGATAGTAAAATATTGTGCAAAATTTAATTTAAGTTTGAGCTGATTGGGAAATAGATGGCGGTAATTTCAAAATCAGCTGATTGTCAAAATTAAAATAAATAAAGTGATTGTCAAGTTTTTATATAAAATATTTTATTTGCATTTTCTTCAATATTATTTTAAATTTTGCCTGGATTTGAAAAAAAAAATATTAAAGGAATTAATTGTTATTAAAAAACCATTTATTTCTATTCCATTTTATATTTTATGTATATGTATTATTTTAATAAGAAAAAACACTTTGAAAATCAAGAATTAAATAATACGATTACTTTAATTTTTTTTAAAATAATAATCAAAACTATCAAATCTGTTGACAAGACTGAGTAAAATAAATTTTTACCCACTTTTTAATCAGCCTGCCTATTAAAATGTCTGGTAAAAATTTTACGTTTTTTTATACACATTCCACCTGTATCTCAGAAAATGAATTACTAAAATTCCTATTTTTTTTTTAACTGGATACTAAGAGAATACTATAATATGCAATTTAATAATTATAATTAACTATATATGAATATGTTTAATATATTCTAACGAATACTTTTTGTTTTAGGTAAATTAATTATTTGAATTTTAGAATTATAATCTAGCTAATTTAATTAAATCTCTTGATTTATTTATGCTTTTTAAATTATTATAAATTTAAATCTACTAAATAGAAGTATTAAAATTGTAAAATTATGGTAATAGCAGGTACGATGCCGCTTTGATTTTATTTTTATATAGAAAGTTTGGTAAAATATATTATTTTTAATATTTAGTAGAAATTTTTTCTTTCATTTGGAATATAGTTTCATTTAAGGCATATAATTTGTTTTAAATCCAGTATAATAAAACTATTTTTATTTGATTTATGGTTTCTATTATCATCAGATCATCACAGTAAAAGTAATGGGTCCCTTGTCTGTCTGTTATATAATTGAGGTTTTGATCTAGTTATATTATTTAAAAAACCATAATGTAAATATAAGCTTAAAAATTATAACATCAATTATCGTATAAAATAAAATTTGCATACAATTACAATTAAAATATTGCATTATTAATATTTGTGATTTTTTATTTTTCACAGTTTTACAAAATGGTTTAATAAATAAATCTAACTGTTTAATATTTTGATTTAATAAAGTATTTACAGTAATCAGAAAAATGTTTAAAAACGTTTTAAATAATTTAAAAAATCTGTCTCCAAATTCAACAGAATTTCAACTAAAATGGCTCTTAAAAATTTCTGAATTTGTAAATTCTATGGAAATATCAGTGCAAAGGAAAATTTTAATAAAAATAATTATTGATGAAAATTTTGCACTTATTTTAAATGATTTAATTTGTTCAAAATTAAATATTTTATTCACAGTTACTAAATTACTGTGTATACTAACCGAAATTGAAGAATTTTTACTAGATAGCTATGAAGTTCTTAAAAATATATTAAGATCAATATATTTTTTGATTTGCGGTAATGATAATAATTTACATCATTTTCAACCTGAATATATTGAAATTATTTTCATGTTGGAAATAATTATGAATAGGTATAAAAAAATATTCGAAACAAAGTTATGAATTATTTATTTATATAATTATTTTAAGATTTTTTATTTCAAATAAATTTATACAAAATGAAAAACATCAACATGCATTTGTCCTGGTTGTTAAAAGTTCTTTGAAAATTTGTGAAATTGTTTTAAACAAAACACCAGTTTGGAATACTACGAAAATAGTTGCTCAAAATTTATTTCAAAATATCTTGATTGGAAATCAATTGCTGGGTTTTTTATTAACCAACAGTGAAGATAATTATTTATTTGGATTATGTGATGTCGGTAACAAATTTCTCATATTACTAGTTCAACTATATGAAAACGAATCCGATAATTGCTTGTGGTTACAAAAAATTTTAATTTTAACTGGATTACTCTTTAAGTATTAAAATATTTTTTAATATGGTTAAATATTATAATTTATGATTTTTGTAGGATAATTCAAGAAAAGAAAACATGCGGCAATTTTAAGAAAATGTTAAACAACTTATTGAAAAATTTGAAATTCAAATAATAAAAAATCAAATGGTAATTTTTTATTTAAAAAATTTATTCCTCAAAACTAGCAATACACAAACAAGCATTTATTCCTCCAAAACCAAATGAATTTTTCAAAGCAATGCGTTTATTGCTACTCCACTTATGTGCTTTCTGAATTATATTTAAATTTATTTCACTATCGAGTTTCTCAATATTAATTGAAGGTGGCAGTAATTTTTCTTTACATGCTTTAACTACAAATAATGCCTCTAAATTTCCGGAAGATCCTAATAAATGACCATGAGCACCTTTTGTGGAAGATACTAAAATATTTCCTTCGCCAAATATTTTATTTATTGCTAAAGCTTCAATTTTATCACCAGCTGGTGTTGATGTAGCATGAGCATTAATATAAGTAATTTCATTTGGTTCAATTTGAGCTTCTTTTAATGCACGTTTCATAGCCAAAATTGCTCCTGCACCATCTTTACTAGGTGATGTCATATGATGTGCATCACCTGACAAACCATATCCTAAAATTTCTGCGTAAATGAATGCTCCACGTTCTTTTGCTTTACTGTATTCTTCTAGCACTAATATAGCTGACCCTTCTCCCATCACAAAACCATCCCGATTTGTATCAAATGGACGCGATGCTTTACTGGGATCATCATTAAATGACGTGGTGAGAGCTCTAATTCTACAGAACCCAGCTATTGATAAAGGATCTATACAAGATTCAGAACTGCCAGCTAGCATAATATCAGCATCACCGTATTTTATAAAACGATATGCATCTCCTATAGCATGAGCTCCAGTTGCACATGCTGTTGATACAGAATGATTTGGTCCTTGCAAACCAAAACGCATGCTTATATGTCCGCATGCCATATTAGGTAGAATTCTGGGAATAAAATATGGCGAAACACGATTATAACCTTTGCACAAATTTTGATGTGATTTATAAACATCGGATAAATCGAACATACCCATTCCCACACAAACACCGGTCCGTTCCTTTAAATCATCTTTTAGTGGATGAAGCTTTGCTGAGTTTAATGCCTCGTTTGAAGCCAGAATAGCAAGTACAGTAGCCGGACTCATGCATTTAATATCACTTTTGGAGAAACTATCTAAATTCAACGATGTTTTGTCAATACGTGCAGCTACCTGACATGGTAATCCTTTAAAATTTTCATCCAATTTCGAAGTGGCACTTTCTCCATTTATTAATTTATTCCACGAATTTTCAACATTATTACCGAGCGGGGAAATTGAACCTAAACCAGTTACTACAACTCTTCTTGAGACAGTTAATGTTGATTCACTTCTGCTACTGAAATAATTAAATTTAAGCAATTTTGTAATATCTCTTAAATTAGATTTAGTATCACATTTTCTAAAATGGTTAATTATTTGATTGGTAAACAAGTTTGACGATACCATTTTAGTTATAAAAAAATAGTTTTTTATCTGCTACAACCAACGCTCGTCCAACGCAATCATGACATTTTTTGTTAATTTTATCACTTTTCAATTCACAATGAAAAATTTATTGTAAACTTCAAATAACATTTTAGCTTACTTGCAGTTTACACTAGACTTTTTCTTGGACAGAACATATGTTCTGCTTACGAAATGTCAAGTGTAAACCAGACAGCACATCTGTTTCGACAACTTTTCAGATTTTTTTTTATATTTGTTAATTTGCAAATGGCGATATTGAAAAAATGTAAGATTTGCTCCTGAAATTTAAAATTTTAATTATTTTGCGGTGATTATTTGAGCGAAAAAATTAATTTACTACTAAAAAATAAAAGATATATATATTATTGAGGTTGAACAACTATATTATTCAAAATATTTTTATTTTAATATTTTAGAGCTAATTGTTTTTTTATTGACGACATGATTACAAATAAAATGTTAGACAGAAATGTCTGACATCAAATAGCCACCCAGCAACCAAGTCTACGAAGACACGCCAGAGACGATACAATACAAAACCTCCGATAGTGTATAAATACAAGCCGTGTCAAAACCTTCGATAGTGTTAGTTCCTACAAGCCGTGTACATAAATTTAGAGAATTTTTGTGGTAGTCCGACAGTTTCATTAAAATGGCCGGTCGATACAATTAATATTTTTGACGTCTCAAATAAAAAATAAAATTACCAATATAATATCGCGGAAAACTTAATTTAATAAATAAATAAATGTAATTAAAGTGAGTGCATGCATATAAGAGCAATATAAAATAATATTAAGATTTTGCAGTTTTAAAGTGAATTTATTGTAAACAAAAAGCACAACATCGGCGTTGTTTTTGTTTACAAACATAGAAAAAAAAATTAGTGCAATAAATAGTTTTATTTTATAATTAAATTTTTTATTCGTGCAATAAAGACAATGCCTCGTAATTGCGTTGTGCCAGGTTGCAAATCCAATTACTTTTCAACATCTGAAACTGTTTCAACATTTAGTTTCACAAAAAATGTTGAAATTAGGCAAAAATGGTTTAATGGTATACACAGAACAGATTGGCAGCCAACTGGTTGCTCATCTGTTTGTGGAGTCCATTTTCGTGATAAGGATTTTCAATCCAGGCCAATCAATTTAATTGGTCACATAGTAATTAAAAAATTAATATACCTAAAGGACGTTATGATCCAAGAGGACTTTTTATGTATTTTGAAAATTATAATGTAGAGGTTCGAGAATGTGTTAGTGCTGCTGAGGGTGTACCAAAACCAATTAATGCACAATGAGAAAAACACGGATATTTTTATCCAACACAAATTGCACAATTTGGTTTATCACATTATAGTAAAAATTTAACTGAACCAGAGCCACGGCTAAAGATAATCGAAGATGGTGATTACAATCAAATTGAATGGATTATTCCAAAATCCAGTAATATAACAAGAATTTTTTACACAAAATTAAATACAACAGTTGTGCATTTTATAACAACAAATCATTATGATAGTTCAATTAGTAATAGTTCAATTAGTAACTTGATCATATACTAGATTTAGTACTTAGAATAGATATATTTAATGACAAATAGTAGTACCCTAATGATAACATTAGAAAATCGTGAAACAAAACGTTAAATTATTTGATTTTTTTATAGTTAAAATTTATTTTATATAATTAATATCTAATATTTTTTAAAAAAAAATTCTATATATTTATTTTGGAAAATAAAAGAAACAATGAATGACGGTCTTAAACTTTAAAAAAAAAAAATGAAGCTCGGGTCATCAATATAATTTTTAATATTAATTTAATAACTTTATTTTTTTTCAGAGGTTAATACGCTTTTTTTAAGTGTCAAATGATGATATTGTGTTTTTATTTCTTATCAATCCAAAATCAATCATTGGTTCCAAAACACTCTGATGGTACTTACATATATTAAATCATTTCCAAAAAAAGCGTATTAATTATTATTATATTCTCATATGTAAATATTTATCATATAAAAATAAAGTCTAATAAAGTATTTTTTTAAATAAAATTATGATTTTTATTACTTTTTATTTAAAAAATAATACAAAAACTCATATAAATTTGTCGGACTACCACGGTGTGTAATAGACTTTATTTTTATATGATAATAAATATTTATTAATATAATAATAATTAATAAGCTTTTTTTGGAAATGATTTAATATAAGTACCATCAGAGTGTTTTGGAACCAATGTTTGTTTTTACATTGATAAGAAATAAAAACACAATATCATCATTTGACACTTAAAAAGCGTATTAACCCCTGAAAAAAATAAAGTAATTAAATTAATATTAAAAATTCTATTGATGACCTGACCTTCATCGTTTTTTTTTTTCAAGTTTAAGACCGTCATTCATTGTTTCTTTTCTTTTCCAAAATAAATATATAGAATTTTTTTTAAAAAATATTAGATATTAATTATATAAAGTAAATTTTAACTATAAAAAAATCAAATAATTTGTCGTTTTGTTTCACGATTTTTTAATGTTATCATTTCGCTACTACTATTTGTCATTAAATATATCTATTCTAAGTATGTACTAAATCTAGTATATGATCAAGTTTAATACTAATTCAACTATCATAATGATTTGTTGTCATAAAATGAACAACTGTTGTATTTAATTTTGTGTAAAAAATTCTTGTTATATTACTGGATTTTGGAATAAGCCATTCAATTTGACTGTAAACACCATCTTCGATTATCTTTAGCCGTGGCTCTGGTTCATTTAAATTTTTACTATAATGTGATAAACAAAATTGTGCAATTTGTGTTTGATAAATATATCCGTGTTTTTCTCATTGTGTATTAATTAGTTTTGGTACACCCTCAGCAGCACTAACACATTTTACGCGACCTCGAACCTCTACATTATTATTTTCAAAATACATAAAAACTCCTCTTGGATCATAACGTCCTTTAGGTATATTAATTTTTGAATTACTATGTGACCAATTATGGTTGGCCTAGATTGAAAATTCTTATCACGAAAATGGACTCTACAAACAGATGAGCAACCAGTTGGCTGCCAATCTGCTCTGTGTATAGCATTAATCCATTTTAGCCTTATTTCAACATTTTTTGGGAAACTAAATGTTGAAACAGTTTCAGATGTTGAAAAGTAATTGGATTTGCAACCTGGCACAACGCAATTACGAGGCATTGTCTTTATTGCACGAATAAAAAATTTAATTATAAAATAAAACTATTTATTGCACTAATTTTTTTTTCTATGTTTGTAAACAAAAACAACGCCGATGTTGTGCTTTTTGTTTACAATAAATTCACTTTAAAACTGCAAAATCTTAATATTATTTTATATTGCTCTTATATGCATGCACTCACTTTAATTACATTTATTTATTTATTAAATTAAGTTTTCCGCGATATTATATTGGTAATTTTATTTTTTATTTGAGACGTCAAAAATATTAATTGTATCGACCGGCCATTTTAATGAAACTGTCGGACTACCACAAAAATTCTCTAAATTTATGTACACGGCTTGTAGGAACTAACACTATCGAAAGGTTTTGATACAATAACACGTTACTATAACAAGACCGTAACAGAATGACAACATCTCCATATAAAATGTCACACGTCGTCTATGTAGACATGTCTGGGGCTAGTCTCTACCCACTGAAGCGCATAAGCCTGACATAAGCCTTATGTATCCCTTATTCGTAAGCCATGACATACACCTTATCCGTCCATAACATATACATTAGTCATGTCCGCTTAGCATAAGGTATACACATAAGGGACATGTCAGGTTACAGCGGAATTTTTATGAAACTTTATCATTGCTAACAGATGGCACTTTTTAAATTATTTTATTTTCCACCATTGCTCCACCATTTTTATTTCGGTTCAATAAATAAAAAAAAAACATATTCTCAAAAAATTTCTTTTTAAATATTTATTTAGTTTTGTTAAATACATATTATATAAAATAAATTTACATTTAAATTTTCTATCTGATTTCCTGTTGAATTTATTTCCTTCATAATATTTTGAATTCTTTCTTTTTTAGCTAATCTTCCACAATTTGTCTTTGAAAAATGTTGTCATTTTTTCTATAAATATTAAAAGATTAAATTAATACAATTTTTTTTTTTACAATTTATGTTGTACAATAATTGTAGGAAAAAATGTAGAAACAAAACCTCATTTTTATTAATTATAAAAATTTATCAGAACGTAATAAAACAATACTTAATTGTTTATTACTTAATTATATTTTACACAAGCCAAGAACAAAATGAAATTTAAAAATGGCCAAAATGAAATGCCACGTACAATTACAAAAAATAATTTTAATATCTATAATATACCGTCAGATTTCATACCAAAATCTCAATTTTTAATTCACAGTGTTACCACCAGCTATCGCATGTTAAGTTTATATGGAAAAATTGCATTTCTTACGAATAAGGGATCCGTCATCCACTTCAAAAAACTCAGTGGGTAGTAACATGTATATGCTCTGTTACGTTGAACATTTTTGGGGGCGGACCCTAGCGGAAATAATGAAAACTATTTTTTTTTACTTTTTTTTAAAAAAAACGTAATATAAAGCTTAAAGTTATAATCAAAAACTTAATATTAATTTTTGAAAAAAAATAGGCACATAAATTCATTGATATATTATATATGGCTTGACATATATAATTAACTTTTATGTAAGATTAGCTTTTTAATAGAAGCTTCATACTCAGAAAACTGGCTAAATTTTTTCTTCCAAGCATCTAAAAGTAGTAAACAATTTGTTTTTTGTAGATTATTAATTTTATTTAATATTACCAAAAACAATCTTTCTGAATAAAATAGTATTTTTCAACGCGGGTTTCGAGTGCTCTCCTTCCCAATTATAACGGATGTTGTGCAACAGCTGCAGCTAAATTATTATTTGTATTATTACCAGACATACGATGTTGATTGTTGCCACCAGTATTATTACGTGCCTGCTTTAAATAGAAAAAAGAAATTTGTGATTATTTAAAAAAAATTAATTAAAACATCAAAGAAATTATATCAATATAGAAAATAACATACTGTAAAATTTTCAATGTATGTAAATATTTTTTTTTATTAAAATAATTGCCAAGTAAATATATTTATTATACCCCAGATATGTTGCATTTTCTATATTTATTACAATTGTTTAAAAAAATATTGATTATATAATTTACAATTGAGACGCTAAGTGTTGGTTCAGAATTTGGGAACATTTCATCCAATAACTGGTCTGTAGTTTGGGTTTCATATTCAATGACGATTGGTGATGACACAGGCTTTACCCAACTGATAACATCGGAATCTGTAAGAACACCCAAACATTACTTGGTTAAGTAAAAAAAATTATTAATCAACTACCATGAAACATATTTGAAGTTGAAGCTGTAGCTGCACACATATTGGATTTTTTGTTGGTTTGGTGAATATTTTCCAATTCTGATTGCCTACTCCGACTCCGACTAACCTTGATTAGTTTCAATCTTTTTACGTCCATTGACGTAACAAACTGGACTCTTTTTGTGGTCCCGTCAGATTTAATATTAATTCCTATAAAAAAAGAAATTATGATTTAATTATAATTTGAGTTAGGTTATACCTTTTTCCATTCTACTATCAGTATTTTTTTCGGTGTCCATGATTTTTTCATTTAGCTAGCTAATTATAAAAATTCTATTTATATAATATTAAGATGTTATTTGCTTTGTTTAAATTTTATTTAAATAAGATATACATAATTATTTTGTAAGTACATTACATTACTAAAATAATTATAAATAATAACAAAATAAAACTTAATAGCAAATAACAAAATTTAAAAAATATAAAAATAAATATTTATAAAAAGTAAAAACCAGCAAAACGTATAATTTTTATTAATTTTTAAACGTTTTAAATTAAATTTCTAACACCAAAAGTCGAAAAAATATGCCAATGTAAATATGAATGTCCAAAAAAAAAAAAAACCAACACCTACTATAGTTTGCGCTTTTACCTCTAGGTGTGCGATTTCTGCGAAAAAAGAAAATATGTATGTTCATTTTTCGATAGTGTGTTGTCTCTTTTTTTCTAATGTATTTTAAGTTAATCGTAACAGCAAGACATGTTACTGAAGACGGTTTATTTGCTGGGCAGCGTGTTTTTTTTACCTGTCAAAAAAAAAAGTTAAACAGAAAAGTCTAACATTTATATCAGACATTTATGTCTAGTGTAATCACAGCGTTATCCAGAGCCTGATATAATTAGAAGTCTAAGTACAGGTAACCTAACTTTTCGAAAAAAGTAAACTATTTGGTTTATAAAGACCGCGTACACAATGGCCAATTTTAGATTCTAAAAACAGAATAGGATATAAAATGTATTTATGTAGAGGTATATAGAGAGAGCAATGTCGTCCAAAAAAAATTTCGCTTTTTAAGACATCCAAATTCCGAAATTGGATTTCCGAATGCGGATTCAAACTCGTCTTGTTGGACATCCGAAAATTATATTTCATACTTGGGGTATATATAAAATATATTTTTTTATGGCAATTGACAGTTGAAAATATATTTTTTTTTTCAAAAGTTTTTATTTTAATTTGTGTCTGAAAATAAAATATATATTTGTGTGAAGATATGGATTTTAATTTATTAAATATAAAAAAAGGTGAGATAAAAATTAAAAAATATTAAATGTTAAATGTAATTTATTTATTTATTAATTTTTAAATAAATATTTTTCAGAAAGAAAAGCAAAAGTTATTAATGGTGTTCGGCTTCTAAATTTAAATAGGTGGATTCTTATAATGAGTTTACTTGCTATTCAGTAGGCTATAGTAGCACCAGCACAACTATAGATCCAATAAAGAAAGGGAAATATCTTTACAAACTATGCAGTAAAACACAGAAGATTACTTCTATAGGACAGCAAATTATTTCGAAAATATTTAAAACTAATCCATAAATTAATACTAAATTGTTAATTAATGTTTATTTTAAATAATAAAAATAAATAATGCTTTGAAGATTAAATAAATGTATTTGTAATTTAAATGTTCACTACTCTTGAGTTAAAATTTACTGTGAGGTTTATGGAGAATTTATGGAGTGTAAGGGAATCGTGTACATACGACTTTATTATTTTATTTTTGTTTTGTTAAGTTGTCATATTAATTGTCATGTCACTGAAGGTAATATACACATATACATATTTGCATGTTGAAAATATTTAATATTATAATTTGTTGTCTTTTTCTTACTCATCATTATTAATTTTAAAAAATAAAGTACGGTAAAATCAGACCATATATATCATTGTAAGTGGAAATTTTTACGAAAAGAAAAGGAGAGTTTTAAATTTTTTGAAAGAAGAAGATTATTCGGTATTTATACGTTAAATGAGGAAGAAGCTAAAATTTGGAAAAAAGTTATTTTGTAAAATTTTGTTTTGAAGAATACAAACTATAAATAAAAGAATTTTTTTATAAAAGGAAACAATAAAATTGGATTTTTATTTTTTTTTAAAAAAAAGAACAAGGCTTTTACAGTTCAGAAGTGGGATTACACGTGCTGAATATTTTAAATTGCAAAGTGAAAATTAAGATCCGAACATTGAATATTGAACATAATTTATATTGTGAAGTGAAATTGAAACATTGAAAATCTACCATTGAAAATTTAAAATTGAAACCTATTTGATATTTTATATATATTTTACGTATAATTTTCACAATGAGTTCACGTGATGAAATAATTAATTTGTTGAGAGATGCTAATGTCCAGTATCCAACAACAGCAACAATTCGACAGTTAAGGATTGTCGCTAGAGACGCTGGCATAATTGGTTTTGATTGTAATGTAGAAACAGTTGAACCAACACCAACAAATAGTGACGGCGATAATAATGGTGATAATAATGATGCTGGTAGTAATTGTGGTAATGTTAATGGTGACGACATTGCTGGTGCTGATGATAATGCAGGTGCTGGTAATATTGACATTGATCGTGACGATTTAGCTGAAGAAGAATTATTGCGTCGATGGGAACGAAAAAAAAAAATACGTTTATTAGAAAAAGAATTGAGATTATTAGAAAACGAAAACAGTAATAAATTACAACAACTAAGAATTACTGATGTTGAATATTTGGTACCAGTTTACACTGGTGATGATGCTTATCCAATTTAGAAATGGCTAATTGATTTTGATATTGCTATTGATATTAATAATTGCAACGAACATTTTAAGTACATGTGTATGAGGAAAATGTTAAGAGGTACAGCTGCAATATTTCTGCGAACATGTTCTGCAAAGAATTATTTAGAACTGCGTGAACAATTATTAAAGCAATTCAAAAATCAAATTACATTGACAGATATTTATAAACAATTGCGTAGCCGTACAAGATCAAGAAATGAAAACATTTTAAGCTATATGTTCGCTATGAGAGAAATAGCAGCTCAAGGTGATTTAAGTGAAAATGAATTGATAAACGCTATTATTGAAGGCTTACGTGATCGTTCAGCTTACGTTTCTTTTTTGTACACTGCAAAAAATTTTGATGAATTGAAACAATTGCTGATGAAATATGATACACAGCGAGTTAATGAAATTGATAAAGTCCAACAACAAAATGTTCCCAGGCAGCAAAAAAGTGAAAATAAAGTACCTAGTACCAATTTAACTACTGTCAGGTGCTACAATTGTAGTGAACACGGTCACTTCTCCAACCAGTGTCCAAAAGCTAAACGACCAATCGGTAGCTGTTTCAAGTGCGGATCAACGGACCACAAACTTAAGGATTGTAACAAGAAGAACGTAATTGGAATCGTAAATGAACCTGATGATGAAGAAATATCTTTTATTCAAAAAGTGAGTATTGCTTTCAGTGACTTAGAATACAATTATAGTAAATTAAATTTTTCTCTTTACGACTCTCTTATTGATAGTGGGAGTCCGGTCAGTCTCATTTCTAAGGATATAGTACCCATTGATTTCGGAAGTGAAAAAACCGTGTATTCGAATTACAATACATTGTCTGGAGTGAAATTAGAAACTTATGGCAAAATTAATTGTTGCATCAAACTGTGCAGTAAAATCAAGAAATTATCATTTTTTATTGTTGAAAGTGGTCTTTTACCACAACCATTGCTACTTGGGCAAAATTTTTTGAAAATATTTAATATAAACTTTGTCATGAAATATAATATGAATTATAAAAGTCATAAGAATTGTAAATTCACTCCAAATTTAATAGATTTAATAAAAACAAAATTTTCTTCCGATAATGGGATTTTTTTTTCTAATTATTGTTTAAAAAGAAAATTTTCGGATAATTTAGAGCGCAATTGTGATAAGTTTCCATTTACACAAAATAACCAAAAGCTAGTTAAATTGAATAATTTTAATAATAGTGTCAATATATTTGAAATAGGATTAGATAAAGGAAATAACCCTGATAGCATTGTTGAACTAAAAAAAAGTGATAGCTTACATGAAATTGGTAATAGTAATAAAGTCACAGAAATAGATGTAGAAAATTTACCGGATATTTTTAATATTAATTTAGATATTGATCAGGAATAAACAAAGTATAATGTTAACCCTGGAATAAATTTAGAAACTCGTCAGTCAATAAATGCTATGACCAAATTAAGTTAAATTATTGGTTTCCTGATATGAAATTAAAAATTGAAAAGTTTATACGAAACTGCCTCAAATGTATAATGTACTCCAGTCAAACCAATAAGAATGAGAGGAATTTACATAGCATCCCTAAGAAACCCATACCATATGATACATTGCATTTAGACCATTTAGGACCGTTGCCAGCCATCAAATCTAAACGTAAATACGTGTTAGCTATTATCGACTCTTTTACGAAATTTACTAAGTTTTATCCAGCCTCTTCAACTAGTGCTAGAGAAGTAATTTGCTCATTCAAAAAATATTTTGAATATTACAGTAGGCCAGCTAGAATCATAACAGATCGAGGTACGTGCTTCACGTCAAATGAGTTTAATGAATTTCTTTCCGAAAATAATATAGTTCATGTTAGAAATGCCGTAGCATCTCCCCAGGCAAATGGCCAGGCAATGTTAGCCAAATTAAGTGAATCATTGCAACATTCTAATTGGAGTTGTAAACTTATTGACGCGGAATTTGCAATTAATAATTCTATTAGATATTGATCAGGAATAAACAAAGTATAATATTAACCCTGGAATAAATTTAGAAACTCGTCAGTCAATTTTGGAAATAATTAGTGATTCGTATGAAAAAGTAGCTGAAAGACAACCATCTAGCAGTTTGCTAAAAATGCATATTAGATTGACAACAGATAATCCAGTGAGATGTTGTCCTAGACGATTGTCATATCACAATAGAATTATTGTACAAGACATTATTAGTGACTTATTGAATAGAAACATTATACGTCCAAGTGAATCTCCTTATGCCTCCCCGATAGTATTAGTTAAAAAGAAAAACGGAGAGACAAGAATGTGCGTTGATTATAGAGAATTGAATAAAATAACGTTACGCGATAATTACCCATTGCCATTAATAGAAGATTGCCTTGAATATTTAAGAAGTAATTTTTTTTTACTTTACTTGATTTGAAAAATAGTTTCCACCAAGTGAAAGTTGATATTAATTCAATAGAAAAAACATCCTTCGTAACACCTGCTGGCCAATTTGAATATACAATGATGCCATTTGGACTAAAAAATTCCCCTTCGATCTTTCAACGTTTTATTAACCAAGTGCTCCGTGAATTTATAGAAAAACAACTTATTACAGTATTTATTGATGATGTCTTATTGGCTACAGAAACTATTGAAGAACATATGAAATTATTGAAAGATGTGTTACACTGCCTTGCTATTAATGGATTAGAATTGAAAACTGAAAAATGTCTTTTTGCCTATAATGATTTAGATTATTTGGGATACCAAGTAAGTAATACTGGTATAAAACCAAATTCTCATCATAAAGAAACTATACTGAAATATCCCGTACCAAAAACCGCTAAAGAAGTACATTCCTTCCTAGGCTTAAGTAGTTATTTTAGGAAATTTGTTCCGAATTTTGCCGAAATTGCCCGGCCCTTACGATCATTGTTTTGGAAAAATACGAAATTTAAATTTCATGAAAATTGTTTTATTGCATTCAATGAACTAAAAAAAAAACTTGTAGAATCTCCAGTACTGTGCATTTACGATCCATTGAAAGAAACAGAACTGCATTGTGATGCTAGTTCAGTGGGATTTGGAGCTGTCTTGCTCCAGAAACAGAACGATAATAAGTTTCACCCAGTCTTTTATTTTTCAAAAAGTGCTACAGATGCAGAATCCAAGTACCATAGTTTTGAATTGGAAACTCTAGCTATAATATACGCTCTTCGTAGATTTCATGTATATTTGGAGGGTATACCCTTCAAAATTATAACTGACTGTAATTCATTGACGTTGACTCTTCAAAAAAAAACTCTTAACCCACGAATAGCTAGGTGGGCACTTGAATTAGAGAATTAGAATTATAAAATACAACATCGAGGGGGTACAAGCATGACACATGTAGATGCTTTAAGTAGGCAAATGACAGTAAACGCTATTGGGGAAAATGATGTAGAGTTTCAACTAATTGTTACACAAAATCGTGATGAAAATATTATTAAGATCAAAGAACAATTGAAAATTAGACCTTCTAAATTGTATATAATTGAAAATGGTGTTTTGTATCGAAAAGATATGAAAGGTGACCGGTATTTTTATGTCCCTGAAGAAATGGAAACTAATATAATTCGATTAATTCATGAAAAACTAGGCCATATGGCAGTCAATAAATGCTATGACCAAATTAAGTTAAATTATTGGTTTCCTGATATGAAATTAAAAATTGAAAAGTTTATACGAAACTGCCTCAAATGTATAATGTACTCCAGTCAAACCAATAAGAATGAGAGGAATTTACATAGCATCCCTAAGAAACCCATACCATATGATACATTGCATTTAGACCATTTAGGACCGTTGCCAGCCATCAAATCTAAACGTAAATACGTGTTAGCTATTATCGACTCTTTTACGAAATTTACTAAGTTTTATCCAGCCTCTTCAACTAGTGCTAGAGAAGTAATTTGCTCATTAAAAAATATTTTGAATATTACAGTAGGCCAGCTAGAATTATAACAGATCGAGGTACGTGCTTCACGTCAAATGAGTTTAATGAATTTCTTTCCGAAAATAATATAGTTCATGTTAGAAATGCCGTAGCATCTCCCCAGGCAAATGGCCAGGCAATGTTAGCCAAATTAAGTGAATCATTGCAACATTCTAATTGGAGTTGTAAACTTATTGACGCGGAATTTGCAATTAATAATTCTATTCATAGTACCACACATTATAGTCCATCGTCATTACTCTTTGGAGTGAATCAAAGAGGAACTGGTGTAGATTGGTTAACAGAATATCTGGATAACCGTAAGGAAATTCCTGAAAGGAATCTTGAATTGATTAGATCTATTGCTTTACGAAATATTGAGAAATCCCAATTATATAATGAAAACTATTTTGAAAAAACACACAAGCCCGCCAAAAGATTTGATTTAGGTGATTAGGTAGTTATAAAAAATGTAGATGTAACAATAGGTACTAACAAAAAGCTTATACCTAAATATAAAGAGCCGTATGTAATTTCGAAAATACTTCCAAATGATAGATACGTGATTAAAGGTATTGATAATTGTCAGATTACACAAATTCCATATAAGGGTATAGTGGAAGCTTATCACATTCGAAAATGGCTCGAACCTATGAAAAATAATTAGTTTGAACAGAATTTATTGACGTCCTTAGAGTGTAGTTGATCGGGTCGCTCAACTTGTCAGGTTAGCCGAACTGTTTACCTTTTTGCCCAAAAAATTCCCATTCACAGTTTATATAATATTTATGTACCTCTTTACTAAAACAAAATTCATTGTAAAATAAAATTTTATTTTAATAAATAATATTTACAATAATTTTTAAATATAAAAAATTCGTGTACGAATTTTTCTATGTGGGCATTTGTCTATGTGGGCTTTTTTCTATGTGGGCATTTTTCCTTGCGGGCATTTTTCCTTGTGGGCATTATTCTGTGTGGGCATTAATCATGTGTGCAATACTGTCTGTGGGGAATTTTCGTGTGGGCAATAATCACCGAATCGTTTGGCACATACCATCAATACAATATACTTTTTTTCCATTCCTAACTCTAATATTTTTGAAATAAATAATCATTTCATTAATGAATTGAAATATTTTATTATCTTTTTGAAGACCATTCTTGTACTGTTTTTTATTAAAACAACTTTTGCTATTTAGACAATCGAAAAGCTTATCAATTTTTAATATAAATTCAGAGGTAGATAAAGCAACATTTTTTCTTTCAATAAATTTATTCAAATTAACTAATGTTTTTATTGCCATTCCAACGGTCCGGCTAAAAATTTGTGTTGGCAAGCTTACTTTCATTTTTTAAAAATTGTTGGGAAATATGTGCTTGTAAGACAATTTTGAGCACAATCGAGTTATGTTTTTCGAATCGTGAATAAATAAAGATTTAATAATTTTAAATGATACAATTCCATCTGATGTTTCTAAGTCATTATTCAAAAGTACATTTCTAATAGACTTAGTTAAATGAACCGCATCGAAAATTGCATAAATTTTTTTGTTTTTTTCGGAGAATTTACCAACAAAATAAGGCAAATTTCTCGTAACTCCTAATAATTTAAAACACCTTCTGTTATTAGCGCCTTGGTCACAAATAACAGCTCTAACATTAAGACCAAAATTAAATGCAACATTAATATTTTCCTCCACAATTTTTTTTAAATCAATTCCATTAATACTTGTATCTGATGCAAAGTAGCTTAAAACATACTTCCAATTACTAATTAGTCTGCGAACCATAAACACACAAATTTCTTTAGCAATTTGTCCAGTTCTTTTGTACTCGTAGTCCAGAAATCCAGTTATTTCATCTTTGTAAGTGTCATATTTCAAATCTTGTCTAATTGTTATTTCATCAAATATTATTACGCACTCTTTAGATATTGTATCCATAAATTTCACTATGTTTCTGAATTGTTGTAAATAATTTTCATGATAACCAACGTGTAAATGTTTAATTGGAATCCATCTTATGAGGGATGCTTTTCCAGGTAGATGAAATTTTAAGCCATTTCTCAAGTAATTGTATGCTTTCGGAGATACAAAATGAATATTGAGTGCAATATTTTTATCATCCTCTGACCAACTATTTTTCTTTTTTAATAACATTTTTGAAAATGTTTTTGCTGGATTTGAAATATTAGCTTTTTTAATCATTTTAAGTATGGTTTTATTTTTAAGTTTCTTTTTTAAAATAGCATTTTTTCGCAAAATAGATTTAAATTTATTTTTATTTTTTACACATAATTTATCTCTTAGCATAAGTTTTTTTTATACATTAAAAGCTGTGCTTCCAAATTCAAAATTTTCTTTTTATAATATAATTCATTTTTTTTACTCTGTACACTAGATATATTTTCTTGTTCACTATTATTAATATTATTACCTGCATAAGGATCATATTCCTGAAATTCTTCTAAAGTCATATTAACATTTTTATTATATGTGTTGAAACTAGAATATGTTCTAATGGTTTCATATTGACCACTTATTTCATCGAAATCATAAATTATTGTTAATAATACCGCTATTTACTTTATTATCACAACTATCATTATCAGTGGTTTTGTTTTCTAAATTTAAAGTAGGAAACACATTTCTCGGCAAATATTTTGTTCTTAAAAATTTATTTTCGAAATGAATTTCACATATAAGTAGTATAGATATAGGCATTCTAGGCCAAAAAAAAAAAGCCTATAGGCATTCTAGGCCAACGACAAAATCATCCAAAATATTTTTTCTACATACAAAATTTATATGCATTAATTTTTTTGTTTGCCAATTATCTTATTCGCATTTTCAGGTGGTCGCGCATATTGTTTATTTTGTATTTTGAACTTGACATAATATAATTTTTTGGTAAGTAATAATATTATTGTCGCATTATCTTCTTCGCATTATGAATTACGTTTTTTATTAATTGCATTATACTTTATATGCAAATTACTTTGTTGATAATTTATTTCATAGGTCATGCATGATTTACAAATTATGTGATATTACTTTATGTTTTTTAAAAAATGATTTTTAAGTAGTAAATAATAAATTTAAACAGAAAATTAAATTAATGAAGCAGAAATTTAATAAATTTTTCTAGTATAAATATAGGGGTTCTAGATCAACTCTACTTTCAACTGATCTAGAATCCCTATGTATTTTCCCATACAAAAATGTCGATGTAAAAATTTATACTACATGAAATATATTTAATATATTTCATATTTTTTCATATATAAAATGATAATTGCAGCAACAACAAAATTTCGATTTTTTTTTGTTTTACAATTATCTTATTCGCATATATAATAATATTTTTGAACTTGACCTTTTTAACTTTTAAATTAAATGCATTTTAATTTCATGAATACAATTTGCATACAAAAAATTATACTTTTATTTATTCTGTAAAATTTATTGTGCATTGATCTTGAATTACAGCAACAACAAGAGTAAGTTTTTTATTCTTCTTGTTTGCTAGTTACATTATCCGGGGGCTGCACGCATGAAATATTTTTCAATATAAATTGAAAGTTTTATACATAATATGTATAATTTTCATTTCTGAAATTCGATTATGTCTTAGGATAAATTTATTATTAAATTTTAAAGATAAATTTTGATCATTTAAAAAAAAAATTAAATTTGATTGTAAAAAATATATACATATTTGTAATTTAAAAAAAGCAAAAACTGAAAAAAAAATCTGAAAAATACAGAAGAATGCACATGCAAATGATTATTATGTTATTTTTCGAGATCGCGCAAATTGTTTATTATTTATTTTAAAGCAATGAACTTTGCTTTGACATTTTTTCTTTACTAGATTATTACTTTATACTTTTATTTAATATTACAATACAAGAACGCCAATGTTTAAAATGATGTTTATTTTAATTAATTAATATTACAAGTAAATTTTTTTGAAATTAATTAAATTTAATTAGTTGCGGAAAGACTTAATTGCATTATACTTTGTATGCAGCATTTAAAAATATATATCAATTTATTTCATTTATTTATTACATCAATTTATGCGACGTAATTTACAATATATCAATTAGGATTAAGTAAAATTCATGTTTTGTTATAGGTTATGTTTATGTATAAAAATTTACATAAAGTAATCTATTTTATAGTTTAAATTTAAATTACTTTATAGTTTTTTTAAAATATAACTACTAAATAATAAATTTAATCTGAAAATTAATTATATGAATCAGAAATTTAACAAATATTCCAAGTCAATTAAAATTTTTCAAAATAAATATTCTCACAGTTATTAATATTTTTATCACAAAGAACTATAATCTAGATATTTTTTTTTTTTGCATTGGCGTCTTGAATTACTTAAAAAATAATTTATAGTTTATTGTTTATATATATATAAACAATTCCCCCCGTCGGATTCCACCTTGTCGCGGTGGTGGGGCTTAAGTAAGTCTGAGGAA
This sequence comes from Rhamphomyia laevipes, assembly GCA_963920725.1. Classification (NCBI taxonomy): domain Eukaryota; kingdom Metazoa; phylum Arthropoda; class Insecta; order Diptera; family Empididae; genus Rhamphomyia; species Rhamphomyia laevipes. Next base: position 30,196,791 of record OY987255.1, read on the forward strand.
CCCTGAGGCGATGCCAGTAGGTGCAACCATGCTGGAACGGCGAAGGGCGAAGACCGAAAACCAAGAGAATCCACCTTCATGATTTGAATGTCCGAATCTAGAAAAATTCGTGGTAGGATATTACCACAAGTGTCGGAAGAGGCTACGACTTCCGGCGAGGGCTTGGTTGCTACTAATGTAACAACTAAGTCGCCAGTAGCAAGAGTAGATAGGGCCGATACGATTAAAAACGCGACCCAAACCTCGACCCCCTCCCACACGACAGGAGGTGCGGTCCTGGTTAAAAAGAAAAAGAAAAATAAACTGTCGGGTGCGCAACAGCGCAAACGACAGCGGGCAAGGGCTGCGCTGGAAAGGCTCAACCTTGGAAGTCCGTCTGCGCGGAAGACCAGGTGATGGGAAACCACTGTCTGTCGGGCAGAAGCGGAAACAGAGAAGGGAGAAGTTGCGCGGCGCGGTACAGGGCGTGAAAGGTGGAGAACCGGGTGGTGCACGGGCGAATCCCAAAGGTGGTAACACCGCGGGAGCCGCTAGTGCATTGCCAGGTTCCACATCGGTCCACCCGGCCAAACCAGCAACTACTTGTATTGCTCCTGCTGCGGCAGGGGCCCGTGCAGTGTCAGGCGTTGCCATGTCAACCACATTAGGTTGGAAAATGGGGACAACTGATCCTGCACGGGCTCTTGTTGCAACAGAAGCAGCAAAAAAGAGAATCCGCTCGGATGATTCGGGAGAAGCAGGACCAACCAAAAAGAAGGTAGTCCCTGAACTATCAACTTATAGGGAAGGACCTGCTCCCAAATCAGGCTTAGATCGTAGATCTAAACCTGTCGCAAGACTGAAGGTCATTCCAACGGGTAAACGAACCCTGGGTTCCTATTCTCAGGTGGTCAGAGGAGTTGACAAAACATCTTTCGAGATGGCTGTCATCAACTCTGCAGCACCTGGGGGCAGGATCGCTCGGGACAGACAGTCTATTATCAGGGAGGCATTAGAATCAGCTATAGACGCTGCTTTTATGTCAACCAGTGATGTTCTGCCGGTTCGTATCCGTTGGAGTGGCTTTCGTGGCGATTTCTTCTGGGCAGTCTGTCTAGACAAGTTCTCGGTAGACTTCCTAGGGAAATTAATTAGCGAAATAAAGTTGCCTTGGGATGACATCCGCTTACAGATGGTAAGCAAAGATGACATTCCAAAGCTAAGGAGGGTAACGGTTGAAGTGATAGGTCCGCCTAAACCTGTACCAGCCATCCTTAGCCAGATTAAGCAACAGAACAACCTGCCGACTGAGCTCTGGACGGTATACTTTGCTAAGGAGAATCCGCAAGGAATCTACTTGGTGTTGGGTATCGACCAGACCTCATTCGATAGGATTAACGAAACCAGGGGGGAGGTGTGGTACAGGATGGCAAGCATCTTTTTCAAATTGGAAAATGTGTCGCCAACCTGCCCCACACAACCACCGGTTTCCAGTTCTGCTGCTGAAGCCAAACCAGCACCCTCTAAAGAAGAGAACGCGAATGCTGCTCCAACGTTAGAAAAATCATCTGGCTTACTGATCACCGAATTGGTGATTGGCGAAACAGATGAACGGGCTGGACATGATCTGATGACAGGATCGGTTAAAGGTACGTCTTGCGACGAAGACGAGGATTTACTCCTACTAGGACCACTCCTGACATCAGATGATGACCAAACGAAGCTAGCGCAGAGCAACCACAAACAACTGATTATAGGCTGTGATGCAAACTCTCATCATACAGTATGGGGCAGCTTAAACTGTAATGAAAGGGGTAAGTCACTGCTTGATTATATTTATACAACTAACCTATTATTAATGAACCTTGGGGTAGAACCTACCTTTATCACGCGTTCTCGTAGGGAAGTAATAGATATAACACTAACTACAATTGATATATCTGCATACATTCATAATTGGAGAGTTTCGAACGAAGCATCCTTATCGGATCACAGATATATACGTTTTGAAATTGATGCCACGGTCCCACCAGCCATTCCTTATAGAAACCCGGCAAAAACTGACTGGGCTTCTTTCAGGAGCAAGGTGGAATCAAAATTAAATCTCTCAGTTAACTTCCCCCTTACATTGTACTCGTGTGAAGATATTGACAGAGAAGTAAATGTGATCACGAATCTGCTTATGGTTTCTTATGAAGAGTCTTGTCCCTTGAAACGGGCCAGATCCGACTCTGACCCTCCTTGGTTGACACAGGACCTCAAAGGAAAACGTAAACGGGTACGCAGGCTTTGCAACAAAGCGAAGAACTGTAATCGTGATGAAGATTGGAACGCATATCAAAATGCGCTCAAAGATTATAAGTACGCCATCCGCTCAGCCAAGAGACAATCTTGGAGATCGTTCTGTGATGGTGTGGATAGCGTAAACGAGGCGTCACGAATTAAGAAATTTCTAGCGAAAACCCACATTCAACCTGAACTCCTAATCAATAGTGAAGGTATCAGGGCTGAATCAGCAGGGGAGTCACTAGAATTACTAATGGAAGAGCATTTCCCGAAATGCTTTGACACCTCTGTTGTAATAGATTCATACCGGCCTAGCAATAGGTTGGAGAATACGGAATTAGAGTTTATTAACCTTAATGCAGCTAAATGGGCTGTTTTTTCTTTCAAACCATTTAAATCCCCAGGTAAAGATGGGATATTCCCTGCTTTACTCCAAAACTCATGGGATTTCATAGCTGATAGATTAATAAACCTTTTCAGGGCGTGTATCCTCTTTGGATACACCCCGGCTAAATGGCAGGAGGTTAGAGTGGTCTTTATACCAAAACCGGGTCGAGATGACTATTCATCCACCAAGGCATTCAGACCAATCAGCCTTACTTCCTTTCTTTTAAAGACTCTGGAAAGAATCTGCGAAAGAGAAATTCGAGATAAGCTCCCATCGGCAGCCTTATCTGGCAAACAGCACGCCTATTTAAAGGGTAAATCGGTGGAAACTGCTCTTCATGAAGTGGTTCACACCATTGAAAAAGCCTTTCTTTTCAAAGAATCTGTGCTTGGAACCTTTATAGACGTGGAAGGAGCTTTCAACAATGTACTCCTGCAAAAAATTAATGAAGTGCTACATAAACAAAACATCAACCCACAAATCTCCAAGTGGATTGAACACATGTTAGCACATAGGAGAATTTATGCGAACCTTGGGGACCAAGAACGGGCAGGGAAAGTTCACAAAGGTACACCACAGGGCGGCATTCTGTCACCCTTGCTTTGGATACTAGTCGTGAATGACCTCCTATTCGAACTCACAAGGCAGGGATACCTCGTCGTATGCTACGCAGACGACCTGGTTATTCTCGTCACAAGCAAATTTGAATCGGAACTCTCTGGGTTAATGCAACCTGCACTGAATATTGTTAGTCAATGGGCAGACAACTGTGGGCTGAACATCAACCCGCTAAAAACCGATATCTGTTTATTCTCATTGAGAAGGAAAACTCAACTATTGAGTCTTCCCGTTATAAAAGGCACCCGGCTAACACTAAAAGCAAATGTTAAATATCTGGGCGTTATTTTAGACAAAAAATTGAACTGGAGATCGCACCTAGAAGAACGAGCTAAAAAAGCCTATAGGATTTTTGGCATGTGTCGGGGCGCGATGGGAAAGAAATGGGGACTACAACCGGATATGATTCGCTGGCTCTACACCAGTGTCGTCCGCCCTACTCTTTCCTATGGATCTCTCGTCTGGTGGAAGGCGATTGAGAAACTCTCCAATCTTAAGTTGTTGGAAAAAGTTCAACGTTCTTGTTGCCTCAGTATTACTGGCGCAATGAGAACAGCATCAACAGCAGCACTGGAAACCATTACGGCTATCCACCCAATTGGGATCCACATCAAAAAAGTTGCTGCGGGGGCTGCATTGAGACTTCACTTAAACCAGGCATGGACTCATGCAGGTTCTTCTGTACCTCATGAGTCTATCCTGGGATTTGTGAAATCCATCATACCCAATGTTGAGAAACCTAGCGATTCCCAGAAAGAAACCTTCCTGGAATCAAACGTAAAACTCAGTATCCCTTCTAGAGCTGATTGGAACACTGACATAGTGTCTCAAACAGCTGGCCTGTTAACAGCATATACCGACGGCTCCAAAATGGGAAACCTGACTGGCGCGGGTATGTACTGTGAGGAATTAAATCTAGAAAGGTCTATTCGCTTGGAAGACCACGCCACAGTCTTCCAAGCAGAGGTGGTGGCAATTAAAGAAATCTGTAACCACCTTCTATTAGAAGGAACCACAGATAGGGACCTGACAATCTTCTCAGATAGTCAGGCTGCGTTAAAAGCGGTGACATCCTATACAACCAAATCCAAGCTGGTCCAAGAATGTAAACACAGTCTTAACAACCTGGCGCGGTCGAATAGTCACACTGAAATGGGTTCCTGGACATAGCAATATACCGGGAAACGAAAAAGCAGACGAGCTAGCAAGAAAGGGATCGCAACTGGAGGTCATCACGACCACAGTTGGGGTAGCACTGCAGACTCTTAAAGCGAACCTAAAACGATGGGCCGACGAATCTCATCAACAAATCTGGCTAGCTAGTGATATCGGCCACACCACGCGGTGTCTCTGGGGCATCCCGAAGGAGAAAGTAACCAAGAAATACCTGCGGCTCAACAAGAGCTCGGTATACCTGGGCACTGCGATCTTAACAGGTCACTCTATGTTGCGGGATCATGCCTACAAAATCATGTGTAAATTTCATGTTGAAATAGCATGGAAGGTTGTTGATGTTTTCCATACATATTACATTCAATCGATAGGTACTTACCTGTAGTTTAAATCCCCAAACAAATGCAACCAATATCAGGTGGATATTGGTTACTAAATTCAATCTAATATTGATTCATGTGCCGGCATAACCTGAAAAATAAAGCAAAAGGTTTAGATGAATATCAGCTTTAATATAGCTGACATCCATGATGTTCTTATATTTTTAGAATTCTAATGAATTCTTAATTTCATATTTTAATAACTTACCAGAATTAATAGTGGAAAATAATCCGAATTTTACGAATTAAATTTAGATGAAATGCCGGCATTTCATCTGTCAAACCGAAACTTGCGGAGTAGATTGCGAGTAAAATAATCCGCGTAGACTTATGAAAATTTTCTACCCGGTAGAAAAGTGAATCGCGAATCTAATTATGTTAGGAAAAATCGCGGAAAATAAACATAAAAATAGAATTTATGTTTTTTAAATTAAATGAAAAACCCAATTAGTATGAGCGAGATGCAATTTGTGCGAGCGGGATAAAATAAACTGCACGAAAGTACTCTCTCGTAATAAAAATCAGTAGGGACAACTTAATAATAATTAAATTGTTCAGGGCTGAACGTTTTTATAGCATTTTATAGCAAAAGTTACTAATAGAATTTTCCAGGAAAATTAGCTAGAATTAGGAAAATTTAGTAGAGAAATTATAGGAAATAATATTCTAAAGGAAAAAAGGTTAGTAAAGGTTTTCAAGAAAACCTTAGGATAAAATGTTATGGCCATTATGGTCAAATGATTTAAAATTTAATATGGTAACACCATATAGAAAATGTAAATTTTAAAATAGATTAGGCTATATAAACGATAGGCAAATTGAGAATTTTATCAGTCTCATCGATCGATTCTCAAAGGCAGCAGCAGCAAGTAATTTCAAGAAAATAATTTAAAATTATTTTATATCTACACATATACATAAAGGTAAGAAAAATTATTGTATACGGATAAAATTACAAGTGGCACAAGTAATTGTGGAAAATTTGTGATTGTTCCTATGCAATATATTTTCTTTGGTTTACTTAACTCATTATTTTTCAAAGGGGTAAAGTAAATTTAATTTAATTTATTCTAAATAATTAACAAAGTGGTAGATTATAGAAATAAATAAATAAAGTGAAATTAATTTAAAATTGCCAATTAGCGAATTATTAGAATTCGATTTTAAAGTATTTAAATTCAATTAGTGAATTGTTAGAATTTAATATAGAATTATTTTTAAATTTAATTATTGAAGTATAGAATTGAATTTATTAAAAAAAAAATAATATCAATTAAAGTTAGGTTAAATCGGAAAACCGCATGAAGTTATAAAAAATCAAAACGTTTAATAATTATACAAAATTAAAATCACGCGTTGCAAAATTTAAATAAAAAGTGAGGTTAAATTCGGTTAAATTAATTTAATAAAATTAAGGTTAGATTGCGCCCACATTACGATCACGTGTCGAATTAAGATTACGGTTATCGAATTATAGATCGAATGTTAATTTAGTAGTCATTTTAGTAGATAATTGTTCTTACAAAACAATTTATTATTATTAATTGATTTAAATTAGTTTATTAGATAATTGTTTTTACAAAACAATTTTTTTATTATTATCGTTGATTATGGTTTACCAGGTATATTGTATTTGATATTAATCTGGTAAATGTAATTTAATCAACATAGTTTCAAACGTATAAATTAATACAGGCAACCTAACCTCAACATAAATTAATTAGGGAAATATCATAAATAAATTAGATTATTTAACCTCAGAGAATTAGTCATATCAACCAATTTCTAGGTTTTGTGGAACAAAATTCAATATTGAACAAAACCAATATTAAACGATCCACCAGGTTGCGCTACATTATAAAATTGTTGAAATCTACTCTAATTGTCGCCCAACGGCAATTGTAGTAGATAGACAATTAGCTGATCGAACTTCAGATAACAGTCAGGCTAATGGTATGAACACAATTGCTGAGACGATAGAAGCGACATCAACGTTAACAATTAGCAACATAATTGAGATTAATTAATTAAAGAGTAAAGTAATAATACAAATTGTTTGTTTGTTTTTTTTATTAATAATTATTATTGTAACATTTGAAATTCATCATTTTTAATAAATATTTAAATAAAATAAAATTCAAAAAGAGAATTCAAAAATCGATTCAAAAATCGATTATCAACGGCAAGAAAACAAAACTGGAAAAACGAACCGTTGGATTTTATGAAACTAAAATCAGCGATTTGAGTAACAGTTGGTATGAATTTGGATTAAATGATCTGGCCATTCGAGAATTAATAGAAAATTCTGCTGAAGAGTGTGTAGACGATTATATCACAGAAGATGTTTATTCTGATATAGAAGTTGCGTATACAGAGTATATTGGCGACTTAAAGGATAACTTAAAACTTAAACAAAATGTAGATACAAACAAAGTCGGCGTACCACCACTACAACAACAAAATGTTAACACAACGTCGAATGTACATAATCAAGTACAATTACCACGTATAACGCTTCCAAAATTCAATGGGGATTATAATGAATGGAGATCGTTTCACGCCTTGTTTGTTTCAATCATACACAACAACACACAACTTCAAGCAGTCCAGAAGCTGCAGTATTTAAAGGGCTGTTTAACTGGTGAAGCAGAAAGGCTGCTGAAACATGTACCAGTAACAGGCAATGATTATGAGCCAGCATGGGAGAAACTCAAGCTGCGGTACGAGAACAAACGACTGCTGGTTAATACACAGATAAAAATTTTGGTGAATCAACCAAAAATACTAAACGAATCTGGTAAATCGCTACGACAACTAATCGAGACGACTGAGGAATGTGAACAGCAATTAAATTCACTTGGTGTAATGGTATCCAAATGGGATTCATTAATTATTTATTTGCTGGTGCTAAAGTTACCATTTACAACGGTGAAACTTTGGGAGGAGGAATTAGGTGATTCTCAAGACCTACCCTCTTTAGAACAATTCAAGAAATTTCTGAACACAAGGTTCAGAGTTCTAGAAGCGGTGTCACAGTCAACTACAATGACGAAGCCGACACCAATTAGTACAAGAACGTACCACATCGCTACTACTTCAAAATGCCCAGCTTGTAATGGACAGCATTTTGTTGGAAAGTGTTTTAATTTTCAGAAAATGAACGTTGATGAACGGAGAAACTGTATAAAACAAAGTAGACGATGCTTTAATTGTTTTTCGAGCAATCATGGTGCTAATAATTGCCCGAGTCAACAACGATGTAAAAAATGTAACCAAAAACATAGTGGTTGGTTACATAGTACTTTGAACAATGTTCCTGGAACAAAAGGTGGCCCACAGGGGGTCAAAAATCAACATAAGGTTGAAAGTTCACCAGCGGTGGACAAGGCTGATAGTTTGGAGATATTAAAATCGTCAAATTTTTTTTGTGCTGAACAACAAGATGTGTTGTTAGCCACAGCATTAGTATCTGTTTATGATCGCAATGGGCGATGCATAACGCTACGCTGTTTAGTTGATCCTGGATCTCAATCATCGTTTATTACAGAGAATGTTTGTAAGAAATTAGGGGTGCCAGGTGAATCAGCCAAGGTGGAAATTACTGGTTTGAGTACAGGTCAAACAGCAATTTCCAATAAAAAGGTTCAAGTACAGATTTATAATAATAAGACAAAGACGTCTAGCGTGAAAGTATCTATGCTAGTTATTAAGAAAATAACAGATATGTTACCTTCATGTAAAATTATTAGAAGACAGTGGGACCATCTGAAGAATCTGGAGCTAGCAGATCCCACTTATTATATTCCAGGAAATATTGATATACTTCTTGGAGCAACAACGTATGCAAATATTATACAAAATGGATTGGTCAAGGGACCAAAGGATGCACCAGTAGCAATACAGACTACATTAGGATGGATACTTCTAGGGAATAGTCCACGAATATCCAGTCAAGAAACAAAAACATTTACAGTTATCCAACGGCAGACTGATGAGATATGTCATCAATTAAAAAAGTTTTGGGAATTAGAAGAAATTCCCACTCACAAAACTTTGAAACCAGAGGATGAAGAATGTGAAAATATGTTCAAGTTAACGCATACAAGACTTGAAAATGGACAGTATGAAGTGAAACTGCCATTTATAAATGGACGATGTCCAGATCTAGGGTCATCTCGAGAGATAGCCAGAAAACGTTATGAAGTACTAAAGAATAAATTTAAAGGGAATACAACACTAGATGAAGAATATTCAAAGTGCCTCGATGAATATATAGATTTAAACCAGATGGAAAAGGTATCAAATGAGCAGTCTACAAATCCTTATTATATACCACATCATGCAGTGTTTAAAGAAAGTACTACGACGAAACTTAGAGTTGTATTTGATGCTTCAGCAAAAACAACAAATGGAAAATCATTGAATGAACAAATGTTGATAGGACCAACATTACAACCAACATTGTTTTCCACTTTAATGAAATGGCGAAAATATAAAGTAGCCATAACAGCGGACATCGAGAAGATGTATCGTATGATTTTAATTCATCCAGAACATCGAAAGTACCAACGAATAATTTGGAGAGACCCGATTACAAAGGTGGACACTGATTATGAGTTAAAAACGGTGACTTTCGGCACATCAGCTGCTCCATATTTAGCAATTAAGACATTGCAACAATTATCGGCGGATGAAGAACAAAATTATCCATTAGCTGCAAAGGCAGCGTTACTTGATTTTTATGTGGATGATTTATTAAGTGGGGCAGATAGTATTGAAGAAGCAAAGGAACTGCAACAGCAATGCATACAGATGCTAAAAAAAGGACATTTTAATCTTCGAAAATGGGCCAGTAATTATCCAGAGATAGTAGAGCAGTTACCATTAGCACACAGGGAATTGAAAGAGACATTTCAATTTGACGAATCTAATACAATTAAAACACTCGGAATAAGATGGTATCCTGGTACGGATTATTTTACATTTGCAGTATTAGATAAAACTCAGCAAGCGATTACTAAAAGGTCTATTTTATCACAAGTTGCTTCATTATATGATCCTTTAGGATGGATCACACCTGTAATTGTAGTAGCAAAATTACTAATTCAAGAGTTATGGATATCAGGGAACTCTTGGGACGCAGAAGTAGATAAATCAATTGCGGAACGATGGCAATTTTTTAAAGAAAGCCTACAACAACTAAATAAAATTAGAATACCTAGATGGCTAGGTATTACGTTACAATCAAACAATGTTCAAATACATGGATTCAGCGACGCTTCAATTAAAGCTTACGCAGCAGTAATATATTTACGAATACAAAATTCAGATGGAGTTGTCACTTCAAAATTGATTGCATCAAAAACCAAGGTAGCACCAATAAAACCGGTGACATTGCCACGTTTAGAATTATGTGGTGCACTAATTTTGGCCCGACTAATTGAAACAACGATACGCTCAATGGGGTTAAGTAATTATTCGATTACTGCATGGACAGATTCAACAATTACATTACAATGGATTCATAATCATCCATCGAAATGGAAAACATTTGTTGCTAATAGAGTTAGTGAAATACAGGATAAAGTAGATCCAAGCTGTTGGAGACACGTACCAACAGAATTTAATCCTGCAGATTTAGCCTCTAGAGGAATACCAGCTGAAAAAATTATAACGAATGAGTTATGGTGGAATGGACCAACGTGGTTGGTGAAAGCTGAGAAAGAATGGCCAGAAAATAAAATTTCATTGACAGTACCTGCAATAGAAGTGAAGAAAGCAACTGTTGTATCACTATTAACCACTACTGATGATATGTTTTCGCGTTTTTCATCATTCATGTTATTAAAGAGAACAACTGCATGGATACTACGATTTTATAACAACGCAACAAAGGGAAACGCTAAAAGAGTAGGAATATTAAATAAACAAGAAATGGATGCTGCAGAAAATTTAATATTAAAACTAATTCAGCAAAGATCATTTTCCGAAGAATATAATCGTTTGATTGGAAATAAAACAATTGATAAAAAAAGCCAGTTGTTGACATTAATGCCATTTTTGGATCAACATAAAATTATACGTGTAGGTGGACGATTAACCAACGCAAATGTAGCATACAAAAACAAGCACCCAGTTATACTGCCATCAAATCATTATGTTACAACATTAATCATTAATGAAATACATAAAGACACTCTACATGGTGGAGTCAATTTGGTTTTAAATACGAGCAGGAATTTATACTGGATAATGAATGGAAAACGAATAATATCAAGACAGATAGCTAAATGCACAACTTGTATTCGTCACAAAAAGGAACCGTATACACAATTAATGGGAAATTTACCAAGTTGTAGGGTAAATATATCTAAACCGTTCAGTCATGTCGGAATGGATTTTGCAGGTCCAATTATTTTAAAAATGTCATCGCATAGAACGTCAAGAACGTATAAGGGTTATTTTTGTATATTTGTTTGTATGGCTACGAAAGCTATACACTTGGAATTAGTATCAGATTTATCAGCGTCAGCCTTTTTAGCATCATTTAGGAGATTTGTTGCACGAAGGGGTCTATGTACTGATGTTTACTCCGACTGCGGTACAAATTTTAAAGGAGCACAGATTACACTCAATAAGGAGTTAACAAAGGCATTGCAGGAAGCAAGTCCGAATGTGAGTCAACATTTCAGCGAAAAGGGAATTAGTTGGCATTTTAATCCTCCAGGAGCACCTCATTTTGGAGGTTTATGGGAGGCTGGAGTTAAAGCGGTGAAGTATCATCTCCGTAGAGTGATAGGTAAAAATGTCTACACGTATGAAGAATACGTAACATTGCTATGTCAAATCGAAGCATGCTTAAACTCTCGACCGTTAACAGTCATGGAAAATAGAAGCGAGGACTTGGAAGTATTAACACCAGGTCATTTCCTGATTGGACGGCCACTTAACGCTGTGCCTGAACCTGAAATATTAGACAAGGTTGCACCAGGTCAAAGATGGCGACATATGCAATATATGGCACAGCAATTTTGGGACAAATGGTCCAAGGGATATTTAAATACATTACAACAAAGAACAAAATGGCAAACAACACAACCAAATATTAAGGAAGGCGATGTAGTTTTATTAAAGGATGAGAATACATCACCAACATTTTGGCCACTGGGACGAGTTGAAGAAGTACATCCAGGTGAAGATGGAGTTGTTCGAGTGGTAAAAATAAAGACAGAACATAGTTCGTTTACGAGGCCCGTAACGAAAATCTGTCCATTGGTACAAGCAAATGATGATACTATATTATGATAGTATCTGTAAAAAAAAAAAAAAATTTTTTTTTTGTATGTTGTCATATTTGTTTGTCCGTCTTGTTGTTTTATGTGGTAAAATGTTTTAAAAATAAATAATAATAATATTTCTTTTGGGTTTATGATTAGGTAATAATGAATCCAACGAATACTCAATACCGATATTCAGAGCGGTACACCATTAAAAGTGGAATGACATTTGAAACGATATGTAATATGATCACGGATAGTTTGGAGGAATACTTTATACATTCCGAACTGGAAGAATTGGGTCCGAGTTTGCGGTATGATTCAGTGCAATGGCGCTTAGCAAGGGCAAATATTGGGCGGCCACCAGGAATGCCACCAATGATTCCATCGACGGCTAAAGCATTACCATAATGTATTAAAATTAATGTTATAAAATTAAATTTTTAGAGTACATAATAAATGTATGCAACTAAAAATTCATGAGTTCTTCATTTGTTAAATTTTTTAATAGAATTGCAGATTATGATGAGTTTACGATGATGGAAAGGTGATACACCCTACAACGTAAACAACAAGCATAATATATTTAATAAAAAAAAAAATAATAATTTACTAAGACAGGTAGTGCCGTCATGTTGGTGATAGTATAATGTTCATGTTGTCCAATTTAGTAAAACAATATATATATTACTAATTTATTTTTGTTCTCGTTAGATTAAAATGAATTCATTCGAAGTAAATGATTTTTTGACGATTTGGGAGGAGGTTCCGTTGTCACCAACAAGACAAGGTCAACAATCAAATAACAATAAAAGACAACGTGTTGGTGATTCCACCAACGCGAAATTTACGGCACCAACACACAAAAGAGCGGTGGAAACAAATTGGTTTTTTGAACCAGAGAATCCAGCCAGTGCCGCTAGACGCAAGTCACAATTGACTCACGTAATACCTGAGTCTACAAAAGATTTGATTGATGAACCAAAGGTCACTACTGAATGTAATTCACTGGTGCAAACCAGTGAAAGTTCGGTAGTGAGCTGTACAACCAGCCAACCAGAAGATCAGGTGCCAGTTGGTGAAAAACTAATAGGACCACCAGTATTGGTTAACGGGTGTTATACAACGGAGTGGAGCTCGTTAAGGTTGTCCACTACAGTTGCAGAATTTAAAATGCGAATTAATAATGACGTACAACGCGTTATGACAAAGGAAGGAGAACAGGTGTTCTTGCCGAAAAAGGTGGTGGAAAGAATTGATTTCGACAAGATTAGATCATCTAAACAAAAAGATTTTTTGGTTAATCTGCCAGGTGGATGGTGCATACGGGCGCAAGTGTATGCAGATGGGATGGTGAAATTTCACCATCATCAACTTAGGAAAAAGTCTAAATTAAATAAAGAAAAACTGGTGTTGAACAATATTGTTCAACGGGCGGGAGAATGTTCATCCAACAATGTTCATCCTAAAAAGAGAAAATTGAATTAATAAAATAAATTTATTAAAGTCATACAATATTTGTTTATATTTAATATGAAAAACAACAACAACTACATGTGTAAATTTCATGTTGAAATAGCATGGAAGGTTGTTGATGTTTTCCATACATATTACATTCAATCGATAGGTACTTACCTGTAGTTTAAATCCCCAAACAAATGCAACCAATATCAGGTGGATATTGGTTACTAAATTCAATCTAATATTGATTCATGTGCCGGCATAACCTGAAAAATAAAGCAAAAGGTTTAGATGAATATCAGCTTTAATATAGCTGACATCCATGATGTTCTTATATTTTTAGAATTCTAATGAATTCTTAATTTCATATTTTAATAACTTACCAGAATTAATAGTGGAAAATAATCCGAATTTTACGAATTAAATTTAGATGAAATGCCGGCATTTCATCTGTCAAACCGAAACTTGCGGAGTATATTGCGAGTAAAATAATCCGCGTAGACTTATGAAAATTTTCTACCCGGTAGAAAAGTGAATCGCGAATCTAATTATGTTAGGAAAAATCGCGGAAAATAAACATAAAAATAGAATTTATGTTTTTTAAATTAAATGAAAAACCCAATTAGTATGAGCGAGATGCAATTTGTGCGAGCGGGATAAAATAAACTGCACGAAAGTACTCTCTCGTAATAAAAATCAGTAGGGACAACTTAATAATAATTAAATTGTTCAGGGCTGAACGTTTTTATAGCATTTTATAGCAAAAGTTATTAATAGAATTTTCCAGGAAAATTAGCTAGAATTAGGAAAATTTAGTAGAGAAATTATAGGAAATAATATTCTAAAGGAAAAAAGGTTAGTAAAGGTTTTCAGGAAAACCTTAGGATAAAATGTTATGGCCATTATGGTCAAATGATTTAAAATTTAATATGGTAACACCATATAGAAAATGTAAATTTTAAAATAGATTAGGCTATATAAACGATAGGCAAATTGAGAATTTTATCAGTCTCATCGATCGATTCTCAAAGGCAGCAGCAGCAAGTAATTTCAAGAAAATAATTTAAAATTATTTTATATCTACACATATACATAAAGGTAAGAAAAATTATTGTATACGGATAAAATTACAAGTGGCACAAGTAATTGTGGAAAATTTGTGATTGTTCCTATGTAATATATTTTCTTTGGTTTACTTAACTCATTATTTTTAAAAGGGGTAAAGTAAATTTAATTTAATTTATTCTAAATAATTAACAAAGTGGTAGATTATAGAAATAAATAAATAAAGTGAAATTAATTTAAAATTGCCAATTAGCGAATTATTAGAATTCGATTTTAAAGTATTTAAATTCAATTAGTGAATTGTTAGAATTTAATATAGAATTATTTTTAAATTTAATTATTGAAGTATAGAATTGAATTTATTAAAAAAAAATAATATCAATTAAAGTTAGGTTAAATCGGAAAACCGCATGAAGTTATAAAAAATCAAAACGTTTAATAATTATACAAAATTAAAATCACGCGTTGCAAAATTTAAATAAAAAGTGAGGTTAAATTCGGTTAAATTAATTTAATAAAATTAAGGTTAGATTGCGCCCACATTACGATCACGTGTCGAATTAAGATTACGGTTATCGAATTATAGATCGAATGTTAATTTAGTAGTCATTTTAGTAGATAATTGTTCTTATACAAAACAATTTATTATTATTAATTGATTTAAATTAGTTTATTAGATAATTGTTTTTACAAAACAATTTATTTATTTTTTATTATTATCGTTGATTATGGTTTACCAGGTATATTGTATTTGATATTAATCTGGTAAATGTAATTTAATCAACATAGTTTCAAACGTATAAATTAATACAGGCAACCTAACCTCAACATAAATTAATTAGGGAAATATCATAAATAAATTAGATTATTTAACCTCAGAGAATTAGTCATATCAACCAATTTCTAGGTTTTGTGGAACAAAATTCAATATTGAACAAAACCAATATTAAACGATCCACCAGGTTGCGCTACATTATAAAATTGTTGAAATCTACTCTAATTGTCGCCCAACGGCAATTGTAGTAGATAGACAATTAGCTGATCGAACTTCAGATAACAGTCAGGCTAATGGTATGAACACAATTGCTGAGACGATAGAAGCGACATCAACGTTAACAATTAGCAACATAATTGAGATTAATTAATTAAAGAGTAAAGTAATAATACAAATTGTTTGTTTTTTTTTTTTATTAATAATTATTATTGTAACATTTGAAATTCATCATTTTTAATAAATATTTAAATAAAATAAAATTGATCGTAAACCAAGCAGATTTCTTTTTATTTAGTTCAAGGAGAAGTTAAACTTTTTATTTCAGAAACTTTAGCAGGCTCACCGAACACTTACAAAATTGAAAATTTATCAGTAAAAAACGTACAATTTAAAAATGTGTTGAATAAAAGTGTTCTGGCAGAATTAGAAGGAGGATTAAAATATTGGTTACCTACAAAATTTAATCCTATAATTGAAGAAATAAAAAATAAAGATAGTCAAATTACAAATATTTATATGAAATATTTAGGTCGTGATCAATTTAACTCTCCTTTGTTCAATTTTTCTTTGTGCGAATGAAAATTCATAATGTGGGTTGCTTATGCGGCACAAAATTGGGTGCGGGCCGTAGATTTAAAAACTTGCATTGATCGGTTAGAAGAAGAATTTGAATGTTACAAATTTGAACTTGAATTAAATTTGAATAAAGTGTATTGCGAATTAGAAATAGAAAGGTTAAATAATCGTATAAATGATTATCAGAGCGGTCTTAATTTAATTAATCAATATAAAAATAAAGAACTAAACATTAAAGATTTTTTTAAATTAATGGTTCGCATAAAGTTTATAAGCGGGTTTTTAGAAAATTTCAAACAGTTTGTGCCAAAAGAAATATATGATAAATATATTAATATTGACAATAATTAACAATGTTTTTATGTGAAAAATGTGGTCTTAAATTTAGTAAATCGAAAACATTTGAAAATCATATATATAAATGTGAAAAAAATGATAAAATTAAAATTATAAAAAAAGAAAAACTATTTTTGTGTGAGAAATGTGGTAAAAAATTTTTAACATTAAAAAATTTGAATAAGCACGCAATTGTTCATCATTTGGATAATGCAAATGTATCATCGATTCCTAGGGCCACAACATCTGCTCTAGGAACAACGTTTATCAAACCAAATCTGAAATTTTGCGAGGATTGTAAGCAAAATGTTGAAGAATCAAAATAGGTCATCACATTTGAAAACAAATTTGCATAAAAAAAATACTACGGTAATATTAAATGACGTTGTAAAATATATAAAATCTTGTTTCAAAAATAGAATTATTACATATTCTATAGAAAATGAACAAGAAGAAAATTTAGATATAAGTAACTTTTTTAAAATAAATAATAATAAGATTATAGAATTATTAAAAAATTGTTTAAATGAGCACAAAGCTTTTAAATATAATTTAGATTTATATTCAGAATATATAAAACCCCAAACTATAATAAAAGAAGAAGAGTTTAATTTGGATATAAAATCCTTTAATTCTCAAATGGTCTTAGTAGAAAATGAACAAAATATAATAGACTCATTAGATTCATTGTATAGTCTTATTGCATCTAAAACAGATGAATTTCAGGAAAAAGATTCTGGATGGTCATTAATACGAATTGATCACCTTGAAATTAATATTAATAAATATTGCCCAATTCGAGGTTCAACTTATATAAAGTTACCAAAAATAATCGAATTAAAAAAAGCATGCATAAATATTAAAAATAATGATATTTACTGTTTTAAATGGTGCATAATTGCTGCTTTACAATCGGAAACACAACATTCTTATAGAACAACTATATATAAAGTACCCAATATAGAAGCGTCTGAAATTAATTTTGAAAATATTATTCTTAAATTTTCAGGGTTAGAATTTCCGCTTAAACTTAAAGACATTGCAGAATTTGAAGTTTTAAATACTGAAATAAGTTGCAATGTTTATGGGTTTGAAATTATAAATCAACAATTGGAAATTGTTGGACCTTTCTACCATACCAAGAATAATAACAAAAAATATCATATTAATTTACTTTTATTACAAGAAAACGAAACTTATCACTATGTTTTAATAAAAAATTTATCTAGGCTTATGCGTTCGCAGATAACTAAATTTCATGGTGCAATACATATGTGTTCGAGTTGTTTACAACATTTTCATTCTGATGAAAAACTAAAACAACATGTTCCGTATTGTAATAAAATAGTTGTTAAAATGCCTGAAAATGAAGATAAATATTTAAAGTTCAAGAATATTAGCTTACAAGCAACTGTTCCATTTGTTATATATGGAGATTCAGAATCAATGTTGCAGTCTTATGGCACTTGTATTCCAAGTCCAAAACAATCATCGACTACTAATATTCAAAAACATATACCGGTTGCATTTGCCTATTATATAAGTTGTTCATTTGATACTAGTCTAAATAAATATTTTGTGTTTACTGGAGAAAATTGCGCTAAAGATTTTATTATATCTTTAGCAAACGAATGTAAAGAATTATATTTAAAATATTTTTTAAAACCTAAACCAATGAATACTTTAACAAATGATGAAAATATAAGACATTTTAGTATTCGCAATTGTCACATTTGTAAAAAACAATTAGACTTTATGGACAGAGTTCGAGATCACTGTCATTTTACCGGTAAATATCGTGGTCCGGCACATTCAATTTGTAACTTGAATTATAGAGATTGTAATTTTTTTCCAATTTTTTTTCATAATTTTTCAAAATATGATTGTCATCTTTTTTTTAAAGAACTAAATGAAATACCTGGACCAATTAATGTTATACCCATTAACAAAGAAATATATATATCTCTTAACAAACGAATTTATGTAGGTGAAGGGATATTTTTAAACATGAGATTTTTAGACTCTTATCGTTTTATGGCTACAAGTTTAGAAAAATTAGCTGAAAATTTAGATTCAGATAGTTTTATAAATACTAAAAAAAACTTTACAGACGATATTCAATTTGAGTTAGCAAAACGAAAAGGAATTTTTCCTTATAATTATTTGGACAGTTGGATAAAATTAAAAGAGACTTGTTTACCACCACAAAATATTTTTTTTAACAATTTAACAAATACCGCTTGTACAGACAGTGACTATGAGCATGCTTTATGCGTTTGGCAAACATTTAATTGTAGAAATTTAGAAGATTATTTAAATTTGTATTTGAAAATTGATGTTTTGATATTAGCAGACGTTTATGAAAATTTTAGAAAAACTTGTAAACAAATATACGATTTAGATAGCGCACAACTTTATACTACTCCTGGACTAGCTTGGCAGGCTATGCTAAAATTTACCAAAATTGAGTTAGAATTATTAACAGATTCAGATATGTATAATTTTATTACAAATGGTATTCGAGGAGGTATAAGTCAATGTTCTTTACGAAATACAGTTGCTAATAATAAATATATGGGAGATCAATATAAACCTGAAGAGCCAAGTACATTTTTAATGTATTATGACTGCAATAATTTGTATGCATATGCATTAAAAGAATGTTTACCTTACAGGGATTTTAAATGGATAGATAATCCTGACAGTATCAAAAGTACAATTGCAAACATTGAAGACGATGCTGAAATAGGGTATATTCTTGAGGTTGATTTGGATTATCCATTTCATTTACATGACAAACATAACGATTTACATTTTTGCGCTGAAAATAAATTAACCCCAAATTGTAAAAATAAAAAATTAATATTGGATTTACATGATAAGAAAAATTACATTATACATTATAGAAATTTAAAACAATGTTTAAAAAATGGTTTGCAATTAAAAAAAATTCATAGGGGTATACAATTTAAACAAAAAGCTTTTATGAGAAATTTCATTGATATGAATACAAAGTATCGTTCAGAGGCAAAAAATGAATTTGAAAAAATGTTTTTCAAAGACATAAATAATAGTCTTTTTGGTAAATCAATAGAGGATGTTTTTAAACGTAAAACTATAAAAATTGCAACTGAATGGGAAAGTAAGGGAAGACATTTAGGCGCAAGAGCTTTAATAGCAAAACCTAATTTTCATAGTTGTTCTCACTTTACAGAAAATTTAGCTGCTATTCAGCTAAATAAAGACATTTTATCATTAAACAAACCAGTTTACTTAGGCTTTACAGTTTTAGACGTATCCAAATTACTAATGTATGATTTTCATTACAGCTATACAAAGGTCAAATTTGGAACTAAAGTTGATATTAACTATATGGATACGGATAGTTTTGTTTACACTATTAAAACTGATGACTTTTATAATGACATTAAAGACGATTTACTCGATAAATTTGATACGTCAAATTATGAAAAGGACAATCTTTTTAATTTTCCGTTGGTGAATAAAAAAAAAGTCGGTTTCTTTAAAGACGAAAATGAAGGTAAAATTATGAGAGAATTTATTGGTTTACGTTCTAAAGTCTACATGATTGATGTAATTGATAAAAATCTGATAAAAAAAGCTAAAGGTATAACAAAAAGCGCTATAAACAGTATATCATTGAATAATTTTAAAAATTGTTTGCTATACAAAAAATTATATTATAGAAATATGAATGTTATAAGATCAAAATTGCACAACATTTATACACAAAAATTAAATAAATTAGTTTTAAGTTCTAATGATACTAAACGATACATTTTAGAAGATAATATTAATACTTTGGCTTGGGGTCATTATAAAATAGGTTTAACAGATATATTTAATTCTGATGAAGAATTTTAGTTTGTAAAAATAGTATATAAGTAAAAATTTTATTTTTATTTTAACATAATTTTTATAATTATAATAATAATGAATCAAAAAAAAATAGTCGTCAATGAAATACACAAAAATGTAAGAAGAAAATTTGTGCGTCGACGATACGTACAAAAAGGTATTAACGATGTTTGGCAAATTGATTTAGCTGATATGTCAGCAATAAAAAAATATAATAATAATTACAAATATATTCTCGTTGCAATTGATATTTTTTCAAAATTTTTATACGTAAAACCATTAAAAACAAAAACCGGTGTCGAAACTACTCAAGCGTTAGCTGATATATTTATTGAAAATAAAGCAACACCAAAAAATATTCATTCTGATATGGGAACTGAATTTTTTAATACACATTTCAAGCATCTGATGCAGAAACGCAACATCAATCATTATACAAGTTTTACTATAATAAAAGCTGGAATTGCTGAACGTGTAATAAGAACTTTGAAAAGCAAACTATATAAAATGTTTAGTTTAAATGGCAACTATAATTGGATTGATTTTTTGAACAAAATTGTTTTAGAGTACAACAATACATATCATCGTACTATAAAAATGAAACCTTCAAAAGTTGATAAAAAACATGAAAAACTGCTTCTAGAAACAGTTTATAATAGACCCAAAGTTTTTCGAAAAGGTAAATTTAAAGTGGGAGCATACGTCAGAATATCAAAATATAAAGGTAAATTTGACGAAGGTTATTTACCAAATTGGTCAACAGAAATTTTCAAGGTTGACAAAGTTCATTTAACTAACCCCGTAACATATACATTGGAGGACTATAAAAATCAAATCATCAAAGGAGGATTTTATGAATTTGAATTGCAAAAAGTTGGAAACAAAGACGTGTATTTAGTTGAAAAAATTATTCGAAAAAGAGGGAATATGGTTTATGTGAAATGGCTTGGTTTTGATGAGAGTCATAATTCCTGGATACAGAAGAGCGAGTTAATAAAATAAAGGTACTATTTTTATAAAATAAATACTTTTGTAATTCTAAAAATTAATTCAGTTATACTTGAAATTTAGAAATGGATTCAACAAGTATTCAAAGAGACAACCTATTTCTTGCTTACCATTACTTTCTCAACAATGAGCACCCTGCAAAGATTTCATCAGGCATTAACCCGTCTACATTTCAAACCAACATTGTTATAGACAAAGCTGGCAAATCACCGATGATCTTCACATACTGTTTATGGAATTGTTTCATCGAAAACATTGCTAATGCAGCGGAAATTGAAAATATGAATTTTATGTTAAGTAATAACGAATGGAAAAAATTGTATGAAATAAAAGATTTTATAACTTCATATTCTTATTCGCATTATATTTGCGAACCTTATATTAAAGATTATGTACACAAATATTTTCAAAAATGTAATCAATTAAATGTATGTAAATTAAACGCTAATGATTTTTTTTTGCCAAATTTTACGGCATTGTTTAACTTTTCAAAACTATTTGTAGAAATACCATTATTTTGTAACGATGTAAATTTATTAAATAAAGAAATATATGTATAAAGTAAAATTTTTTTTTTTTTTTTTTTTTTAAATTAATTTTTATATATATATATACTTTACGATAAAAGGTCAAGTAGCGATCAGTTATTAAACCAGTTATACTTTAGCTTCTTTAGTAGCGTCATCAGCAATTATGAATAATATTGCAATTGTAGATTTTCAATTTGTTGTCGGAAATTTTAGACAATATTTTGTAAAGGAAATGGTGATTTTGGAACAAGGATCATTGATTCCGAAGGTTTTTTTCTTTAAGCCTCCGTATCCAAGGGAAGATTTAGATTATGACTCCATAAAGCAGAATAACTATATTGTAGCAAATATTAATAATTTGGAATGGAATTCTGGAGAATTTGATTACAATTACATCGCTACTGCAATAAAAACTTTAGGATTGTACTCAAAAGTTTACGTTAAAGGTCTGCAAAAGAAAGATGTCATTCTAAAATATTTAGCAGTTTCATCATCAACAATAATTGTAAATTTGAGTTGCATTCCAAAGTTAGATGACTTGTACAATTATACTTCATCTTGCGAAATTCACACCAAGAATACTAACAATAAGAATATGAAATGTGCTGTAAAAAATTGTTTTAATATTTATATGTATCTTTTAAAAAATAATAAAATCGACTTTTAAAAAAATATATATACTTTATTGTTATTAATAAAAGAAAAATTTTACATTTTTTTTTTTATAGAAAAATATTCTTAAATAATCTTAAAATTAATTTATCATTGTTTTCAAAGTTTTTTGCACTAAACATATTTAAAAATTCCTGCATTGATACTCCTCTACTGCGAAAATAAACATAAACACAACAGTAATGCCCGCACACATCAGAATTGTCATTTTGTAAGCGCTTTTGGTTTCTTACAAAATACCTTTGTTCATTATTGTTAACGCGGCCCCCTAAGCCCCTTGTGCTGCCCCCAAATAATTTGCGGCTTGGAGAATTTTCATTGATTTTTTCAATTATGTTTGTTGTTATTGTCTGATTGCCATATGAATCGAAATATTCTACACAACCATATTTAGGAAAATATAATACGAACCAATGCAAACCCGGTTTAGTATCAGGATCAGAATTGACAATTATGAAAATAGGTTTTTTCACAAATCGCTTTGGTATACGATTGAAAGCATATACACCTTTAAAATAGTTTTTAGTGTATTTATTCTTCTGAAGAATTTCTGTAATCTGTTGCGTATTCATGTTGCTCTTAGATTCGAAATATCGTAAATTTTCGAATTGCATTTTACATATTGAGTTAAAAACTCTTTTTTGTCTTTTCCATTGTTCAATATAATATCGAATTTGTTTAATTTTTTGTTTAAACTTTCGGTGATATTGTCATTGTATAAATTGCCATTTGTAACATAATTTTGTGTTTCTGCTGGTGTTGCTGTTTTTGTAGTTGGATATAAATATTTATATTCGTAATGTACTGCGTTATTTGATTCTTCTATACCGGCAATGGTAACTTTACGTCCAAAGTGAATAAGCTTATCACGAACGAATGATACGTCCACCAAGGCATATGAGGGTGCTCTATATTAGGCATTATGTGTGTAGTATCTCGTACCGCATTCGCTTGCGTAATAAAACTTATTACTTTTTACAACGCTATTTATAAATTTGAGTAAACATTTCGATTTTTATCAATTTCTAATGACGTATCAAACTCTCCGTACACAATACATGTTATTGTTGATGATAATGCAGAACTTAATTTTGCTTCAATTCTCACCGTACCTTGATTTAACAGGCTTTGACATGTTTCATTGCCTGAACCATCAGCAGATAAATCAAAAGCTAATATTGTATAACCTTTGCCAAAAAGTTCTTTTGTTATTTGATGACCCTTATCAGAATGGTGAATACCAGTACCTCTAAACAATGTTAAATAAGCTCTAGTATTACAACAAAGTGATGAAAAATCTGTTTCAATTGGCGAGTTCGGTATTTGTACACCATTCACATACAGCTGAAATTGTGATAAATTATTGTGATCAAAAAGATAAGGATTTTTTGAACGTTTTCCATTAAAATTCTCATTGTTTGTCATACAAAATAATAATGTGTTTGGTAACTGCCCAATAAATACATTGTCTAGTGAAATGTTTGCAGTGTTTGCTGGTATTGTAAATGTCTTTAATTCGCCTCTTTTGTAGTGATATTTTGCATTGGTTTTTGAAAGAATAGTATTATGAGCCAACAAAATATTAGGGTTGACTGTTACATGTTTCATGTATAGTGAGGCTTCATGAATTTTTAAATAACTGTCTTCCGTATCAGAACAAAATAAATAAAAATCTGGTTTTTCTAATGTTAATGAAACTCTCACATCAACATTGTTTAAAAGTAGAGTAGGCGTGTTGAAAAAATCTACATGTAATTTTCCCATTAGCTCTACAATATTAGAATTATTGTACTTTTTTTGTCTTGCTTTGGAACCAATGTTATTGTAATCATGAACATTTGGTTTATCCATTTCCCACCCCCCTCCTTCCAAATGAGTGTTGCCAGCATCGTTTCCATAACTTAATAAAGAAACTAAATATGTTTTGTAATGGTAAAACGAATCGGATGATGTTACATTCTTGCCATTTAATGTAACATTTACTTGTTTAATCATTGAATGTAATAAATTATTTACCACACTTGGTTGTGGTATCAGTTTTTGATCAGCTCCTGTACCCGTTTTATCATTATTCCATTTTGAACCATCACTTTTTAATACTTGAACTTTAAATTTAATATAAGTTGAAGCCAAATCTCTGTATGTATCGCCATGACCGAGTGAGACAAATTCGATTGTAGAAGGTGATGCATCTAAAGAGGCTAACGGATTATAGACGACCTCCTCTGATCGTAAAATGCTTGTTTGTATAGGTGGTGTTGCAAAAAGATCAAGCTCGGATTTCATGCATTCTACAATAGTCATTTTTAATTAAAAATATCTAAAATACGTGATTTTTTAATTTTTACAACTCTTTGTATTCTACGCCTTTTACCAATTGAATGTAATTTTGGTTTTACTCGTCTTTTTATACTTTTACGTTTTTTTGTTAATTGTTTCAATTTTTTACTACGTTTTCTTTTTCTACCACTACCGTACATTGAATGCAATTGGTTTATTGCTGAAGTTCTTAAATTTTGTAAACCTGCCTTGGCTTGATCCTGAAATACTTCTTTTGGGTTTGCTCCCGATGCTATATCAGACAAAATATTGGAACCAGTTTTTAAAGCCTCGTCTTGTATTAAATTTAAACCTGTAACCAATGCAGGTTTTAGATAACGAAATAAACTTGCAAATAAATTTCCAAGACCGCGCCCTCGTTGTATTCTTGGATATGATTGTAATAGCGGCCCTATTTCATTTATATTACCACCGACTTGCGATTGGTAGTATTTAATGTATTCACTATGCATGTTTAGTTAAAACGACATTTTATTATGATATGTTTTTATTTATATAGCTTTTGAAAATTTTTTAAAATGTAATACAATTTTTGTTGGATTGTAATTTGACACAAAATTTATGTTTTTACCATACTGATCGGAAATATTAAAGGCAATAGTTTCAAAAATCTTTTTTTCTACTGGTACGTATTGTACATTTTTAAATTCCATATTCTTTTGCTTTCTACAGTTATCAATATTTATTGCGCGCAAAGCACGTATTTTATTATTCCAAAAAATTTCTGGTTGAATTATGTCAGTATACACCATTACCATTCCACTTTTTTCATCATTATATGTTTCAACTGCGCGATTGTATAATTGTACTATTGTTTTTCTGTAGTTAATAATATTCTGCTTTTGTTGGAAGAGTTCTTTTATTAAAGTAGGTATAGTATATTCAGTATTTTGTTTTAAAAAGAAACTCTCTTGGTCAAAAGATCTTGATATTCGTATTAATTTTAGTTGGTTTGCTGCTGTAACAGGTTTGTAATCAACCTTATAAGCTGCGTCATCTGATAGAGTGACTAACAATTCATTATAAAATTCTTTTAAAACTTCAGCCCTGGTAAACCCTTGAGATGGTGTTATATTGTTAATAAGTGTAGGTAATAAATTTATTTTCCAATCATCAAATCTAAATTGAGATTTTTCTTCTGGGTAAAATGTATAACCCATGCGTTTTATTACTTTTATCTTATTTGTGCCAGAGCCTACCCAAACTTCATTTTGTCCCAATGAGATAACAGCAGCTGTTTTTTTATCATAAATATCAGTTTGTAGGTAGTCATTAGTATAAATTTCTGAAAGGCCTACTTTCCAATCACCATTAGTTAAATCCAAATGTGTCGGTATTCTATTTTCAAAAGTTGACAGAGTATTATCGGGGAAAAAATTCATAGAATCATTACTAAATAACGTAATGTAGAAATCATCTCTAGAATTCATTCTTATGGTTGTATCTTATCTAAATGAAGTCCAGTGGGGCGGTGTAGAATGTGTCTTATATTGTTTTGGTGGAGAGTTACTTAATGGTGTCGACTGTTTTCGCTTATTTGAATTTCTCTCATCAGGATATCTTGATAGAATGCTAGGTCTTATAAATGAACCTGTTGTATGTACACGCTGTCTTGTATTTATAGGCGATTTCTTAGGCGATTGTGTAGGAAGTGCAACCGTAATAATATCGCCTGTATCCGTATCATACATTCTCACATTTGCATTTGAAGCTAATCTTCTGGTTAAACGCTCATCGGGTAATGTCTGTGTAAAAGCAAGGTCAGCAGCATCGTCGTCATCCATTTCAAAATCCATTTCTATATCATCGTCATCATATTGTGTCTGATGCTGTTTCTGTTGATGTTGGTGTTGCTGTTGTTGTTGTTCTTTTACGGGATCGAAGTTAAAAACCTCATCATCAAACTCTTGCTGCTTAATGTTATTAAAATCTTTTTGTTGTATTTCAGAGTCGTATTGAGTTTCTTTGTCTTTCAATATTTTAAATTTTGTTTGCGTTTCGACATTTTTACCTGAGTTAAACTTATTTTTATATTCTGTAGGTGGCAACAAAGCTATTCTTTTTAGATTATTATATTTTACTAAATTTTGCCTTAACATGTACCATTTCTGAATTGGATTTAATTTTTTATTATGTAAAAGTTTTTCCATATTTTGATTTAAAATATGCAAATTCTTTTCATCATTTAATAATTTTTTGAATTTTAAAAACACTTCGGGTGGTATAACAATCATACGCTGCATATTATTCATTTTTCGATTGATAATCACCTATTAATTTACCAATAATTCCAGATAACACCGTTCCTATTAACACTGGTAAAAATCCTCCTTTCTGAATAAGTATTCGACGTTTTGCTTTCAGAGTTTTATTGGTACTGGTTAGACACCGTATTGCGTTTTTATGTTTTTTTAAAAATGATAAGGCTTTTTTTGAAACTTTATTATTTCCGTTTAAAGTATTTATTGCAATTTCAATTAAAGTTTTTATAACATCGTCATCACAAGTCCTTAATACACTATTACGAAATTTTTTATTTGAATCTTTTAAAAGATGTAATATATGTCGGTTTTTCCTCAATCGTTTCATATTTTTCACAGTATACTTTGTTATTTAAATCATTCGGTGTGCAGTAGCAAATACAATAATCTGTTTCGAATATATTATTTCGTATGCGGTATAATTCACTGACGTTTTGCGTCAGGTCCAACACAATATAACCATGTGGGCATGATGTAGCCTCATTATATACTCTTACAAATTCTTGCGTTTTTTCTGGAAAAATTTGTCTTGCTAGGGGCATGATCTGTGATTTGTCACGGGGATTCTTAAATAATACTAAATATTTAGCATTTAATGAAATGTCGCGACAATATTTACCCTGATGGAAAATATTTTGTATCAATAAAATAATTGATAAATTTTTATGATGTGATCCTTTTGTAAATAATTCACATACTTGTTTATTATAATTCTCAAGCATTAAATCATCTAATACAATTAAGATGTTATCTCCATTTTCGTTATGTATTTGCTCGGGTATATTATTTGAAAATTCAATATTTTCAAAAGGTAAATTCCTCGGAACAGCATTCAATTCAGGGTTACACCAAATTATTTTAGTTATGTTGGGCTGAATTAATTCATGGTGTCTGCGAATTATATTACACACAAAAGTTGTTTTTCCACACCCTGAAGGTCCTGCTATAATCATGGTAAACGGATGTATAAATGGAATCATGTTTTTATAAATTCAAATTTTCTATTTGTGTTAATAACGTTCTATACAGGTTTTTGAAATATTCTATAATATCTAAAGCGTCCTTATATCTAAAAGTTATCGAAACACAGCTGCATGTATCAGGTCCAGATTTTGCGTTATTGTCTGACCAGATACAACTTTTATAATGTTCTCCAAATTTTGATTTAATAACACCGCTTTGTATTAAAGAATTTAATTTCACGACAAAATTTTCTAATTTTGTTAAATTATACTCATCTAACAAATCTTTATATTTTTCTAAAAAATTAGTAACTGTTTCTATATGCTCAGTTGTTAACAGCATTTTATAAACTAAAGTAGAACTTTATAAATCATACATATTTATTAAATACTAAACGCTATAAGAAGAAATAAAGTTATTAAAATTGCGTGGCGAAAATTTTTGGTTTACAAACATACCTGGTTTGAGTCTACACTAACAGAAAGTAATTTTATTTTGATACATGACGATATTATTATTACTTAACAAATAAATATTTATACTGTCAAGTTCATTGCTTTAAAATAAATAATAAACAATTTGCGCGATCTCGAAAAATAACATAATAATCATTTGCATGTGCATTCTTCTGTATTTTTCAGATTTTTTTTTTCAGTTTTTGCTTTTTTTAGATTACAAATATGTATATATTTTTTACAATCAAATTTAATTTTTTTTTTTAAATGATCAAAATTTATCTTTAAAATTTAATAATAAATTTATCCTAAGACATAATCGAATTTCAGAAATGAAAATTATACATATTATGTATAAAACTTTCAATTTATATTGAAAAATATTTCATGCGTGCAGCCCCCGGATAATGTAACTAGCAAACAAGAAGAATAAAAAACTTACTCTTGTTGTTGCTGTAATTCAAGATCAATGCACAATAAATTTTACAGAATAAATAAAAGTATAATTTTTTGTATGCAAATTGTATTCATGAAATTAAAATGCATTTAATTTAAAAGTTAAAAAGGTCAAGTTCAAAAATATTATTATATATGCGAATAAGATAATTGTAAAACAAAAAAAATCGAAATTTTGTTGTTGCTGCAATTATCATTTTATATATGAAAAAATATGAAATATATTAAATATATTTCATGTAGTATAAATTTTTACATCGACATTTTTGTATGGGAAAATACATAGGGATTCTAGATCAGTTGAAAGTAGAGTTGATCTAGAACCCCTATATTTATACTAGAAAAATTTATTAAATTTCTGCTTCATTAATTTAATTTTCTGTTTAAATTTATTATTTACTACTTAAAAATCATTTTTTAAAAAACATAAAGTAATATCACATAATTTGTAAATCATGCATGACCTATGAAATAAATTATCAACAAAGTAATTTGCATATAAAGTATAATGCAATTAATAAAAAACGTAATTCATAATGCGAAGAAGATAATGCGACAATAATATTATTACTTACCAAAAAATTATATTATGTCAAGTTCAAAATACAAAATAAACAATATGCGCGACCACCTGAAAATGCGAATAAGATAATTGGCAAACAAAAAAATTAATGCATATAAATTTTGTATGTAGAAAAAATATTTTGGATGATTTTGTCGTTGGCCTAGAATGCCTATAGGCTTTTTTTTTTTGGCCTAGAATGCCTATATCTATACTACTCATATAAAATAATTTATCTTATTATCTTCTAAAACACATTTGCATTGCGAAATCCATTTATTAAATAAATCTTTATTTTTAGTTGGAAATTGAAACCAACGGCAGTTATTATTTCTTTTATTATTTAAGCAAGAATATACTGCACATTTAGCGCCACTTTTCCGCGAATCAATTTTATTATCTTTAAACATTTTTATAATTCGAAATAATAGAATAAAAAAATTAAAACAAGATTTAAAAAATTCCTAACTAAAGAAAATTTATTCATTAACACATATATTTCGGCAACTGTACAATAGCGCAATAGGCAATTAGTTAAAATGAAATATCTGTTATTTTTTTTATGCATTATTTGACTATTATTTTTTTTTTCAACAAAATAGTTATTCAAAGAGCTTTTAAAATAGAGGGCTTTTAAAATAAAGGTTCTAGCCTGTGGAAAAGCTTCATTGAATGGGTACTTACATTTTTATATTATTTTATGAGAATTTGTTCATAAGCTGATATATGAAATTATTCCTCTATATATATTTCCTTTATGTATGTACATATATGGATTTTTGCTTTGAATATTGAGCATAAAAAATATTAGAAAGCTTTTTGAAGCGAAATTTACTCAATTTGAAAGCTATTTGATTTGAAAGAAACTCAATTCTAAAACTTTTCTGAAACCTTAGCTAAACACGTGGTTTCTCGGGTACTACAAAATGAAATATTTTAAATATTTTTTTTCCAAAAAGAGGTATATGATTTGATTACTCTGGATATATTTCTTTGTGCCGCGACTCATTCGCATTTTTATTTTTAATTTTTTGAATGTAAATTATTTTTGAAACCATCAATAATTTCTACTTACGACTATTTATTATTTTTTTTTCGTTTCTTTAATTTTAAATAAAAAAATGTGGAAAAATTATAATAATTTTCAAATTTTATCATGGCACACTACAAGCTTTTTTAGAACAAATATAGAAAAAGTTTCGCCATAATTTTAATCTCGAGTAGATTATCCAGTTAGTTTATTTTATTCAGTAGTGAAGAGTTGATACTTACTTAATTTCTGATTTCTGAAAAATTATTGTGGCAAAACGCAAAATGTTAATGTGGATTTAATTAAAAGTATATTGTGATTGGTTTGAAATTTATCCGGCAGATTGTTCAAGGTAAGTTTATTTTCGTAATAATAGCATTAAATAGGTGTTATTTCATATTTGTGAGTTGTTTTTTATTTAAATTTCATGTCATTTTTTGATTTTTAATAGTTCAATAAATGGCAGCTCCCATGAAAAGAAAACTGGAGTCAGAAAATAGAAAATTCAACAATTCCTGGTCAGAAAAATATTTTGTGATTGAGCAAAATAATAATCTTATATGTTTACTTTGTCAAAAAAAAATCGCTTGTATGAAGGAATTTAATATAAAAAGACATTATGAAACTAATCATTATGAGTATCATAAGTATGAGGGAACAATTAGATCGGAAAAACTTGATTCACTGAAACGAAGTTTGTGCTCACAATAAAATATTTTCAAAAAAATCAGCCAAGAGGCTGGGGGGTCTCTGTAAACTAGCTATAATCTTGCACTTTTGATTGCGAAGTCATCTCGTCCATTTACTGAAGATGAATTTATAAAAAAATGTTTAATAACTGCATCGGAAAAACTGTGTCCTGATATTACTAAAAAAAATTGAAAATCTATCATTGAGCAGAACGACAATACAAAGACGAATTTTTGAACTTGCAGAAGATATTTCCTCACAATTAAAGGAAAAATCACAAAAGTTTTTGTATTTTTCTCTTGCCGCAGATGAATCAACCGATATTTCATCAACAGCACAACTAATGATTTTTTTTCGTGGTATAACTGACAATTTTCAAGTTATTGAGGAAATGCTGACCATAAAATCGATGAAGGGACAGGCAACAGGAGAAAATTTGAAGATTAACTTAATTGAAGCTTGCAAGGATGCCAATTTAAATTTAGATAAGTTGGTTGGAATTACTACCGATGATGCACCGGCTATGATTGGTGTTAATAATGGTATGGTGTCTTTGATTTCAAAAGATCTCGGTGAACGCAAAAACAAATTATTGCGATTTCACTGCATCATCCATCAACAAAACCTTTGTGGAAGAGACCTTGGAATGGAGCACGTAATGAAAATTGTAATTTCAGCAGTTAATTTCATTAAAAAGAGAGCAGTTAATCATCGCCAATTTAAATCATTTCTTGAAGAAATTGAAGCTGAATATCATGATCTTATCTATTACTGCGAAGTACGATGGCTTAGTAAAGGAAATTGCCTCAAACGGTTTCTTGATTTATTACCGGAAATAGAGATATTTTTGACTGATAAACAAAATAATGTTCCAGAACTTAATGATGAAAAATGGCTAAATGAATTAGCTTTCCTGGTGGACATCACAACTCATTTAAACTTGTTAAATTTAAAGCTTCAAGGAAAAAAAACTATTTATTTCGGATATGGCTAATCATGTGGACGCTTTCGAAACTAAATTGAAATTATTCCATATACAATTTTTGAATGGACAAAAGTTAAATATAATAGGTAAATAATAATTATTAAAAACCTAAAAGTAGTTAAAAGTGTTATTAAATAATAATAGATTAAATTAATCTAAAAAAATTGTGCGGGCATTGTGTATTTCTAGTGTAATTTATGTGATAAAAATTAGCACAAATTGTCAGAGGTTTATTCACAATAAAATATATTGTCAACTTTATTCTGCAAAAATTGCTAAATTAATAGAAATTTTCGAGAAAAGATTCGCGGATTAAATATAAATTCGATTTTAAACTATTTTCGAATCCTTTTTCAGTAAATCCGGAAGAAGCTAGTCCCAATCTACAATTGGAATTAATTCATCTGCAGTCCTGCGAAATAATAAGGCAAAAATACAATGATGTTGATAAGGAAATTTTTTTATCAATGTTTGGATAAGGAGAAGTACCCTAATTTATACGATACCGCTGCACGTTATGCATCTTTGTTTGGTTCAACATATATTTGTGAACAAACCTTCACAATAATGAATTTAAATAAAAGTAAGCTACGATATCGTATTACAGACGTAAACCTGGAAGCCATCTTAAGATTGGCTACAACACAATTAGTTCCTAATATTTCTAAAATTATTAAATAAATGTAATATAAAATTTAATATGTGTATATTATATAAAAAAATACAGTAAAAAAATTTTGGTTGTGGCCCGAAGTAAAATGGTTTTATTTTAATTTGGCTCGTCTCTCAAAAAGTCTGTGCACCCCTAGAGTATACCTAGAGTAAAAATTAAAAAATTTTGTTCTTACAAAATTAGAATATTTAGTTTTGAACATCAAGGCAAAATAAATATATACCAAACTATATAACAATTAAAGTATAAACCAGACAATTAGACATAATTTCTAATTTTCTTCCTAATTCGCTATCAAATGATAAAAAGAACTATATATAATAAAATATATTAGAATTATATATATATATATATATATACATTATACAGGGTGTCCCGGTTCGGGATGCTAATTCGTTAAGGGGTGGTTCCTTGGTTCATTATAAGCAAAAAATCGTATGGAAGGGGGGTGCATTTTCAACACCCACTGAGCTACAAGGGTGTTTTAAAAAAGTCCTTCGGAGAAGTAGGTACAAGCACTTATTCAATTATACCTACGCTATTCTACCTAAAATATCCAAACTAGGCATGTTTAATAGACAATTAATTTACCTTTATTTCGATGTTACCGTTATTTTCACCGGTTGCCAGGTCTGCGTTAAATTGCGTTAAAGTTATGTTTCTTTCCCAAAAAATTTAATCAAATTTTGGAAAAATGCCACTTTTCTCCAAATTTTTCCGGGTTTAAATTTTTTTTTTAATTTGATGTGGATGCATCATAGTGTTAGCTACGAAATCGCCATACAAAGCTTTTACCTGCGACTTCTGGTTTGCCAAGTAGAAAGATAACAAAAAATTTACACCCGGCAAAATTTTGAGAAAACTGGCATTTTTCCAAAATCTGATTAATGATTTGCCTTTGGAAATTAGGTTTTTAAATACATGCTGTAGCACGGTTGCCAGATTCATTCCCTATTTAGTTACGCTGTGATTACACTAGCCATAAATTCCTGATAGAAATGTTAGACATTTCTATCTGATATTTTTTTTTGACATATAAAAAAAACACGCTGGCTATTTGATGTCAGACATTTCTGTCTAACATTTCATTTTAAACATGTCGTCACCAAGAAAACAATTAGCTATAAAAATATGAAAATAATAATATTTTGAATAATATAGTTGTTCACACATCAATAATATATATCTTTTATTTATTTAGTAGTTAACTAATTTTTACTCTCAAATAATCACCGCAAACTAATTAAATTTTAAATTTCAGGAGCAAATCTAACATTTTTATCAAATATCGCCATTTGCAAATTAACAAATGTCAAAAAAAATCTGCAAAAAAATCTGAAAAGTTGTCTAGAGAAAAATCGTGATTTTTCTGTCGGGACAGAAATCCTGTCTGGTTTACACTTGACATTTCGTAGACAGAACATATGTTCTGTCTAAGAAAAAGTCTAGTGTAAACCACAAGTTAGATTAGAAATCCATGGTAAACAGAGGGCGCCAAATCTTGTGAATACTGCGGATGGTTAAGTAACTAATAAACTTTAGTTATTTGCCTGTTTACATTAATTTATTCTGTATGAAAATTATTTGTATTCGATTGATTTTTAAACAAATCGAATAAAACACATTATTTTTAATTATATACATTAAAATACACTAAAGTACTTATATCTGCTTATATTTTCTAGCTTGAATTATTACTAATTTTTCAATAAATACAATCATGACGACTTGTCGCAAATACCTGCACGGCTACGAATTAATCAAAATACATAAAATAATTTTTTCGAAAAGCATATATACATTAACTATAAATTTGTATGAATATGAATGTATCTACCAATGATTATATTAAGTCAAACATTCAAAGTACAAAAAATATTTTCAAAATACAAATTTTTTTTCGAAAAATAATAACTTACCAGAACTGAGATTATTTTGATAACACTTTTCCAATTATAACAATTTTCTTTTAATTTTTAGCTCACTTTTCACTACAATATTAGTATATAATTTATAAATAATTAAATTACATATTAAAATTTTCTTATATATGATATGAGGGCTTAAGAACCATAGTGCACCAACCCAAATTTTTTTTTTCGTTAAATCTGTTATAAAAATAGTTTCCAGTCCCAGAAAACTTATTTAATAATTTTTTTTTAATTTTTTTTTTTTGGCCCGGAAAAGAATATTCGTATGTAAAAGCTAAGTATAATGAGCTTTATAATATAAATTTTATAAGCATTTAAAAAAATCTTATTTTTTAATTTGCATTTATTTCGAAAAGTTGTTGATGTGGGTTGGTCCACTATGGCTCTGAAGCCCAAGCAAAACAACAAAATGAACACCATAAAGAAAACGAAAAATAAAATTGAAAAAATAAAGAAAAATCTAATAATGAGAAAAATCTGTTTCTCACCAAACCAACACTACTAAAAGCCGTGTTATTACAACACATGCGCAAAAATTTGTAGTCACAGAAATTATAATATTATACGTCAAAATTAAATGCCGGTAATACCAAGCGCAGAATGTTCGGAAGCAAAAGTTAAATATAATAGGTAAATAATAATTATTAAAAACCTAAAAGTAGTTAAAAGTGTTATTAAATAATAATAGATTAAATTAATCTAAAAAAATTGTGCGGGCATTGTGTATTTCTAGTGTAATTTATGTGATAAAAATTAGCACAAATTCTAACCTAAAAAATATTTTTTTTTTTCATATTGTTTTTTTGTAAATAAAAATAATAGTTTTTAATAATAATTTAATTTTTAATAATGATAGTTTTTAATAATAATTTAATTTTTAATGATAAATAAGTGTGCTAAAAGCAATTTAAATTACTATAGGTGTACATAATTAAGTGCAATTTTTTTTACTTATAAGTTTTTTTTGTTGGATTTTATAATGCCGAGACATTGTGTGGTGCAGGGTTGTAGATCAAATTATGTTCCTTCTGAACCATCAATTCCAACTTTTGGATTTCCTAAAGATAAGGAATTAAATTTAAAGTGGATTCGTGCTATTTGTAGATCTGATTGCCTGCCCACTAATGAACGCAACAAAGATAAATTATTAATTTGACGAAATATTTGATTTACCTGCTGATACTGGTATAGTTCGTGCACTTTATTATGTACAATAATAAATAATAAAATACAAACTAGATTTCTAAAAGAAAATAAAACCTCAGAATGAAAAAGACTGTTGTTATAAAATTGATTAAAAAAAATTAAATTTGTAAAATTAAAAAAAAAAACAGTAAATATTATTATTATAATAATTATTTGGCGCTTATTTAGGGAGAAGAAATTATATTAACATATAGATAACCAAATAAAGTACGAAAATTTAAATTAAAATATTATATTATATTAAAAAAAAACTAATATTCAATTTGTAATTTGTATGTTTTGTTGATTCATATTATACTATACATAATTATAAAATTACATATTTTTTTGTAAAAATACACAAAAAAAAAAACAATTTCTAAAAGTTAACTCTCAGAGGTTTTTATTATCAAATATATTATTATATAAATAATTATTATAATAATAATAATAATAAAATTTATTGTTTTTTTTTTTTTTTGTAATTGATAAATATATGTTTATTTACATCGTCTCTTCTCCTAGTTGTCGAATTTATAATTATTTGTAATATATATATATATATATATATAATTAAGGTTATCCATCCAAGTTAAAATTAATTAATTATTAAAAAAAAATTATAATAATATTATATTAAAAATAATTAAAAATAATAATTAAAGCGTAAGCATTTTAATTTATCAATTATAAGACTGAAATATCGCTTTTAATTTTATTATTGCTTTTTAGATATATATGACTGAAAAGTCACTTGTTATTCTTATTTTTATGTAGTTATTAGTTAGCATGTAGAAAACTAAATGTTCCTTTTATTTTGCTATTATTTTTAAAAATTATTGGTTATATATTTATTTTTACCATATGAAAAATAAATATATAATATAATATGCAATATATGAAATAACAAGTGACTTTTAATTTTGTTATTAATTTTTTAGCTAATTTTTTATGTTAAACTGAAATATCAGTATTATAATTATAATTATTAATAATTATAATTTTTTGTTATATATTATTAATATTATTTTATTTTTTATGTACACGCGATGTGATGTGACGTGGCATAAGAAGTCCTGCATTACAACATGAGTTCCAAACAATAATGAATTACAACAAAATTTTAATTTTCTTTATTATTATTATATTTTATAATTATTATAATATTCTTAAACAAAATTGTAAATAAAAAAGATATATATTTGTTATAAAATATAAATAACGAGAGTTTCATTTCATTTCAATATAAAATTTTCATATCAACATATAAAAATTTTGTAAAAAAGTCTGACTAAATTTTGCGCGCATGTGTTAGTGTGAGATCTCATTTCCCGGCTTGTAAAATAGTGTAGGTTTTGGTTTCTCATTATTAACTTTCTTGTACTGCAGCTAGTGCAAACAAAACAAATACATTGAAAGGTGGAGCCATTAGATATATAAATTTATTTAAAATGCAAAAGAAGAAATAGTCATTTTTTTATATCAGTTTGGCGGTCTGTTATATTTATCGTCTGTGAGCTGTGACTATACTTATTTATAAAGAAATATAAAAATGTTACTAAAGATTTTGTGTTTTTAAAATATATTTTCATGTTAAATAATAATTTAGCGACAAAATTTTGCAAGATCCTCAAATTGGACAGGATTGAAAATTTGATGGAAAATTTTACTAAGATGGGTTCCACCCCAAATCAAAAAAAAATATTTTTAGTCGAAAGGCCCATCTCTCAGCATTCCAAAAATATAATTTTTATTCCGCGGAAATGGCCCTGGGCCGGCCCACAGGGGGCCAAAGTTTGTATGGGAGCTTTTGATTGGGGGGTGGGGAGTGGTCGAGTTGGGTATCAAATGAAAGCCCTTAATGAGCAGGGCACAAATATGTAAAAATATAATTAATTTTTGACCAGGGGCGGCTTAGGCCCCTAAAAGTAAAAAGGGCACTTTGGGTTCTGTTGGGGTGACGACTTTCTGATGTATACAAAAAAGTTGCGCCCAGGTCTGGAGATTCCATAACTGCCAAATTTGGAACCCCACGGGCCCCACAAGAGTCTAAATATTTAAAATAGTAGGGGCACTTTAGGTTTTTTACATGAAAGTAATATCAAATTTTTATTTTTTGAGATTTTTACTTTTTAAAAAAAAATATAAATAATAATATTGCTACCCTTCCAAATGCTTCTCATCCTCTAATCCTCTTGTTTAACATGATGCCCTTTTCGGTTCACAATGCTAACATAAGTGGAGAGACAATAGAGATTCATATGGCTGGGATCTACCTTGCCGCTAGATTATGTATTTGCTTCAATTACAACTGTATTGTTTTCCCTTTTTCGGGTCCGGAATGTAGTTGAAACGGGAGAAAGTATACAGCTTCTTTCGATGTCAAGGGTATCCAATTCGGACAGCAAGGACGCTCGCAATATTATTAAAATAATAATAAAAAAAACGGGTCTTCATGTTATGTCGTACTGTAGTTGAAGTTAACACAACTATGTTGCGTATTCAACTTACAGTACATAAAATAAAAAACCTGGGGTATCGTCATGTCGTACTGTAGTTGAAGTTAACACAACTATATGTTGCGTATTCAACTTACAGTACATAAAATAAAAAACCTGGGGTATCGTCATGTCGTACTGCATGTCACTGATTTTAAAAAAAATTAATTTATGCTGTTAAAATTTGTTCAAAATCATCATCATCGGCTTCGCTATCAGATGATGCCCCGTCCGTGGCTTCGTCGTCAGTAGCTCTTTCCTCATCATTAAAAGGTTCGCTACCATTATATAATTTTCCAG
This sequence comes from Rhamphomyia laevipes, assembly GCA_963920725.1. Classification (NCBI taxonomy): domain Eukaryota; kingdom Metazoa; phylum Arthropoda; class Insecta; order Diptera; family Empididae; genus Rhamphomyia; species Rhamphomyia laevipes. The sequence goes on from OY987255.1 coordinate 30,235,742, forward strand.
CCAGTTTCATAAATTGCTGAAAGCGGCATAGATTTCTATTTCGGCAGTACTTCATGAATAAGTACTTTGCCAAATAGCCAGCATAAAATTTCTTGCGCCGCCCTGAAGATTCATAGGATCTTTTAGCGGCATGCCACGTAGATTCTATTTTATTTGTATGAGCCCCAGTTTCTGGATCTTTAAAATTAATTGAATGGTTGACTTTCAGATGTTCATATCCGCAGTCACCCAAACAATCATAGGGCTTCCAACAATCCGAAATAATTGTTGTGCCCGGCAAAACCCATTGTTCTATAATGGGCAGCAACGTTGACCGATCTCGTTTTTCAACTGGCAGCAAAATGGCATTGCCCGATTCGCGTTCGATCATGCCAAAGACCCATTGGCCCTCTACCCTATGGCCTCGATGATATTTTCTCTTGCCAAATTTGGATTCATCAATTTCCACTATTTTGCCTGGTCCGCCAATTGGCTCTGCCATATCTATCATGCCAAATAAGCATACCTCCCGGCAAAAACTACCCCAATCGACACATGTTTTGCGCGATACTCTTAATAGAAAAGATGTGGAAACGAGGGCTATATTATGTGTCCATATTGAAACAAATTTGCAAATTTCCAATATAGATAAATGTGAATTATCGAAAAATGTACCTTTTCTAACAGAATGACTGTAGGTACATTTACGTTTTTTCTGCTTGTTTAGTGAAACTGATTTGTTGCACACCCATTTAAATTTTTGATTATCAGTTCCACTAACACCCAAATGTAATAGATTGTTACATTTGGGGCAATATTGCTCTCTTGGTATAGCTCCAATTTGCATTAGCATTTCGACCAAATCACGTCCATCATTTAGTCTGGCCATGTCGTGAAGGTCAAACGCTGTAAATTTTGTAGCCAAAATATCAACCATTTTTAAATAAATTGATACACTGATTTTACTGATTTAGGTATATACTGAAAAAAAACTGATTAATCACTTAAAAAATGTTTTTTTTTTATTATATTTTTGTTTTCACTGTTTGAAAAACACTGAAAATAACCGATTAATTGTTTTTTTTTTTATATTTATTATTATTTTATTTAATAATAAAATAATAGTACGAAATGTTTTTTTTTTAAAATATTTGCACTGATAATTTCAGAATTGTTTTTTTTTGTAAAACACTACACTATATAAATTATCAATACCACAAAATATTAAATTTTTATTTTATTAAAAAACACTATATAATAATACCAAAAATCTCTATATGTACTTGACAAAATTCAAAACTGAATTGACGAATAAAACGCGTTTTTTTGCATTTGCAATTGAAAATTTCTAATATTATCGCATAGTAGGCTGTGAATTTTTAAATTTTTTTTCTTCGAATTTTCATCTAAATCGTTTGAAAAAGCGCTGTAGCATCAAAAAAGCTTAAAGAGTATTGAGAAAAAGCGAATAAATAGCACAATACAAATATTTGAAAATTGATGAAATAAAACGGCTAAAAATTAAGAAATTTAAGGACAAATTCAGAATAAGAGCGTTTTTTTATTTTGTTCAGCACTAATTCTGTCCTGCAATCTAATTTTAAGTTTTTAATATAATATTTTATGTTTAAAATTTTATGTTTTATATTATTTTATCTAAATAAAAATTAAAAAATGTCATACTGGAATTAAAACAAAACTCATTTATAAAATAAATGTCTAGATTAGGAATTACGAGTAGATAGAATAACTATGCGTATTGCATTGAACTTCATGGTAAAAAAAAAATGGATTTGTTAAAAAAAAAGGATATTATCAGTGGGTCCATGTTTATGTTAGAATTTCTCTTTTAGTTGGAAAGCTGTGTTTTTTTGATCTACCGGAAAAATTTAAAAATATATTTATATTTAAATATATATATACCATACTGTAATTGTTAGCCAATTTCAATTATATTTCACAGGTGTATTGGCTCATTATTTCATCGTGAAATAATTTAGTTTACACTTCTAAAATTTGAAGTCAGTAGCTTCAGGTTTCATGAATATCAACGAAAGGAACATTGAATAAAACAATAAATTAAGATAATTGTTTTTTTATATTATATATTTTTATTATTTTTATCTTAATATATTTGTTATATAATTACATATATTGTTTTTTTAAAATAAACTTTATCAATTAGTTTTCTGTTCTCTTTTAATAGTATTACAAAAAACAAAGTATCAAAATAAATACATGGATCAAAAATTGTATGTACTTACATAATGAAAAATATAAAATATTTGTGGAAAGCAAAAACTATACTTTCGGTTTTTTATATGACACCAATGACCCTATTGTGTGTTTAATGAATATTGGTTTAAATAGGAAGTATATATATAATTTTACCATAAAATTTTGAATAGCCGTTTAATATTTTCGACCCCGAAATGCGCGAAGCGCCGAGCAAAATAAAAAAAAAAAAAAAAATGTGCCCTAGGGGGTTCGGGGGAGGCGGCAGCCGTCCCCTGATACCTCATATGTATTATATATATGCAGAAAACAATCCCAATCAAAGAATATGACTTAAAAGTACTAATCTCAAAGTAAAAATCTCAAAAAATAAAAATTTGATATTACTTTCATGTAAAAAACCTAAAGTGCCCCTACTATTTTAAATATTTAGACTCTTGTGGGGCCCGTGGGGTTCCAAATTTGGCAGTTATGGAATCTCCAGACCTGGGCGCAACTTTTTTGTATACATCAGAAAGTCGTCACCCCAACAGAACCCAAAGTGCCCTTTTTACTTTTAGGGGCCTAAGCCGCCCCTGGTCAAAAATTAATTATATTTTTACATATTTGTGCCCTGCTCATTAAGGGCTTTCATTTGATACCCAACTCGACCACTCCCCACCCCCCAATCAAAAGCTCCCATACAAACTTTGGCCCCCTGTGGGCCGGCCCAGGGCCATTTCCGCGGAATAAAAATTATATTTTTGGAATGCTGAGAGATGGGCCTTTCGACTAAAAATATTTTTTTTTGATTTGGGGTGGAACCCATCTTCTTCACTTTAGCCATTAATTATTCAACTTAATTGCATTTGTTAAGTATAATTAATAACAATTTCAATAAACAATATTTGTTATGATTTATATACGCAAAGTAGCCTTCAGCTGCACTAAGAATGTTTGACACTTCAAACCGTCAATAACAACGGCGCAGACGGCGAGATATGCTTTCAGCGTGATAAAGAAAAAAGTCACATATAAATTGAATTCCACTAAATTCTACGGCAAAAGATCTGCCGAAGACAGTCGCGGCATTAGTAAATCCACCTTAAATTTTAATTAAACCAATTAAGAGCAAATTTGCAGCTGGCAATCATGTGCAATTGCAATAATGTCCATGGACTGCAGGAACCTGGTTCCGG